>PVKB01001496.1:313464-409113 GCA_004027205.1 Ctenodactylus gundi
TGCTGGGATCACAGGTGTGCATCATCACACCCAGCTGGGGTGTGGCACTGGGGATATCAAATTTAGGGCCTTGAGCTTGCTAAGTAAGCACTTTAACCGCTAAGCTATTTCTCCCGCCCCTGATTTTTTATTTCGAGACAAGGTTCCATTGTGTTGCCCACGCCGGCCTTGAACTCATAACCCTCCTGCCTTATTTTGTCACATCTTTTGATTAAAGATGGTGCAAACCAGGCATGATAATGCAGCACTAAGCTGAGGCTGGAGGATTTCACGTTCAAGCCCACTGTGGGCAATTTATTAATTTAGCAAGAAGGAGGACTGGAGGAATAGCATAGCAGCCAGGCCCTGGCACCACATAAGCTGGCGCACCCTGGGCAGGAGCACTGCTGTAAGCCAAAGGCTAGCCTGGGCTACATGGTGTGCTGAGGGGCCAACCGGGACTACAGAGTGAGAACAGGAGCCCTGGCCTGTAATCCCAGGGCTCTGAGAGGCTGAGGATGTTGATCAGTGCAAACGTCCTGGACTCCATCCCAGTGCCATAAAAATAAAAACAAATGGCCAGGTATGTGCCTCAGTGTGACAGTTCATCATTCAATCTTCAGTAACACAAAAATATGTAAATAATGAAAATTTAAAAAGTAAAGATGGTCTTTTAGTCAGCTTTTTGTCACTGTGACCAAATACTTCAGAAAATCAATGTGGAAGAAAGATTGATTTGGGCTGATGGTTTCAGGGGCTTTAGTCCATAGCTAGCCGGCTTCACTCTGCCTGCGGCACGGCAGAGTAATCTCGGTGGGACAGCACAGTGGAGGACAGCTGCTCTCCTCGTGCAGGGAAGCAGAAATGACTGAAAGCCCTACAGGGAAGCGGTGTAGCTCACAGGTTAAAATGCTTGCCTACCAAGTTCAAAGCCTTGGGTTCGATTCTTCAGTACTACATAAACTGCATGTGGTAGAGCACACTGAAATCCTCCACTTGGGAGGCTAAAGCCAGGGGAGTACCATGAGTTGGAGGCCAACCTGGGTTACACAGTGAGTTCAAGACCAGCCTAGACTACAGAAGGGGTCTCCGTTTTCCCTCAGCACTCCCATAAGGGCCGGGGACCAGATATGACTCCCAAGGCTGTGCCCCTATGATCCACTCCTCTTGGCCTAATCTCTTTAGTCACCTTCCAATGTCCTCAATTACAACCTCATGAACACATTAACAAACTGATATAGCTCCCCATTATCCAATAGCTCCCCAAATCTATCAGCAACTGAATTTTAAAAATCACAAGCCTTTCTGGTGTACATCTAGGATCCCAACTTTATATAATAGGTGTTAATCAGGGTCAGGGGTATAGCTCAATGATTAATTAGCAAACATAAGGTCCTAGATTTGATTCCCCAGCACCACATAAGCCTGGTATGGGGGTGCACACTTGTAATTCTAGCACTTGGGAGGCTGAGACAGTATGATTGCCATAAGTTTGAGAATAGTCTGGGCTACATAGTTAGCCTGGACTATAGAATAAGACTCTATTTCAGAATAAACAAACAAGCATAAACAGGTGGTAATCTAGGTCCCTTGGCTGGGTGCTTGAAATTTCTCTCTGTCCTGCTCAGCTGCACCACTAAATGCCCGAGGACACAAGCAGAAGCTAAATGCACGTCTGTGACAACACAGAGCTGGAGGATCTCACAGTGTTCTGGGGACATCTTCAATTGCCACCATCTCTCTTCGTGGCTTGGAAACAATGTTATGGAGAGTACTCTCAGCTTCCAAACACTGACTTTGCAATCTCTACTGTAACATAACCTCAATTTAGACCTGAAGCTTTTAATTCTAAACCAAAACTCACCTGGGGCCAGGCATCCAGTTAGTGCAATTAAAGGGGAAGGGAAGAAGCTGATGTCGTGGTGTGTGTTTGTAATCCCTGGTGGCTGAAGCAGGAGGACTACACATCAAGCCCAGCCTGGAAAACTCTGCGACTTAGCAAGACCATGTCTCAGAAACAAAACAAAATTAAATTAAATTAAAAGGCTGGGTTTGTAGTGCAATGCAAAGGTCTCGGGTTCAGCCCCCACTACAAAAAGTGGGGGGACTTTACGGGGAATATATTCTTAAAAGAAGCACAGGGTTGTAGCACGAAAGTAAGGAGGACAAGGAACAGGTCCAGAGGGCACTCAAGTATTGACAACCAGCAAGACTGAGCTAGAGCCAGAGGGCATGGGGCCAGTGCCAGGTACACACGAGACGCAGGCACACTGCTGTCTCACACGTGTCTTCTTCCCCTGGTCTGGGCAGTCTACCCCAGCAGAACAGAGCTGCTTACAGAAATAAAACTAAAAGAAGAAACAATCCCTCGTTAATAAATTTGTGACAGAAATAGCAGGCAAAGAGGAGAAACCAAAAATTGTTAGTGGCACAAGTTCTTTAAAGACTTCTCCTTGAGGCTGGAGGAAGAGCACAGCAGTTAGAGCACGTGCTGTGAGGTGAGTCCAGTTCCCCAGCACCGTGGAAACTGGGTGTGGTGGCACATGCCAGTAATCCCAGCACTCGGGAGGCTGTGGCAGGACTGCTGTGATTCAAGCCCAGCCGGGGGTACATAGAGAGTTCAGGATCATCCTGAACTAAAGAGTGAGACTCCGTCTTTAAAAAAGAAAGAAAGAAAGAAAGAAAGAATTCTCCTTTTCCTGTGTGGTTTTGTAAAGTCACACGATAAGAACGAGAAGATACCTTTCAGTCCTCCTCCCTCCCCAGCCAGTACTGTACATGTTCTGCAGGATGTGTTGGCTCAGCGGAGACTCAAAGGCCTGCTCAGAGTGGCCCAGGACACAGGAACATTTACGCTGTCAAGCGACTCTCCACTGGCCAAAACTAAATGTGTTGCTGTTCCCTGAAGACACTAGCATTGGGAAACAGGAGAGGCAGGTGGTTGGTTGGAAGAAGATAGTAAAATCCTTGCCTAGCAGGAAGTTATCACAGGAATGATCTATAGGTTATTTCAAAGCCAGCCAAGGAGAGCCAGCAGTACAGCTGGAGTTATAAAACCAGCTCCAGGGGTTAGAAAAACAATTGATACCAGGAGGAAAACAAAGTTTGACTTTGGTCTTTAGGTACTGAAAATGGAGGGGGTAGGGAACAGCCAGGCATCTAAAAGCAGGAATGACTGGTGAGAGGGAAAAGGCTGGGGACGTGTGGTGCTTGGAGGACACCGCCTTCTCAAGGATGAAGAGTCAATAGCCAGGTGTGGTAGCGCACGTCTGTGATCCCAGCACGCAGAAGGCTGAGACAGGAGGGTTGCCATGAGTTTGAGGCCAGCCTGGACTACAAAGCAAGTTCAGGACCAGTCTGGACTACAGAGTGAGACCTTGTCGCAAAGAAAAAAACCAAAGAAAGAAAGAAAAAAAAGGAGTCACAAATCTGTTAGGGGTTCTCCGCAAACAAACGGTGATAGGGATCTGCAAATCGGGTTCCGTGAGCACTTCTCTCTGGCTGTGTCCCTTACTCTAGGTCCCAGGAGCTTCTGGAAGATGGGACAAATGCCACTAGCTGCCCATTTCCTGCCTTCTCTTATTGTTGGGGGCCCCATGACACTCCAGGGACCGAGCAGTGTGATTAATAGGCTCATAATAGATTGCTTTGTAAAAAACTAGGTTTTCTCCACTTCAAAAAATGTAAATTTGGGTCAAATTAAAAATCACAAAGATAAAAGCTAAACCAATGAAATACTGTGCCCCTCCTCTTGTCTCTCTATCTCTGATCCTGGGCGCTTCGCATTGAGCTACATTCCTAGTCCCTTTTTATTTTTTAATTTTCAGACAGGGTCTCACCAAGTTGCTAAATTGCCCAGGCTGGACTCAATTTGCTGTCCGCCTGCCTCAGCCTCCCAGAGTGCTGGAATTACAGGCATGTGTGCCACCACACCCAGCTGCCTTTCTCTGATTGTCAGAAGCATCTACTTAGAGAACTGGAACCTGAGTACATTTCCCCTACCTTAGCCTTCTTTGGAACTTGTGAGGGCGGGCAGGAACGAAGGTGGGGTGGGGAGATATGCTGTGGGAGGTGGTAACAGCAGAACCGTGGATCTGGAGGAAATTTACATTACATTCACTCAAAACAATGGCTACTGGATACAATCTTTACTGTTTTGTTTGTTTTTTTGTGC
The DNA here is from genome assembly GCA_004027205.1 of Ctenodactylus gundi. NCBI lineage: Eukaryota > Metazoa > Chordata > Mammalia > Rodentia > Ctenodactylidae > Ctenodactylus > Ctenodactylus gundi. The sequence continues at coordinate 317,618 of PVKB01001496.1, forward strand.
TACTGGAGATTGAGCCCCGGGCCTTTCCATTGAATCACCTCTTCAGTCCATGGTTTTGAGTCAAGGTCTTGCTAAATTGCCTAGGCTGAGCTGGAACTTGTGCTTCTCCTGCTTCAGCCTTCCAGAGTGACTGGATTACAGGTCGCCTGGCAGGGATACAATATTTAGTGTGACTATCTGATTCATATTGATATTCCCAATAGACTGTAAATTTCAAGAGAAGGAACTATGTTGCTTTCTCTCCAGTAGGAGGTGATCCCTGGGTGGAAACTATAACATTTCCTGGGGTGAACTCATGCTCGCTTTTCTTCAGAATGCTCAAATCCCGTAAGAATGTCAAGCATGTATGATTTGCCAATGAGCAAACCAACCTGCTTCTTTACCTACCCGAAGAAAGCACACTGGCTATTATCACCCTCTTCAATTTGTAGGGGAAGAGAAGCGGAGGACTATTATCTTCCCATTTTCCAAATGGAGTAAAAGAGGAAGTTGTCACGATCAGAACTACTTGCCTGAATCACAGGGTAAATTAGTAATAGATTGGGACCTAAATACTTGCTCACAGCTTTGAGCTTTGAGCTTTTCTTTGAAAATAAAAGAACTTCCCACATATACGGGGTCCACCTTATGTGACCCACTCCATAGGCAGTGCAAAGAACTGCAGGGACTGGAGGAATAGCATAGTGATTACAGCGCTTGCCTAACAAGCATGAGGCCCCAAATTTGATTCCCCAGCACCACATAAGCCAGGTGTAGTGGTACATGCCTGTAATCCCAGCACTTGGGAGCTTGAGGCAGGAGGATTGCCCTGAGTTCGAGGCCAGCCTGGGCAGTTTAGGACCTGCCTGAACTACAGAGTGAGACCCTGTATCAAAAAACAAACAAACAAAAAGAACCCCAAAGAACAGAAAAGTGATTCCTCCCTTCCATTGCCGTGCTACCTTCAGTGGCAATTCACCACACAGTCATGTCCATTACTTAGTTCTCCTAACTGCTTTTTCAGGTGCTTAGTGCAGGTAACATCATTCTTAGTTGCCTTTGTGGAAACTGAGACTCACGGTAGGGAAGAGACTTGATCAACATTACAGGGTACATAAATAGCAAGGCTTGGCCGGGGCTGGGGCATGGGTCTATCATCCAGCACTCCAAGAAGCAGAGGCAGGAGGGCCATAAGTTCGAGCCCAGCCTGAGCAACCAAATGACTTGATGAAACTCTGTCTCTAAAGCTAAAAAACAGCCTAGGGACGTACCTCAGGGTGATGACCTTGGAGTCCATCTTCAGTATGGCAAGCAAAACAAACACACACTCAAAAAAAGTACAAGGAAAACACAAAAAAAGTAGCAAGGCCCAGGGGAGAGGCCAACTCACTGAGCTCCTGGCCCAGAATGTCCTCCAGACTCCCAGGTGCTCCTCCCCTAAGAACTGCGCAAGGGGCGCTGACTATGAGCCCTTCTCAATGAGATGTGGGAAGAAAGTGGACCACTGTGGGGTCCACACGTTTTCTCCGTGGTTCTACTTCTAGACTCATGATTTCTGCGGCCATTTAAGAATGTCAAGCGCGCCCCTCTGGCAAGGCGGAGGTGCCCAAGGTCAGGTTGTCCAGTGCAGATGCCATCTGCCCTAATTAACAACATAATCATCTTATCACACACATCTTCTTTAGTGGATTCTAGGATGCCTGGACAATGATGCCCAGCTTGGCTTGCCCAAGGAAATCCAAGCAAACCATTTCATTAAAAAGGAGCCAAGTTGTATAATGGGCAAGTCTTCACTAGAAAAATTGCCGGAATTGAGAAAAGCCACATTTGCCATGAATAATCACTGACTTCTCCGCTCATATGCCAATATCCATGCGACTCACAGTAAAGCATTGCTCACACCCAGGCCTGCCTGCACTGGAATGCTGTGGCCATCAAAGGACTTCCTTCCTAGGACATGCAACTATAGGCATCTGCTGACCAGCAACTCTCAGATCTAGAAGACTGACTTTCTTTTCTCAGTCATGCCTGTCTTGAAGCCTTGCCTCAGACTCCTCCTGCCAGGGCTTGGAGGGTATGGCCGTTTCCACGATGGCCACAGAAAGCTGAAGCAGATCAGCTTTATGCTTTATCCATACAGTGGCTGGGCGTACCTGAGAGCCTTTCAGGGCTGGGGGAACCGTGTGGAAGCAGAGGCTGGCACCCCGGGGCCAGGCTTTGATCCTTTCACCAGGTCTGCAAGCTGACCATGTTGCTTACCTTGTACACACTTTCCCATGGCGACTGTGAAACTCAAGGTGGGGGCAGGTTGAGACTCTGACTCATGGCCTGCGGGGTTGTATGTCCTGCAGGACTATTCCGGATTCTTGGCTAGAAGGAGCTCCAGAGTCAGACTTGGAGGGATCTCCTAGTCCTTGCTTTGTCGCTCACCAGTCTCGTGACCTGAGTGTTCCTGAGAATCACTTCCTTTACATGCAGAAAGAGAATCAGTGTTTCTGCCCTCCCTCTGCCTGCCTCCCAGGGTTACTGTAGGATCCAGGGAGATCATATCTGCGTGGTGTACGGACTTGAGCCAATGAAATGCTAACAAATATAAGGACTTACTGGGAGCTGGGCATGGTGGTGAGTGCCTGTAATCCCCACAGCCAGTAATCACTGCACTCTGGAGGCTGATACAGGAGTGTTGCCATGGGTTCGAGGCCAGCCGGGGCTACAAAGTAGGCTCAGGACCAGCCTGGACTACACAGCAAAAGACCTTGTCTCTACCTACCTAACTAACTAACTAACTAACGACTCAGTAATATTTGCAGCAGTAGAGTCAGAGATCAGCCCTGGGGCAGACCAACAGCCCTACATCGGGAGCTTGGTTCCAAACTGCACAGTGCAGCCAGACCCGTGGGGCATTCTCTGAGTCATATGTCTGCCTGTCTAGGTATAATTTTTAGGTGCCACAGGTGGGCGGGCAGCAGGTAACTACATCTCAAAAACTATTTATTGATCGCCCACTCTGTACATGCTTGCTTTGGAAGGTAATTGGGAAGCACTTGTTCACACATGGCCTTTGAACAAAAAGAGCTGGATCCAACCACCACCCACCAGCCATGACAGGCGGGCATTGAATAATAGCCTGAAGGCTTAAGCACTGAAACCTCAAATATGCCCCTTAAATTCTCAAATCTTGCCTCCAGCATTCCCAGCCGGATTAGAGAGTAGGCAACTGCTTGTGAAAGTTTTCCTTTTTCAGCAAGTTTTCTCTTTCATTCTTTCTTTCTTTTTCCCTTTCTTTCTCTCTTTTTTGAGACAGGGGTCTTGTTCAGCAGTCCAAGCCCAGGCTGGCCTGTAGCTCACTGCAATCCTCCTGCCTCAGCCTCTCGCAGGTGCACCGTGACACTTGGCTAATTATTTAGGTGGTGCTGGGGAATCAAACTCAGGGCCTCATATGTGCTAAGCAAAGACTTTAACCATGAAGCTACATACCCTTGGCCTCTCCAACAGTTTTCAAGAACCAACAATTTTTCACTGTACATCCAGGGGACAGCTGGTGATGACTGGAAACACTAGAGGTTTCCACAGTGGGGTGAGGAGGCTGCCTAGTATAAAGCCAGGAATGCTGTAAATACCCAACAATGAATAAGGGTGGCATTCTATAACAAAGGAGTATCTGTCCAAAAGGTAACAGCACTAAGGTTGAGAACCCAGCTTTGTCTCCAAGCTCTGATGGCATCAACTGATTACTACAAGTTCTCTCAGATTTTAGCCTGGATTTTTTTTTAAGGAAGCATAAAATATATTGCTCGTGGGAGTAACATTTTAATAACTTCATTATTGTTATTATTATTTTGGACAGGGTCTCATTCTATAGTCCAGACTGGTCCTGAACTCACGATGTAGCCTAGCCTGGCCTTGACCACATGAAAATCCTTCTACTCCAGCTTCAGTTAGAGCTGAGATCACAGGCATGTGCCACCAAGCCCAGTTCACGTGGTACTGGGGATTCACTCTCAGGGTCTTGAGCTTGCAAGGCAAATGCTCTACACACTCTATTATTCCTACAGCTCCTTAATTTTTTCTTTTCAAGGCAGGGTATTGCTCCATAGTCCAAGCTTCACTCACTATGTAGCCCATGCTGGCCTCAAGCTTGTAATAATCCTCCTGCCTCAGCCTCCTAAAACTTGGGATTACAGGCATGCATCATCATGCCCAACTTATGTAATACAGGGAAATCAAACTCAGGACTTTGTTCTTGCTGTGCAAGTGCTTCTAACTGCTAACTAAACTCTAACTAACTCTGCTAACTCTAAACCATAACTTATTTTAAAACTAAAAACAAAATGTTAATGCCAGGGATCAAGCTTGGGGCTTTATATATACATGCTAGGCTAATGCTCTATCACCTAACTACATTCACTTTTTTTTGGATACTAGGGATTGAACTGAGGACATTCATACAGAGCTACATCCTTAGCGTTATTTATTTTATTGATACAGGGTCTCACTCTGTAGTCCACGCTGGTACTGAACTCACTATGTAACCCAGGCTGGGCTTGTACCCACAGCAATCCTCCTGCCTCAGCCACCCAAGTGCTGGGATTATAGGTGTGCGCTACCATACCTGACTTCTGGGTGCTGAAGACTCGAATTAAGGGCTTTGCATTTGCTAGACAAGCATGCTAATGCTGTGCTATTCCTCCAGCCTCTTCCTCTTTTCATTTCAGTTTTTTAATTCTTTCACACAAAACCACATCCCCAGGTCACTTTTTTATTTTTGATATTGAGAGAGGATCTCACTAAGTCACTGAATTGCCCCGGCTGGGCTCGAGCTTGCCGTCCTCTTGCTTCAGACTCTCAGGGTGCTGGGATTCCCAGCCCATGTAAGGGGGCCTAGTCTTTTTACTTTTTCTTTTGAGACAAGGTCTCAATTGCCCAGGTGGACTTGACTTTATGAGTCTCCTGCCTAAGCTTTCCAGGGTGCTGAGATTATAGGGCTGTGCTGTTGGGTCTGGCTAGTGCCTTGTTTTAATACTCCAAAATTAATTTCTATCTCACAACTAAGTAAACTGAACATTCACTTGTTTTGGGGTGGTAGAGATTGCCCACAGGGAAGCAGGTTGCAAAGTATCTCCAGAGACCGTCCTCATCCTTTGCATCACTAATGTGTCTTCCCTGTGTGTCAAACATGCCGATGCAAAAAAGGCAAAGATTCATATTAAACTTCTGTTTGCTTTTGAAATAGGTTCTTTCTCCACAGTCTGGACTGGCCTTGAGCTATAAGTAGCCCGACTGGCCTAAAACTTTTGTCCCTGCAGCCTCACCCTCCAGGGTGCTTGGAATTACGCGCACCCACCGAGTCCGGCTTTATTTTAGGCATTCTACTTCCAGAGCAGGGCCCAAATGCCTCTCACGTAGCCTGCTCTGCCTACATCAGCTGCGTACACAGAATTAGACTGTAGAGGGACAGCTGAAATCGGTACATTTTCCATATATGCACAAGCAGGCACTTTTAAAACACATATAGAAGAGAAAAATACACTGGTAGTTCTGCAGCAATCTGTCTTCCCAGTGTACAGCTCAGTGTGAGGCTGCCTGGTCCATCTTCAGGCACACCGTGGGACACTCGCTCCAGAAGTGATGTCACTGCTGACGCTGAGGATATTTAAAGACGGGAGCTGAACCAATGGGAGAATAAGTGACTGTGACAGAGAGATGAGACATGATCGATAAAGCTTTTCGGCATACACTGCATTCTATAAATAGAACAGCTCAGAATAGACTTGAGGGATTATTTTGCTTTTTAGAAATAAAATTCATCAGTGCCCGGCTCTAGGCCTAGTGTATAATATGCTCAATGAACGTTAAAATATGAAATCATTCTCAGTTTTATGGCCAGCAACTCCCATCTCTGTCCAGAGCTGCAGACTGAGACAGCCAAAGGGGGGGAGGGAGGGGCTGTGCCCTGAGGCGTGTTCTGAGAGAGGAACAAGGTATGGTTCTTCCTGCGCTGTGCGCTGGGCAGGAGTCAAAAATCAAGAGAGAGAGCCAAGCCAAGTATGGTGGTGCAGGCCTGTAATCCCAGTACTCAGGAGGCTGAGTTTAAGGCTGGCTTGAACTCTACTACAAGGTCAGGACCAGCATAAACAACACAGTGAGACCCTGTCTCAAACACCCAAACCTCCAAGGGGCTGGAGGAATAGCACAGCAATTAAAAGTGCCTGCCTAGAAAGGACAAGACTCTTGGTTTGATTCCCCACACCACATAATCTGGGCGTGGTGGCGCACATCTGTAATCCCAGCACTCGGAAGGATTGCCATGATTTTGAAGCTAGTCTAGGCTACATAGTGAGTTCAGCACCAGCCTGAACTACCAAGACCCTGGCTCAAAAACGAAACAAAACAAAAACAAGCAAATACCGCCCCTCAAATTTAAAAAGAGGCTGGGTATGTAGGTCAGAGTGAAGGCTCTGAGTCCAGTTCACAGTACTGCAAATAAATAAACAGTTTCTAGCTGCTTCAATTTCTGAATGGTCTTGTTTTTTATAGATTAGAATCTACTCCTAGAATAACTTGCTCCTGACTGCTTTTCTAAATGTGTCCCACAATTAAAAAAAAAAAAAACAAAACAAGGACAGCAGCAATGGAAATTCTTCAGGGTGTATGTGTGCGCGTGCCCGTGTACGTGTGTGCTAGGGACTGACCCCAGGGCTTCCCGGACTCCCAAGCCTCTAAGGCATTTTTCTGCAGGCGGCCCTCCTACTCAGATGAGCCAGATGACCTTGGCACCCCAGCGACTCCGAGGAACCCCAACCACCACACATCTGTCTACCCAAGTCAGTGTGCCGGTTTCATTAAGAACAGTTGTGTACACGGTGCCAGTCTCTCCGAGAAGCTCATTTAATTTGGGCACAGGGCATTTTTATTGTCATTTCTTTTCTAAACAACATGGGCTCTTTGGTCAGTATCCTGGACATATTTTTTAACCTGCTAGGTTCTTACTGTCTGCTTCCTGCTAGCCATTCATACTGCGTAACTCTGCCCTTCGAAGGGCCACACCCCAGCCCTGAGAGTAGCAGCTTCAGCCCAGGTGTTCCTGGAGCTCTTGGTTCCTGGCAGCAGGAATTACGCAACAAGTTCACTGCTACCAGCACCTTGTGCTCCGTGCTGTGAAGCATTTTGGTAAAAGCCAGACGACCTGGTGGAAGTGCAGCTCTACTATCACCTACTTATCTATTCGAACCTTTCCTTTCTAAAATGGTACTTTGGGGCTGAAGGAATAGCTCAGTGGTTAAATCGCTTGCCTAGCAAACGCTAAGTACCTGGGTTGGTTGATTGCCCAGCACCACATAAGCGAGGCGTGGTGGTGTAAGCCTGTAATCCCAGCACTTAGGAGGCTGAGACAGAAGGCTTGCTGTGAGTCCAAGCCCAGTCAGTGAGTTCTGGACCAGCTTGGGGTATAGAGTAGACCCTGTCTCAATCCATCCACCCCCCACCCCCCCAAAATAAAATAAAATGGTACTTGGGAGCCAGGGGTACAGTTCAATGGTCAAAGTGCTTGCCTAACATGGCGTAAGGCCCCACATTTGATTCTCTAGCAACACATAAAAGATTAGATAGGCATGACGTGATACCTGCCTTTAATCTCAGCATTTGTAGGCTGAGGCAGGAGGATTGTCATGAGTTAGTTTGAAACCAGCCTGAGTTACATAGTGAGCTTAGGACTAGCCTGGACTACAGAGTGAAACCTTATCTCAAAAAGAATAGTACTTATTACATGAGATTATTCATAAAGTACTTATCAGGTACTACTTACCTGGTACACAATAAGTGTTCAGTGAGAACTAGCTACTTGTTTCACTGATGAGTATAGACAGGCCTGTCCTATTGAATAAGGGGTGTTTGTCTTGGAACATCTCTGAGCTGGCTTCTGTCCCACAGTTTTCTCTGAAAACAATGAAAGTCTTAAAGTTTTAACCACATTTTCATCCTGAATAAACTAAATACTACTACCCCAGACTGATTTTCTTTCCCAGTTTTTTTTTTCTTTCTTGTACCAGGGGCTTGCTCTGTGGTCCAAACTACTTCTCAACTTACTATGTAGCCAAGGCTGGCCTTGAACACTTGGCAGTCCTCCTGCCTCAGCCTCCTGAGAGCTGGGATTACAGTTTATGTGGTGCTGGGAAATCAAACTCAGGACCTTGCACTTGTTAGGCAAGCTCTCTGATCACTGGGCTATTCCTCCAGGCCCATCCGATAACTTTTTTCTAAAGTGTTTTTTTCCATAAGTTATTAGTACCAGATATTCATGGTCTTTCTACAGTTCAACCCCAGGTAATCTTTTTCTGTAGCCCACTCTACAATACATATCAGCCTTCTGCCTTCCTCTCTTGGTTACCAATTTACATAACTGAAATAGTGACATATTTTGGCTCTAAAGTCAGACTGTTTAGTATGAACCTCAACAAATTACCTTATAACTCAATGACTCAATTTTCCTATTTATTTAGTTATTTATTTATGTACTTGTTTATTGCTGTACTGGGTATTGAACCCAGAATCTTTATGCCTAACCCTTCTGAAATTTTTATTTGGAGACAAGATTTTTCATATTTGCTCAGGATGGGCTCAAACTTGCAATCTTCCTGCCTCAGTCTTCCAAGGTGCTAAGATTACAAATGTGTGCCCTTACACCGGGCCCCATATTTTATTTATTTATTTATTTTTGAGACAGGGAGGTTCTTATTCTGCAGCCCAGGCTGGTCCTGAACTCTCTGGTATAGCCCAGGCTGGCCTTGGACTCAGAATAATTGCCTGCCTTAGCCTCTGGAGTGCTGGGATGATAGGCTTGTGTCACCACACTCAGCTTTATGTGGTGCTGGGGAATTGAACTTGAGTACTTGCAAGTGCTTTAACCACTAAGCTACTCCTCCAGTACCTATTTTATTTTATTTTTCCAGGAAAGGTCTTGCTGTGCAGTCTGGCTGGACCTGAAGTCACTATGTAGGCCCAGGCTGGCCTCAACTCACAGCAGTCCTCCTGCCTCAGTCTCCCCAGTGCTGGGATTACAGGTGTGCACAACCACACCCAGCTAATTTTTATATGGTGCTGGGGAATTAAACTCAGAGGTTTGCACATGCAAGGCAAGCACTCTAACTGCTTAGCTAAACCCCCAGCCCTGGCCCTAGGTTTCAAGTAAGAAAACAGCCCTTCAGGCTCTCTGAGCACAACCATGGAGGTGGGGGGAAGTACAAGCTCCTTAAGACAGGTGACTAGGAGTGGAGAAGAAGGTGGCCGATCCATTTTCTAAGAAAGACTGGCATGACGTGAAGGCACCAGCTATGTGCAGCATAAGAAACACTGAGAAGACACTAGCCAGCAGAACTCAAGGATCAAGCTTTCATCTGATGGCCCCAAAGGGCGAGTCTGAAGGAAGCATTGCTGATCTGCAGAATAATGAAGCTGTTCTTAGAAAACTCAAGCTAATTACTGAGGATGCTCAGGGCCAAACCTGCCTTACTACCTTCCACAGCCTGTGACAAAATGTGCCCCACAGCCAAAAAAGGCAGACCATGATTGAGGTTCTCACTGACACCAGGGCCACAGACGGCTACCCACTGCGTCTGCTCTCTCTGGCCTTACAGAAAACACAACAATTAACACGGAAGACCTCTTACGCTTGGCACCAGCAGGACCACCAAATCGGTGAGCACACGATGGAAATCTATGCATACCTTATATGATATCTTCTTTAGAAAAGTAGAAGTGGGGGCTAGAGGACTGGCACAGAAGTTAAAGCACTTTCCCAGTGAGCCCAAGGCCCTGAGTTCGATTCCCCAACACCACATGAAGCTGGGCGAGGTACTGCTTGCCTGTAATCCCAGCACTAGGGAAGGGGAGGCAGGAGGACTGCTGTGAGTCCAAGGCCAGCCTGGGTTACATAGTGAGTTCAGGACCAGCCTGAGCTACAGAGCGAGACCCTGCCTCAAAACAAAACAAAAAAGTAAAAATGGGGAGGGGAGCATAGCTCAGCAAATAGAGTGCTTGCTTAGCAGCTGTAAGGCCCTGAGTTTGATTCCCTGGCAACACATAGGTCGGGTATGGTAATGCACGTCTGTGGTCTTAGCACTCGGGAGACTGGGGCAGGAAGATAGCCATGTGTTTGAGGCCAGCCTGGGCTATAGAGATACCTCCTGCCTCAGCCTCTCATATGCTATGATTATGGGCATGTGCCACCATGTTTAACTTATGAGGTGCTGAAGAATTGAACTCAGGGCCTTGTGCTTGCTAAGAAAGTGCTCTAACCACTGTACTACTCCTCTAGCCTGGAAGTGTCATGCAGTAAGAGCTCAATAAATATGATTTTTTTAAAACTTTGTTATGTGGGAGACTGTGTTATAGTAGACCTGTATCCAGCTTTGCCTTGCAGCAGGTGTACCTAGTTTCCTCACAAGCATACATGGGTTAAAAACAAAATGATCTGACAAATCACAAACACAATCTTTAGGCTCTGTATTAGCTTGTTTTCCTCTGGGAATGTATCTAAATATGTGACTGGCAGAAAGCTACCTAAACAGTCAGGAACTCAGCAGGAACCTCCAGCTTGGCTGGGCAGAATGAAGACCCACAAAGCACAGGCGTGAGTGTTGGGAGGCTGAACGGGAATGCGGTGTGCGTGGCCAGACACACCTCAGACTTGCCCAGTCTCCCTGTGACTGTGCCAGGAGTACTGCCTTCCTCCCCCAGCTGATGTCTGGATCCCCTTATGCTGGGAAGTTCACAAAGAATACAATTTTAATTGTTTCATCTATAAAAATAAATAAGGCTGGGCATGATGGTACATGCCTGTAATATCTGTACTCAGAAGGCTAAGGCAGGAGGCTCTGGAGTTTGAAGCCGGCATGGGCTATACTGACTGTCTCAAAAATAAACAAATAAACAACCCACAAAACAAAAACAAGGGGCAGGAGAATAGCACAGCAGTTAAAGCACTTGCCTAACAAGCTCAAGGCCCTGAGTTGATTCCACAGCACCACAAAATGCTGGTTGTGGTGGCATGCACCAGTAATCCCAGCATTTGGGAAGGTAAGGCTGAGGCAGGTGGATTGCTGTGAGCCCAAGGCTACAAAGCTAACCTGGGCTACACAGCGAGTTCAGGACTAGCCTGAGCTGCCAAAAAAGAACTTCTGGAGCATAGCTCAGTGGTTTTAGAATACTTTCTTAGCATACATAAGACCCTGGGTCCCATTCCTCAGCATCACATAAAAAAATTAGATGGTGGGCTGGAGAAATAACTCAGCAGTTAAAGCACTTGACTAGCAAGGCCAAGACCCTGGGTTCAATTCCCCAGCACCACATGCACTGGGTGTGGTGGTGGTGCATGCCCATAATCCCAGAAATTGGGAGATTGAGACAGGAGGATTGCCATGAGTTCGTGGTCTGCCTGGGCTTCATAGTGAGTTCAGGAACACCCTGGACTACTGGGTGGGACCTCATTTCAAAGAAAATAAAGAAACCAGCTGGGCACGGTGGTATATACCTGTAATCCCAGCACCCAAGAGTTCTAGACCAGCCTGGCCTCCATACTGAATTTAGGAGCAGTCTGGACTACAGAGCAAGACCTTGTGTCAAAGAAAAATGAAACCACCCTGTTAGGACACAAAAATAGATACAGAAGAGAGTAATAAAAATAGACATGGTGGAGCGCTCAAGCTAGGACTCACACAAGCTCTGTGTTTGAATTCTGGCTCCAGGATTTTTTAGCTGTGCCACTTTTGTTAAGCTGCTTATCCGGCCGGGCCTCTACTTCCTTATCTGCAGAGAGAGATCAAAGTGCCCGCCTGCTATGGGTTACCATGAGGGGCAACCAGAGGATGCACATGAAGCAACTTGAAGAGTGCCCGAATTTGGAGTATGGATTTTATGGAGGGGTAACTGTGGAAAGACTATAGAATAACACTGAGTAATGACCGCTATAACCATCGTGTTTAGACCAAATGTGGCGGCACATGGCAGGATTCCCGCACGCTAAGAAGCCAAGGCAGAAGGGTTGCACACTCAGGCCCCACCATGGCTGCTCGACGAGACGTGTCTCAAAAATGTAAGCACATAAAAATAAAAAAAGGTCTAGGGATGTATTTCAGTACAAAGGCCCTGGATTCAATTTCCAGTAATACACACAAGGTTTTGGTATTAATCAATAAATGTTGCTGTCCTTCACAGTCTCTTTAGATTTTGGGGGAGCTCCATAATCACGGTGAAATCTAAGCTCATCCACTAACAAAGGTTTTCAAGGTCTGGGGCTGGAGAAATGGCACAGTGGTTAAAGCACTTGCCCAGTTAGCAAACACAAGGCCCTGGGTTCATTCACCAGCACCACACATGCTTGGTGTTGTGGTGCATACCTGTAATCCCAGCACTTGGGAGGCTGAGGCAGGAGGATTACCATGAGTTCAAGAACAGGCTGAGCTATATAGGGAGTTCAGAACCAGCTTGGACTGCAGAGCAAGACCCTGTCTCACAAAAAGAGAAAAAAGAAAAGAAAGAACTTAAAATATCATGCACGATGATTGTGAATGAAATTTTATAAGTGTGCATGAAACATTAAGTATAATCTATCACTCTAAATCAGTTCGGTCCAGTTGGGTCCTGTGGTACAGGCCTTTGATCTCAGCACTCTGAGAGGCTGAGGCAGGAGGATTGCCAATTTTAGCCTAGCCCAGGCAACTTAATTACTTAGTAAGATCCTATCTCAAAATCCAGATTTTTAAAATGGGTTGAGGATGTAGCTTAGGGTGAAAGCTCTGGGCTCAATCCCTAGGTACCAGCACCCTCATCTCCCCCAGAAAATCAGCTGGGTCTAAATTTGACAGATTTGAGGCTGGAGGAATGAATGGCACAGGGGTTAAAGTGCCTGCCTAGCAAGTGCAAGGCCCTGGGTTCAATTCCCCAACACCACATAAGATGGACATGGTGAATGTCTGTAATCCCAGCACTTGGGAGGCTGACACAGGAGGACTGCCATGAGCCTCACTCCATAGTGAGTTCAGGACCAGCCTGGTGACAGAGCAAGACGACCCTGTCTAAATAAATAAATAAGGCAGATTTCTAGCAAATGCTACTTTCCTATATCATCTCATTTGATTCACTTAATATATTTCCTGTATCTTTTTGCCTTTAAATTCTTTTTTCCATACCAGATCACTGAATTCTACATGAAAAAATGCAGGTTCTAATTTTTGCATTTGGTCTTGAGAAAACTTCAGTCAATATCATCACTTGGAAACTCATTTAGAAGAGGACAAGGCAGCCTCAGCACATCTGCAACCCAGGAGCAAAGCAGAAGCAGAAAAGATTCTGTCCCCATTTGTTTGCTTGTTTATTTATTTAGAGACAGGGTCACACTATGTAGTCCAGTCCTTAGTTCACTATGTAGCCCAAGCTGACCGTGAACACACAGCAATCCTGCCTCAGCCTCCCAAGTGCTGGGACTGCAAGTGTGCACCAGTACAGGGCCTTCTGCTTGCTAGGCAAGCACTTTAACCACTCAGCTGCATACCTAGCACTCCCCATAATATTCCTTTTTTAAATTTTAATTTATTTTTTTGAGACAGGGTCTTGCTCCATATACCAGGCTGGTCCTGACTCACTATGTAGTCCAGGCTGGCCTTGAACTCACAGCAATCCTCCTTCTCAGCCTCCTGAGTGCTGGGATTATAGGCTTGTGCCACCATGCCAGGCTTATGTGATGCTGGGGAATCAAACTTGGGTACTTAACACTTGACTTAGCGCTTGCAAGCACTTTAACCACTGAGCCATTCCTCCCCTCCCCTCCCCCATAGTATCTTAAATGGGAAATTTGTTTTCATTTTCACATGGAGGGTGGTAGAACAGTACTTACTAACTATATAAGAATTCTCTCTCTCTCTCTCTCTCTCTCTCTCTCTCTCTCTCTCTCTCTCTCTCTCTCTTTTTAGATAGAGTCTCACTCTGTAGTCCAGGCTGGTCCTGTACTCACTATGTAGCCTACACTGGCCTTAAACTCATTACAATCTTACTGCCTCAGCCTCCTGAGTGCTAGGATTATAGGTGTGCACCACCTTGTCCAGTAATATTTATATGGTGCTGGGGACCCAGGGTCTAGCATGTGCTAGGCAGATGCTGTCAACATTGAGTTATACCTCCACCATATGCCTCGCATTTTGGAAAAAATACTGATTTCTTTCAAATCACATACTGCAGAGCTGGAAAATAGCATAGAGATGAAAGTGCTCACCTAGCAAGCACAAGGCCCTGAGCTCGACTCCCCAGATGCACAGAAGCTGAATGTGAGGGTGCATACCTGTATCCCTGCACTTAGGATTGCTGAGTTCTAGGCTAACCTGGGCTCTGTAGTGAATTCAGGGCCAGCCTAGACTAGAGTATTGAGACAAGATGCTCTGTCTCAAAGAAAAAAAATGTTACAGAAAGAGACCGAAGCTTTATTACATCAGAAAACACGATGCAGGGCTGGAGGAATGGCTCAGCGGTTAAAGCACTTGCAGCAAGTGCTAAGTCAAGTGCTAGGTACCCGAGTTCGATTCCCCAGCACCACATAAGCTGGGTGTGGTGGTGCATGCCTGTAATCCCAGCACTCAGGAGGCTGAGGCAGGAGGACTGCCCTGAGTCCAAGGCCAGCTTGGGCTCCATAGTGAGTTCAGGACCATCCTGGACTACAGAGCGAGACCCTGTCTCAAAAAAAAAAAAAGAAAAGAAAAGAAAAGAAAAGAAAAGAAAAGAAAACACCCTGCAGCTGTGACTACCTCAGCACACGGAGGGCGGGATGTGCCAGTGTATGTGCATGGAGGCACGAATATGTGTCTGAATGAGAACCTTCCCAAAAGGACGGAAAGGCTTAATTCTACTAGTCAAATGATGAAAGGTAACAGGCTCTCGGCTATTTATAGGGCTTAAATTGGCATGTGTTATACACAGGAAGTACCTGACTGATCTCATTTTTTCAGAGAATTTGAGCTAACTTTAAAAAGATACAAAGAAAATGTAATGAGAAGAGGTAATGAAAGATTCAGACCATGACTTCAGGGTTTTTTCCCCCAAATAACAGTACATATTTATATAACTGTAGATGCCTGGAAACCCTCCCCATGCCAGAGAATTAGATCAAATGAGGTTGGAGATAGGATCACGGAAGCCTGGGTGTGGAGGTGAAGAGGATTATCTGAATACTACACTGATTTTATTTGACTTCGAGGGTGTTCTCCAGTGTCACTAGTGCCCAGCTGCCAAAGCATCTAGGGCCACGCATGGAGCATGGTATCACTCAGAGACATGAGCTCACAGGCACCAGGGCACAACGAGCCTTCCTACAGGAACCAGGAGGGGCGACACAGAAGAAGCACATCTGGCCTGGCCACCCTGCATCTGTTTTCCGGCAAGAAAGGAAAGCCCTCTACCAAAGACAGCAGGCAAAACTCTCTGAAGCAAGGCAGGGATAAGCCACTGCCCAACACTCAGGGCTTTTCTGGAAACAGGAAGACGTGTTGTGTCCAGTCAGCACCGCCTACCCTGGCACTGGGGAGGCCACTCAGGCTCCCCTCTCGGAGGCCCCCAGGCGGGTCCCACGTTTTCCTGTCAGCAGCTCTTCACCACACTCTGGTTATTCCTGATTCTCTCTGAGAACCAAGTGTCTACGTGTCAGGCGGATTGCACTAGGCAACAACGGAGCTGTTCATTACAGACAAATGCATTCGGTTCCCTCTCTCTTCCTCAGTTTCACCTGTGAAATGGGCCTGGGGAACCCGTCACCTCCCCTTGGCACACCAGAAGGATGGAAAAGGCTATAAAAAGTCAAGGCATCGTACCTATCGTGCTATTTTCAACGCAATCCCATAGTTTAAAACAACACAAAACAACAAAGTATGTAACTAAATGTGTGGCAAAAGCCACGGCCCGCTGGGATGGCAGCACTAGAGAGAGTTTAAAACCCAGGTCCCCGACCTGAATCCAAACCTACTCAGTCAGAAGCTCCAAGTGAAGGGCCGAGAGACCTAGGACTTTTTTTTTTTTTTTTTGAGACCTACATTTTTAACAAGCTCCCAGGGAACGCTGGGACACAGGCCGGCTGCCTCCAGAGCCGTTCAACATGGGGGCGGAGGAGAGACTAAGACATCTATCAACTCTCACACTTTCCAACCTGAACCAGTCGAGGTAGGTCACGGCACAGGTGACCGACAGGAAGCAAAGGCGGCGCTGCGGAGGGGCAACCGTCCCGGGCAGGACCGGGGGTGCCCGGGGGAGGCCGGCGGGGAAGGGGCGACACTCACCGACGATAATGCCACAGGCGCTGACCAATCCGATCTCCTTCTTCAGCGCGACCCCGCCCCCCGCGGCGCCGGCCTCGGGGCTGGCCCCCGCCGGGCTGCCCCCCGGGCGGCCCCTCTCGGCGGCTGGGGTGCGGTGCCTGGCTCCGTCTTCCATCCTTCCCGGGGGTCCCACCTGGCGCCGCGCACGCTGTCTGGGAACGCGAGCGCGCGTGAGCGCGGCGCCTCTTCCGAGGTGAGGGCGCCGGCCCTGCGAGGAGCCGGCGGGGGGCGCGAAGCAGGGGCGCGCCTGCTCGGGCGGGACACTTTGTTACAAACGAGGAGCGAGTCGCCCGAAAAGAGGCGCGGGGAGGGCCGTGTGCATCTAACCCCTCAAACCGCGCTGTCCCCGCGGGAACTCTCCGCGGGGTCCGCGGCCACCAGCGCTCGGCGGCGCCCGCCGGCGGCTCGTGTCCGACGCGACAGACGGGCAGCGCGGCTCCGCGCGCAGCGGAGAGCGCCGGGACCTCCCGAGCTTGTCTCCACGGTCCGAGCAAGAGCAGCAAAGCTGACAGCGGGGGACACGGAGGCGCGCCTCAGCTCCTTTCGCGTCCGCACGGACCGGCTCGCCCCGGCTGGCCGCCACCTGCCGCGCTTCCTTCCCTCTTCCGTCGCCGCTTCCGCTTCTCCCGGGCGTCTTCCTTCCCGCGGGGCCGGCCGGCCGGGTCCGTGCTCAGGCGCGCTCGGCTCCGTCGCCCCGTGTCCCCTGCGCCCGCGAGTGCGCGGCCCTGGGCGCCCGGCTCTTATGCGCCGCCGAGGCCCCGCCCCGCCGCGCCCGCGCTGTCCGCGCGGGCCCGCCGAGCGCCGGGGAGCTCGCAGCGTCCGCCGCGCCCGACTCCTGCTCCTTGTGATGAAGTGAAACGGAAAAGCCCTTTCATGTCGCCTGCTGGGGGCCAGCGGCTCATCTGATATTGCATCACCGGTCGTGCGCGCTTTACCAAGAAGAACAGTTGCGCGCGTACTTATTTTTAACGCCATCAGAAATAAACCGGCCAGTGTACTGCATGGTAAGGTATGGATCATTTGAGGACACGAGAGAGAAGGCTGGAAGGGCATCATCGTAAGATATTTGTTTCTTTGGCTTGTACCTTTCCTTTTTATGAGAGAAAAAGGGTCTCACTCGTGTAGTACAGGCTGGTCCGAGTACGCTATGCAGGCCTTGAACTCACAGCGGTTCTCTTGCCTCAGCCTCCCTGGGGCTGGTTTAGGGTCTGATTAGGATCAATACTTTAATGTTTTTATTTATTTATTTATTTTTAAGACATGTCTCGCTCTGTAGTCTAGGCTGGTCCTAAACTCACAACTACCTCAGGCTGGCCTTGAACTCAAGGCGGTCCTCCTGCTTCAGCCTCCAGAGGGCTGAGATTACAAGTGTGTACCACCATGCTCAGCCATAAATAATTTAAAAAAAGGAATCCACAGGCGGGGGAGGAGAAGGTTATGAATTAAGCTGCAGGGATGGCTCAGTGGTTAAAACACTTGCCTAGCAAGCACTAAGTCAAGCGCTAAGTACCCGAGTTCCA
The DNA here is from genome assembly GCA_004027205.1 of Ctenodactylus gundi. Classification (NCBI taxonomy): domain Eukaryota; kingdom Metazoa; phylum Chordata; class Mammalia; order Rodentia; family Ctenodactylidae; genus Ctenodactylus; species Ctenodactylus gundi. Next base: position 335,466 of record PVKB01001496.1, read on the forward strand.
TTTCCCAGCAGTACATCAGACGGGCGTGGTGGTGCACACGTGTACTCCCAGCACACAGGAGGCTGAGGCATGAGGATTGCTTGAGTCCAAGGCCAGCCTGGGCTCCATAGTGAGTTCAGGACCAGCCTGGACTACAGAGGGAGATCCTGTCTCAAAAAAAGAAAGAAAAAAATTGCTGATTTGATCCACAACTTCTAATATTCTTTGCATTTTTGTTATTGAAATAGGAATCGCTTCTTGGCCTTTTGGCTAAGATAAAGTGTTACTGAAATAGGAGGGGGAGGCATGTATGCCTGTAATTAATTCCAGTACTGTGAGTGGGAGGGGAAGGCAGAAGGATCACAAATTTAAGCCCAAACTAGGCAATTTAGCAAGAACCTGTTGAGGGGATAAGCGGGAGAGAGAGTGGAAATGTGGTTCAGTGCCAAGGCCCTAGGTCCAATCTCCAGTACACAAAAAAAAGGAGGTGGGGGAGATTATCAGAACCTCACTACTCAAAATGCAAATCTATTACTAATGGTTGGTTTAGTGTTTGTTGTTGTTTGTTTTATTAAAGCTGCATCTCACTCTGTAGTCCAGGCTGTCCTTGAACTCATGATAATCCTCCTGCTTCAGTCTCCTGAGTGCTAGGATTATAGGCATGCAGCACCACACCCAGTTTTGGAACTGCTGGGGAAGCAAACCCAGGGCCTTGGGCTTGCTAGGCAAGCAGCTGCTCAGCTATTCCTTCAGCCCCTTGAGTTTTGTTGTTGTTGTTGTTGTTGTTGTTGTTGTTGTTGTTGTTGTTGTTGTTGTTTTTAACAGTCTTTCCTTCTGTAGTCCAGGATGTAATCACTACGTAGCCCAGGCTAGCCTCAAACTCATATCAATTCTCCTGCCTCAACCTCCCAAATGCTGGGATTAGAGGTATGTGCTGCCATACCTGGTTAATTTATGTGGTGCTGGGGAATTAAACCCAGGGCCTTGCTCATGCTGGCCAAGTGCTTTAACCACTGAGCTACATCCAGCCAAGATTTGCTAATGTTAAAAGATGACTGATAGGCTGGAGGTGTAGCTCAGTGGTAGAGTCTTTGCCTAGCATGTGTGTGGCCCTGAGTTTGTTCCCCATTAACCTCCACTGCAAAGTGACAAGCTTATTACCAGATTGGTATTATACCTCTCTTCTTGAAGATTTTTCACTCAGAAATTGCTGCCTTTCCATGACAGCAGTGACATCTATTTCTAATTATAATACCCTTTGGGGAAAAAAAAGCCCAAAGACTGAAGCAATACAGCAGATGCACTACGAGTTTAAAGTGATTTTGAATCTTATAAAATGTATTTCTCACTGGGTATGGTGGTACATCCCTGAGATCTTAGCAGTAGGGAATCTGAAGAAAGAGGATTGCCGTAAGTTTGAGGTGCATAGTGATTTTGAGACCAGCCTATACTATAGACTGAGACGTTGTCTTGAGTAAATAAATAAATAAATACTTTTTAAATGTATTATGGAAATTTTGTCTTTACCTTTTTCTTTGAGACAGGGTCTTGTTCTCTCATCCAGGCTGGTCCTGCACTCGATATGTATGCCTCAAACTCATGGCAATCCTCCTGCCTCAGCCTCCCAAGTGATGGGATTACATGCGTGAGCCAGTACATCTGGCAAATTTATTTTTATCTAAAAATAAATAAATTTAAAAATAAATTTTAAAAAAAGTTTTCTCCAAATTGACCAGAAGGTTGCTCTTACTTTCTGAAAAATGTTCGAAAAGATTTGGAGTTTAAAGGAGCATGAATATATAATTCTTTCAAAAGGTATTGGAAGAGCACAGTAGCAAAGACATTTTAAAATGGGGTAAAGTCCGATCGCAGTCTCCTTTTGTGTTTGCCCGTTGATCAGTCAGCAAGTATTAAGCGTTTCAAAGGTTGAGATCTCACCCGCTTCTCCTTCTTGTACAAGATACAGCAAATTGAAAACCTCAGCAAAAAAAGAGAGAGAGTTGTGTATAAAGGATTTTTAGCAAAGAAACAGGCAAGCCAGGGAAGGTATAGCACAAAATTTCACAGGAAGGGACGAGTCACCGAGAATTTAAAAAAATAATTGAATTGCCATTGGCCTTTCCTGACAACCTTAGAAAGCACTGAGGGAAAGTTTGGTGCATTTTTCCCCCGTATTTTATTGATATGTATACATGCAAGGTGCATTTATTTTTAACCAAACTGATTTGAAGACATCTGCTCAGATACCTGCATCGAGGGATAAAACAAAATCTTTCTTCTTCTCTAACGTGAGTTCTTTCAGTCATGTTGTGTGGTTGTAGACTTAATGTGGGATGAAACAGGGTGATGTGTCTGAGGTCTCTTGGCAAAACAAGCACAGACTGGCAGTTCAGGAAGCTTTGGCTCTCATGACTTCTGAGTGAGGGTGGCAAGAGCAGTTATGGGATCAAACACATTCTGGCGTGCAGCGTAGGCCAGACTGGAAAGGGGGGATTGTTGAAGATGAATGTTTCTATTTATTTAATACTTGGAACTTACAAGTGGCTTTTAACAGTGTATTAAGCATGCAGTGTAAAAGTTAGGAAAGAAATCCCCCTCCTCCTAAGGGAAAAAAAAATCCCCTTTCTGTCTTGAGGTTGGGATCTTTCTGTGACATAAACTCTAAATGTGTCAGAATTTCATGTGACAAACATTGAACACAGGAGAGGAAAAACGTCTTGGGGTAATATGTTGAAAAAAGATGACTGACGTTGATTATGTTTTCCTACAAGTACTGAATTCTTTTTTTACTTTAACACAGCGTCTGGCTGGTCTTTAAGTCGTTTCCAGCTAAAAGAAATAGAAGCATCAATGCGTAGCTAGGATGACCCAGCGAAAACCTTCAGTGGAGGAGGTTGTCTGGTCCTGGACCTCGAGGAAGACAGTTCCTTGAGCCTCAGTGTCCTAATCTCTAAGTTCTTTAAGAGCTGAGGGGCTAGCTCAGTGGAAGAGCACGTGTGAGGCTCTGACTTTGATCCTCAGTACCATAAAAATAAAAACAAAATCTTTAAAATAACTACTTTATCTACCAGATATTCTTTTCTTTTTTTCTTTTCTTTTCATTCATTTTTTTTGAGACAGTCTCGCTCTATAGCCCAGGCTGGTCTTGAACTCAATATGGAGCCCAGGCTAGCCTTGGACCCTTGGACTCGCAGCAATCCTCCTGTCTCAGCCTCCTGAGTGCTGGGATTACAGGCATGCGCCATCACGTTGGGCTTTATGTGGTGCTGGGGTATTGAGTTGAGGGCCTTGCAGTTGTTAGGCAAGCACTCAACCACTGAGCTAGGTCCCCAGCCCTATTTTTGATTTTGAGACAGGTCTCATTAAGTCACCAAATTGCTCAGTCTGGCTTGAATTTGTGATTCACCTGCATCAGCCTCCCAGAGTACTGGGATTACAGGCTTGTGCCACGGGACTACAGCTCATACTGAGCTTTTTAAAGAGACCTACTTTAGGCCAGAACTTCGCAATTATTCTGTGAGGCTTACAGGACTTAATCTCGCCCCCCAACATGTGTGACCCCCTTCAAGTCCTTAGCTTGACTATGTCCTGAGTGCTTAGTATAACTGAGTTTCTAAGTGATCAGTCCTATTGCTTTATATGCTTAAGACAGGAAGAAATGGATGTTTTAACCAGAAAAAAAGGTGGATGAGTTGTTTTCCTACACATAGTATGTGAATTTAGGAAAAGAAGGGTTGTGTGTGGCTGACACCTACTGTCTAAAGGGGAGATGGCATGGGAAGTGCTACTGGTTTTTTCCCTTCCTTCCTTCCTTCCTTCCTTCCTTCCTTCCTTCCTTCCTTCCTTTCTTTCTTTCTTCCTTCCTTCCTTCCTTATTTCCTTCCTTCCTTCCTTCCTTCATTTCTCTCTCTCCCTTTTTGGTAGTGATACTGTGGGTTGAGCCCAGGTCCTTTGCACTCAGCTACAGATCCAGCCCTTTAAAATTTTTTTTTTTATATATTTGATTTTGAGACATGGTCTCACCAAGTTTCTCAGGCTGGACCCAGACTTCAGATCCTTCTGTCTCCCACAGGGTCTCACTCTGTAGCCCAGGCTGGTTCTGAACTTACTCTGTAGCCCAGGCTCGCCTTGGACACTCGTCAGTCCTCCTGCCTCAGCCTCCCAAGTGCTGAGATTACAGGCATGCACCACCATGCCCAGCGTATGTGGTGCTGGGGAATTGAATTCAGAGCTGTGCACTTGCTAGGCAAGTTTTTCAACTGCTGCGCCATTCCTCCAGTCCTATTTTGGTTTTGTTTGAAGTAGGGTCTTCCTCTCCCCCCCCCCCCCCCCCCTCTCAGATGCAGGCTCTTGCTCTCTGTAGTCCCAGCTGGTCCTGAAATCACTATGTAGTTCTGATTGGCCTCAAACTCACAGTAATCCTCCTACCTCCGCTTCCTGAGTGCTGAGATTAATCTGTACATGGTGCTGGGGATTCAAACCCAGGGCCTTGGTCATGCTAAGCAAGTACTTTAGCCACTGAGCCATGCCGCAGGAGGTCCTGCTGCTTCTAATAACTAAACAAAAAGCAAGGTCACGTTCTAACATTCCTTTTTTGAAACAACATGTAAAAAGTGTGTGTTAATGCAAACTAATGGAGCACAAAGTTCACTTGCTCAGTGGCTGTTTCTTTCTGGCCTAAAGTAGGTCTCTTTAAAAAGCTCAGTATGAGCTGTAGTCCCGTAGCACAAGCCTGTAATCCCAGTACTCTGGGAGGCTGACGCAGGTGGATCCAGTAGACAGGGCTGACAGTACTTTATTCTTGTTTTCTGTAACAGAACTGTGAAGTCTGAGGTCACCCACAGAGGACCCTAACATGGAGTCAATTCCCTGGCCATATTCCCACTCCACTCTTTTCTTTCCTTTTTTTTTGGCGTGGAGAGGGGTGGGGGGTGGCGATCTTGCTCGACATTCCAGCAGTCCAGGCTGGTCCTGAGCTCACTGTGTAGCCCAGCATCCTTAAACTCACAGCAATCCTCTTGCTTCTACTTCCTGAGCGCTGGGATTATAGGCCTGTGCCATCACACCCAGTTACTCTGGTTCTGGGAAGGCAGCTCAGGGCCCTGAGCTCACGAAGCAAGTGCTTTAACCATTACGCCATTCCTCTAGCCCACCCTTCTCTTTTCTACATACCCAAAGTCAAAGGAAACCCTTCTGTCCTTGAAAGACTATGATCTATTAGATGGTGACTTCTGGAGACAGTAGTCCAAAGAGCCTTTATGCTATTTAGGAATGGAAGGCAGGCACTGGGCATAGCTCAGTGGTTACAGCATTTGCTGAGCGTGTGAAAGGCCCTGGGCTCAATTCTCCAGCATCATATAAAGCGGGTGTGAGGGTGCATGTCTATCATCCTAGCACTCAAGAGCCTGAGGCAGGATTATCATGAGGTTGAGGCCAGCCTGGGCTACATAGTGAGTTCAGGACCAGCCTGGGCTACAGAGTGAGACCCTGAATCAATCAATCAATAAATAATAGGAAAGCTGGTGAAAATTAGTGAGAAAATAGGAAGATTAAGAGAAAAAATAGAGGAAAGGCCAAAAGAGGTCAATAAGAAAGAAAGATGAAATTCAGATACCCGGTCAGTCTGTTATTAAGCCCTTTCAGTTTGCCTTCTGGACACATTCATAAGTTCAAAGGAAGTTGTGTCTTCTGGATTTTGTGCAGTCCTAAGAATGTGGTGGAGCTGACCCTGCTTTGTTCTGATGGTCAGTGCACTCATGCTCTTCTGGAGATGATGGAGTCTCACTCTGACACTGCAGACAAAAATTCCAGCCGATTATCCCTGTCTGCTGCACTTGGCTGGGTTCCAGAAAGCCAGCTTGGAACTAGTGGGAAAGAAATAAGGACACGTTCCCCACCTCAGTCTGCACTTGACTCCTGTGCTGAGGAGTCACGGGGCCTTAATGCTCTTCTAAGGATTTAGGTGATCCACTTCTGTGTAATTAAATATGAAAACTTCACTTTCTAATTTGTTTTTATTACATTTACTCAAGATGAAGTCTTGTGTTTTTTAAAATATTGAAAATAAATTCCTCGAGAGCAGAGACCTACTTTCTCTGCTGCTGTAACCCAGTGCCTAAAATAGGGTCTGAAAACAGGGTGGGGGTGAGAGGCGCTGGGTGCATTGCTTAGTGGTTAGAGCACTTGCCTAACAAGCTCAAGGCCCTGGGTTCGATTCCCTAGTACCACATAAGCTGGGCATGGTGGTGCCCTCCTCTAATTCCAGCACTTGGGAGGCTGAGGCAGGACTGCTGTGAGTTTGAGACCAATAGCTCAGTAGCAGTGCCTAAAGCATGTGCCTAGCAAGCTTGAGGCCCTGGGTTCAACTCCCCAGTACCACATAAGCCAGGCATGGTGACACATACTTATAATCCTAGCACTTGGGAAGCTGAGGCAGGAGAATTGCCATGTGTTCAAAGCCAGCCTGGGCTACACAGTCAGCTGAGAGAGAAAGAGAGAGAGAGAGAGAAAGTCTGGTGCTCCGTAGATAAGAATGAATGAACAGGGTCTGGGGGCATAGCATAGTGGACAGAGTGCTTGCCTAGGATGCACAAGACCCAGGGTTCAAATCCCCAGGACCACATAGCCATAATCCCAGCATTCACGAGGCTGAGGCAGGAGGATTGCTGTGAGATCAAAGGCAGCCTGGGGCTACATAGTGAGTTGCTAACCAGCCTAGACTATAGAGTGAAACCCTGACTCAACAAAACAAAACAAGCAAGATGAGTGAATGGATGGTTATATATATTAATGCACAGTAAGTTAAAAACTAATAATTACTTTTTGGCACTACTGGGGATTTGAATCAAAAGCCTCATTAATGCTAGCTGGGCAAATACTCTATCACTGAGCTATACCCCCAGCTCAGGTCACATGTTTAAAAAGGAAGGATGGGGCTAGGGGTGCTTGCCTAATATGTGTAAGGCTGTGAGTTCAATCCCCAGAACTGCCACTGCTAAAAAAGAGTAACAATGACAAAAGAAAATATTGTGGACACATTTCTGGGCATGGTCAGGTAAGGTCTTAGATCGCGTGTTTATAAAGGAAGGATGGGGGGCTGGAGGAATGGCTCAGTGGTTAAAGCACTTGCCTAACAAGCGCTAAGTACCTGAATTCCATTCCCTAGCACCACATAAACTGAGCATGGTGGCGCTCGCCTATAATCCAAGAGTTCAGGAGCAGCCGGGGCTACAGAGGGAGGAACTGACTCAAAAACAACAGCAACAACAACAAAAAACCACCTTTAAAAAGGAAGGATGGAGGACATGCTCAGGTGCTCAGGGGCATTCTCAGTTCAGTATTACTCAGTATTATGATAAGTCAAATTTGCCAAGCCTGGTAGTGCAGGTCTGTACTCTCAGCACTATGGGAGGCTGAGACAGGAGGATTACAAATTCAAGCCAGCCTAGGCAATTTAGCAAGATCCTGTCTCAAAATAAAAACTAAAAAATGGGCCAGGGCTTTAGCTCAGCATGAAGGCCCTGGGCTCGATTCCCAGGACCGGGGAGATAAAAAAGCCAATGCTAGCTCATTTAAGAAAATGAGACAACACAGGTATGATGGTGGCACACGCCTGTGATCTCAGACCTGGGGGAGGTTGGGACAGAAGGATCACACGTTTGAGGCCAGCCTGAGTAACTTGGTGGCTTAGCAAGACTAGCTCAAAAAAAAAAAAAAAAGAGTTGAGGATATAGCTCAGTGCAAAGGCCTTGGGGTTCAATCACAATATCAAGAAATTAGAAAAAGATTGAGTCAGAAAACAAATGAGATCGAATGACTTAGTGATCTTGGCTGGGCCCTCTCAAGTTTCTCCAAAGAGTTCTTAGATGAACTCAAAGAAAGAACAACTTTAAAGTTACATTAACCATCTTTTAAAGAAGTGGCAGCAGGGTGGAGGAATAGCATAGTGGTTAGAGCGCTCGCATAGCATGTGCACAAGACTCTGAGTTTGATTCCCCAATGCTATGTAAGTCAGGTATGGTGGGGGACGCCTATAAACCCAGCACTAGGGAGGCTGAGGCAGGAGGAGTGCTGTGCATTTGAGGCCAACCCGGGTTCCATAGTGAGTTCAGAACTAGCTTGGATGGACTACAGAGCGAGACCCTGTCTCAAAATAAATAAAGAGGGGCTGGAAGAGTGGTGAAAGTGCCTTCCTAGGAAGCGTACAGCCTTGAGTTTGGTTCCCCAGCACCACATAAACTGGGCGTGGTGATTCACATCTATAATCCCAGCACTCGGAGGCTGAGGCAGGAAGATTCCCTTGAGTCCAAGACCAGCTTGGGCTCTGGTGAGTTCAGGACCAGACTGGGCTACAGAGTGAGAACCAGTCTCAATAAATAAATAAATATTTGAAAAAGAAAAAGGTGGCAGCTTTCTCCCCCATGGGCATGGTAGGTTCCCTCTAAAGGTGCCTACCTCAGGGGATAACACTTCCAGGTAACATCTTTGACTACGGCTAGGCAGAAGTGATTTCCTGCTTGTAGCTTTGCCCATGTTCTCTGCCTTCCTTTTCTCTCACTAGCTCCGTCCTGCCACCCGAGCTCCTACACATCCCCCACATGTGAACCATCTCCCTGCCCTATCTCCCTGTTCAGAATATTTGCTGTTGGAATTATTCCTCCGTGTCTCCTGTATCACCTTTTTACTCTCTACTGAATTGTCTGTATCAGCATACAGATATACTATAAAACCTTTTATTAAGAATCGAAACAAGAGGAGGAGAGGAGGGGAACCAGAACCATGCCTATAATCCCAGCACTTTGGGAGGCCGAGGCAGGAGGATTTCAAGTTCAAGCCCAGCTTGGGCAGTGGAGAAACATCACGAGGCTGTGTGTCTCAAAATGAAAACTAAAAAGAGGGCTGAGGACGCAACTCAGTGCAGAGGCCCTGGGTTCAGTTCCTAGGACCACAGGAGCAGACTGAAGCAAACACGGTGACTCGGCATGCTGTTCCAGCTACCACCGAATTTCTTGGCCCCTCAATTTCCCTGTTCTCACTTCCTCTCGTGCTTGGGTCTCCATCAAAGACTTTGCCTTGTCACTCCACAGAAACCGTCCTGGGTAGGGTCACCAGTGGCCATCAGATAGTCCAGCCTAGAGATCAGTTCTCTATCTCCATTTTACCCATCTCATGGCAGCCTGTGGCACTTACTCAGTGCCGTTGTACCCATTCTCCTGGCTTTCTTCAACCTCACTGGCCTCTGCTCGGGCCTCCGGGGGTGCTCCTTTCCTCTTCCTGACCTCTTATTTCCCTGCCCTCCTTCCTGCGCGGGTGATTGCGTTCAGCCCCAAGACTTTCTAGACACTGATATTCCCCCAACTCACACATCTAATCCTCATCTCTCCCACACACCTCTAAAATCAGCTGTCGTATCTGCATCTTTGAGAGGTACCTCAGCTCGGTGTGGCAGCGAAAGCCATCATCCCTGGCTTTGGAGGCCGGAAGACTTTAAGTGTTGCAAGTGCGAGCCTCCCTGCCTGCACAATTTAGGGAGTTAGTGAGATCCGGTCAAAAGAAAAAAGAAAAGAAAAGAAAGAGAGAAAGGAAAGAGCTGTGGCAAAGGCCCTAGGCTCCATCCCAAGCACCACACGTACACACATAAATAATAAGAAGAACCTCAAATTTAATATGCCCCTCAAAGAGTGTGTGCTTTCCTCCCCCCAAACCTGATCCTTGCCTAGCATTCTGTCCCTGGAAACTGGCACCAGTTGCTCAGTGGGACAGCACACGCCTGTAGTTCCAACACTAGGGCGGTTGAGGTAGCAGGACCACTTCGAACCTGAGGCTACATAGTGAGTTCAGGATCAGCCTGGACGACAGAGCGGGACTCTGTCTCAAAAATAAATAAGTAAATAAATAAAAATAAAAAGGTGGCATTAATTGATGCTGCCAAATATCTTGGAGTCAACCTTGACTTTTTTTTTCACAAAACCTACATCGGATTTATCAACATCATTAGCAAAAACTTCATATTATGTCTAGCAGTTAATCACCTCTTTTTTATTAATTTTTTTTGAGACAGGGCCTCATCCTGTAGTCCATGCTGGTTCTGAACTCACTGGGTGGCCCAGGCTGGCCTGGAATTCACAGCAATCCTGTGGCTTGACTCCCAAGGGCTAGGATCACCATGCCCACCTTAGATGGTTCTGCAGAAGGGACCCCAGGGCCTTGCTAGGCAAGGGCCTTAACTGCTATGCTGTTCCTCCAGCCCCTAATCACTTCTTACAGTCCCCAGAGCTACCACCTTCTCTTGTCACTGTGACTACACCTTCAGCCCTCCCTCAAACTCTTTTTTTTCTTTCTGTGCCTCTGAAGATCAATCCCTCTACATGCCAGGTGAGAGCATTCTGTCACCAAGCCACACCTACTCGCAGCCTCGTAAAGTTGATACCACAGACAACAAGCTTTGAAAATAAGACCAAAACAAAATTAGTCATTTGAAAGTTATTTTCTTTGTAAAAAAAGGGATAGGGAGATAGAACAACAGATAAAAATCGTCACCGATATCATCGGATTATCTCAGGCTATATCTCTGTGTAAGGATGGAGGCAAAGGGAACTCCATTATCATGGGATAGAATCTGGCATGTTTGGGAAATCTCCCTGCTAGATCTCTAGTCAAGGGTTCTCAGAAGGTCAGATAAATAGCTTGATTTCAGTTTGATAATATAAAATTTAGCGACTTCATTTTGATTTTTAGCCTGGTCTACTGGAGCATAGTGCAGGAGCTTTGTCCAAAACAATGGCTCCCTATAATCTTTATTTAATAGAATGTAAGATCACATCATTAAGATTAAAGCATGTACCAGCACACTTAGTTCATCTTTTCTACTTTTCTTTCATGTGTGTGTATGGTGAGCAGCGTCCTGGGATTGAACCCAGGGACTTCACACTAAGCTACATTTCCTGCCCATTTTGAGTTTTGATTTTGTAACAGGGCCTCCCTAAGTCACTAAGTTGCCTAGGCTACTCTCGAACTTATGATCTTCCTGTCTCAGCTTCCCAGAGTGCTGGGATTACAGGCTTTATGGCACTGGGCCTGGTTTAAGACCATTTTTTTTTTAAGGTACTTTAATTTGGAACCAAGGACAGAGAGGTAGAAGCTTCTGCTAATGATTTTTTTTTGCTTGTCTGTTTGTTTTGCTTTTTTAAGAAAAGGTCTTGCTCTATAGCCCAGGCTGGTCCTGTACTCACTATGAAGCTCAGGCTGGCCTTGAATTCTCAGCAATCCTCCTGTCTCAGCCTCCCCAGTGCTGGGATTGCAGGATACGCCACTACACCTGCCTAGTTTATGAGGTGCTGAGCAGTCAAACTCAGGTATTTAGCACTTGCCTATGCACTTGCTAGGCAAGTGCTTTAACCGCTGAGCCATTCCTCCTGCCCCACTTCTGCTAATTAATAGGGGATCCCAAAGAGGGTTGCCAAGAGCAATTTTTAAAGGCATGATTTTATTTCATCTTCCCGTCTCATCAGCTCATGATAATTAACTGTCATTATATAAGAAATGTGTAACAAAGTGGGAAGAAAACACAAAAGTTTAGATACGTGAAAATTTATGAACCCAATCATTTGAAACTTTTGACAGATTATGGTTTTGTGATCATTGATGACAGGATCATAAAATATGTGTTAAAATAAAGTTTGTTTGGGTTTTTTTGTTTGTTTGTTTTTTGAGATAGGGCTCATTCTGCAGTCCAGGCTGGTCCTGAGTTCACTGGGTAGCCTAGTATGGCCTTAACATCTTAAACAGTGCTCTTGCTTCAGCCTCCTGAGTGATGGGGTTACAGGCGTGTACCACCATGCTTGGTTTATGTGGTGCTGGAAGAATCGAACTCAGGTCCTTGCACTTCCTAGGCAAGTGCTCTAACACAGGTAATTTTCAGAAGATTGCCAGTGCTATAGAACTAGCTCAGTGGTTAAACACGTGCCTACCAAACTCAAATGAGTCTTGACTCATTTGAAAACTGTCTATATGTCTTGTGTGATCAATCAAAAACAGTGTTTAGATTCAAAGTTTAAACTCAGGTCAAGGAGTTCTCTGGTTTTCTTTCTTTATTTTTTGAGACAGGGTCTCACTCTGTAATCCAAGCTAGCCTTGAACTCACTGCAGTCTCCTACCTCCCGTCAGTGCAGGATTACAGGTGTGGGCCACTACACCCAGTTTATTCTGTCTTTCTTTGGCAGAAAAGACGAAGCTTAGGGATTTCCTTCAGTTCCACCAATCCCAGCCCATGGGGATGCTGAGGCAGGAGGCTTCTGTGAGTTCAAGGCCAGCCTGGGCTACATAGTGAGTTCAGGACCAGCCTGGAGTATAGAGACCGTGTCATAAAAGTAAATAAACAGATAAATAAATAGAAAAGGGCTGCAGGTATAGCTTAGTGCAAAAGTCCTGGGTTTGATCCTTAGGATGAGAGGGAGAACGGAGGCAGAGGTGGGGCTGAAGGAGTAGCTCAGCAGTTAAAGCGCTTGCCTGGCAAGCTCAACGCCCTTGGTTTGACCAGCTCGGGCTACAGAGTGAGACCTTGTCTCAAAAAATAAATAAATAAATAAAAAAGAAGAAGAAAAGAAAAGAAACCATAGCCCAGGACACAGTATATCTCCTCTGAGCAGTTGGCACCCCAAGTGCATACCCCTCTTTCCAGAATAAACTTTTTCTAAAGCTTTTACTGACTAGTCCTGAAAATGCTCCTTCTGGGATGCAAGTCAGTGAACCTGTTCTGTGAGCAGGGTGGGCCTGGGCTCCCACATAGGTTTTAGAGACCATGTATCGCTGACATGAAGACCCGCGAGGAGATTCCTGAAAACCTCCAGTGAAGAAAAAGAGTTATAGCAGCCTGCTCTTATTCATGATTTTGATTTCTACTGTTTCAGTTTCCTGCAGCCAGCAGGGATACTCACAGCCATGCTGGTAGTACATAAAGGTCTAGAATCCCAGCACTTTGGAGACTGAGGCTGGAGGATCTCAAATTCAAACCCCGCCCAGGTAATTTAGCAAATTGGAGAGTTACTGTCTCAAAGAAATAACAAAAAGGAGCTGAGATATAGATCAGAGTAAAGGCCCTGTGTTCAAGACCTATCTTTCAGGCTGCAGGAATGGCACAGTGGTTAAAGTGCTTACCTTGGAAGCACAAGGCTCTGAGTTCAATTCCCCAGCACAGTCGTAAACTGGACATGGTGGTATTTGCCTGTTACCCCAGTACACGGGAGGCAGCAGGATTGCTGTGTAGTCCAAGACCAGCCTGGGCTCCATAGTGAGTTCAGAACCAGCCTGGGCTACAGAGTGACCCTGTCTCGAAAGAAAGAAAGAAAACAAACAATACCTATCTCCTCCTGAAAGAGTGCCTACAATAAGATGTTTTGAGAGAGCACATTCATGCAATTATATTGCAATATATTGCTATAATTGTTCCATTGTACTGCTAGTAATTGTTAATCTCTCACTGTGTCTGATCTATTTATTTATTATTATTATTGTGCAATGATCTATTGAACCCAGGGCCTTCACACTAAAGCATATCCCCACCTTTTTAAATGTATTTATTATTATATATTTATATTTATTTATTGATTCATTTATTTATCTTATTTTTTTGTGAGACAGAGTCTTGTTCTATAGTCCAGGCTGGTCCTGAACTCAGTATGAAGCCAAGTTGGCCTCAAACTCAGGATAATCCTCCTGCCTCAGTCTTCAGAGTGCTGGGTTACAGGTGTATGCCACCATACTTGACTTTATTTTTAAAATTTTTTAAACAGAGTCTCACTCTGTAACCCAGGCTGGTCCTGAACTCACTGTGCAGCCCAGGTTGCCACTGGACTCACAGCAATCCTCCTGCCTCAGCCTCCTGAGTGCTGGGATTACAGGCCATGCACCAACACAACCAGTTTATGTGGTGCTGAGGAGTTGAACGCAGGTACTTAGTGCTTGACTTGGTGCTTGCTAGGCAAGCGCTTTAACCGCTGAGCCATTCCTCCAGTTCTAAATATACCCTATTAATAGGTACATTTTTAATGTATCATTAAAAATAAATTTAATATAGCAACAATAAACTAAAACTAGATTTAGCAGTCAGAACTGGTTGCTCAGGCCTGTAATCCCAGCACTTTGGGAGGATGAGGCAGGAGAATTGTAAATCTGAGCCCAGTCCAGGTAACTTAGTGAGATCATGTATCAAATAAAGAACACAAAAAGACACTGGAAATGTAGTTCAGAGAGTACAGCAAAAAAACCAGGCAGATAAGCCTCAGCTCAGGTAGAGTGGCCTCTAATTACTAGCTAGACCTTCTCCTATAGTACCCCCTGGTGGCAACTTTCTGCAACTGCCAGTCTTCGTTTTAACCGGTAAGAGTTACTCTGAAATTCTAACGCAGTGGATCTACTTTAGGTATTGTTTGCCTCTGGTTTTGGTTTTGATACTAGGGATCAGGCCCAGTGTTTTCACACTGAGCTACATCCCTAGCCCTTTCTTTCTTTCTTTCTTTCTTTCTTTCTTTTTTTTTTTTAAAAACCTTTTTGTTTTGAGACAGGGTCTTGCTAAATCACTAAATTGCCCAGGCTGGGCTCAAACTTGCAATCCTCCTGCCTCAGCCTCCTGGAGTACTGGGATTACAAGCCTGAGTCACCAGGCGCAGGGACCTACCTGCTGTTTGAGGTAATTACTCAACTGAAAAGTAAAGTCTATGGTTGAAGGCATAGATAGCTGAGCAATTAGTGCTTGTCTAGAAAGCAAAAGGCCATGAGTTCAATTCCTCAGCACCACATAAACCAGGCATGGTGGTCCATGCCTATAATCCCAGCACTTGGGAGGCTGAGACAGGAGATTGGCTATGAGCTCAAGACCAGCCTGGGCTGCATAGTGAGTCCAGGACCAGCCTGGATTACAGAATGAGATGCTATCTCAAAAAAATAAAAATAAAAAGAAGTAAAGTTATTTTTACTTATAAATGAGTCTGTGAGGCATCACCTGTGTCCCACGTGGCCCACGCTGTGGGGATGGTTCCCTACTTCCTGAGATAGTCCATAGGCAGATAGGAGGCGATATGCAGTTTCCACAAGGTGCCATTTATGCCGGGGTGGTCTTTTGGTAATGTGACTGCCCTTGGAGTCATCTGTAGGCTTGTGACTGTTTTAGCTACTTTTTTGTTGCCAGGACAGAATACCTGACATCTATAATTTGACGGAGGAAAGGTTTATTTTTAACTCATAGTTTCAGAAGGTCTCAGTCCTGCAATCCAATCCACATGCCTGATATCTGCAATCTGCAATGTGGCACATGCCTGTAATCTAACCCACCCCATCAGACCAGGTACCAATCTCCTAACAGGATATGGTTCCATAGATAACCCATGATGTCTAAATGCATGAGGCTTTGGAAGGGCATTGCAAATATGAACCACAATACTCTCCCAGAAACTCTGTGCTACAAAGAGTGACATCGTGTAAGTGCACAACAGAGAGACAGAATGAGTCAATTTTTTTTTTTTTTTTGAGACAGGGTCTCGCTCAGTAACCCAGGCGTGTCCCAAACTCACTATGGAGCCCAGGCTGGCCTTGGACTCAGGGCAATCCTCCTGCTTCAGCCTCCCAGAGCGCTGGGATTATAGGCCTGTGCCATCAGGCCTAGCTATGTTTGTTCTTTTTTATTTTGAGAGTATCACAAAGTCACTCAGTTGTTCAAGCTAGGTTTAAACTTGCCATCCTCCCTCCTTAGATTTCCAAAGCCCTAGGATGACAGGTTTGGGCCGCTAGACTCAGCAATATTACTTATTTTGAGACGGGGGAGGGCTCTCACTAAGTAGCAAAATTGTACAGGTGAGGCTCAAATTTGTGCTCCTCTTGTCTTAGCACCCCATACTGATAAGATTGCAGACCTGTGCCACCAGGACAGTTGATAAACTAGTTTTAACAAAAGCAATTTAGCTGAAAGAAGACAGTGTTTTCAACAAGTGGAGCTGGAGTAATTAGATGTCTGTATGCAACACATACACACACACAAAGTTTAGTTCTTAGCTCACACCATATAGACAAACCAGAATCAACCACCTACCTAAATGTAAATTCAAACCTACAAATGTAAGTTTCTAGTATTCTTGAAGAAAAATTATAAGAAAATACAGAGAAAATCTAGATAACCTTGGATTAAGCACAGATCTCTTAGGTGTGATCCCAGAAGCATGCTCCTCTCAAGAACAAATTGACATATGGAACTACATAAAATGTAGTCTTTTAAGAGACTGAAAAGCCACAGATTGGGAAAAAATGTATCTGTGAATCTTGTTCATAAATTATCTCATTTTTCTGCCAGTGTGTTTTTGGTACAGATTTCTAGAGACAGGATTGCTGGACTAAGGATAAATGCATATGTAAGTTTCCTAGATACTTCCCTTTTTCATTACGGAGGATTCGCACCACTTGATATTCTTTTCCCTTCCTTTCTTTCTTTCTTTCTTTCTTTCTTTCTTTCTTCCCTTCTCTTTTTTTTCTTAGAGGCAGAATCTTGCCTGGTAGTCCAGGCTGGTCTTGAACTCACTGCAGAGCCAAGACTGGCCCAGCTCATGTGGTGCTGAGGCCTTGTGATTAGTAGGCAAGCACTTTAACTACTGAGCCCCATGAGCTACATCCCCATCCCTCCTTGATCTTCTTCTTCATTTTTTTTCTCTTGTGAGACAGAGTCTCGCTCTGTAGCTCAGGCTGGTCCTGAGCGTTGTAGCCCAGGCTGGCCTTGGACTTCAGGGCAATTCTTCTGCCTCATCCACCCAAGTGCTGGGATTATAGGCATGTGCCACCATGCCCAGATTTATGTGGTGCTGGGGAATCAACCCAGGGCCTTGTTCTTACCAGGCAAGTGCTTTAACACTGTGCCATTCCTCCAGCCACTGCCCCATCTCCTTTTTTTTGAGATAGGGTCTGGCTGTGTAATTCAGGCTAGGCAAGCTCTCTAATCATTGAGCTATACCCCACCCCCATTTATAAAATTTTAAAATTAAAAGTGAGTTTAAATATCTTTCAATATATTTAAAGGCCATTTAAATTTTTTCTTCTGTGGAGCCTAGAATGGTAGAGCACACTGAGGAAGAGGCAGGAAAATTACCCTGAGTTTGAGGCTAGCCTGGGCTACCCACTGAGTTCAGGACCAGCCTGGACTATCGAGAAAGACCCTGTCTCAAAAAATGTAGTTAAATATGTTAATCTTATATATTTTTTTAAGTTTGGGAAAAGATTACTATTCCTAGGTTGTAAAATATTTTCTTCTAGGAGCAACCCATTTGGGACCCCCTCCCAGTATTGGGAGTTTATTCCTTCATTCTTTGTTTCTAAATAAAAACCCATTCTACCTAAAATTAAAAATTATATGTATGTGTGTGTACACATGTAATACACACACACATACATGTATGTATGTATATATACTCTTTTTGAGACAGGATCTCACTCTGTAGCCCAGGCTGGTCCTGAACTCACTATGTAGCCCAGCCTGGCCTTGGACTCATGGTAATCCTCCTGCCTCAGCCTCCCAAGTGCTGGGATTACAGATGTAGGTCACCACACCCACCCTTATGTGGTGCTGGGGAATTGAACCCAGGGCATCATGCCTGCAAGGCAAACACTTTGCTTTAACTGCTGTGTCATTTCTTCAGCCCTATATACTTTTTTCTCCTGACACTGTTACATTTAGATTTATGATTTTGGTCATGCCTATAATCCCAACAGTGGAGAAGCTGAGGCAGGCAAATTGCTGTAAGTTTTAGTCCAGCCTGGGATATATAGTGAGTTTAGGACCAGCTTAGGCTACAGAGGGAGATCCTGTCTCTCAAAAAAAAAAATATATATATATATATATATATACATATATATATATATATATATATATATAGAGAGAGAGAGAGAGAGAGAGAGAGAGAGAGAGAGAGATGGTTTACATTTACATATACACTTATATATTTGGTTTATATTTTCGTCTCTTTTGTGACTCCATTTTCTAGTATGTTTCTGTCCTTCCTTTCACTGGAACATCATTAGGTTTATCTCCTACTCTTTACTTTGCTTATGTTTTTTTGTGGGTTTTTTTTAACAGGGTCTCACTCTAGCCCAGCGTGGCAATCCTCCTGCCCCGGCCTCCCAGCATCCTCTACCGGAGTGCACCACCACGCTCAGCTTTACGGGGTGCTGGAGACTCGCTTCCAAGGTAAGCGCTCTAACAGCTGTGCCGTTTCTCCGGCACCCCGCCCCGCCCTTACCCTTTAAGGAAGTGAATTTTTCTAGGCGAATCAGAAAGCTCCTGGCCAGCCGGGTCCTCAACCCCGGAGCCCCTCTGTAGGCCCCGCCCACTTATTTCGCACCGCCCCCGCACCGCCCACACCTGACGCATGCGCAGACGCTGCCGCTCGCCGCAACACACCCACTCTCTTGTCTCGAGGCCGATATTTGTTTTCCCGCTATTTCTTGCTGTTCTTGAGGAGAACTGGATGTTTCTGTGAGATCTTAGGCGTTTGGGGAACACAGTGGGCACCTGGTAGGGAAGGTAGCTAGAGAAAGAAATGGGAAAGTTGAGACTTGAATACCCATCATCCTAGAGAGGCCAGTTTTGGCCTCAGGGGGTCGTCTCACAGCGTTCAAGTCGCGTTCATGAATGTCGCTCTTCTAGCCAACCTGTTTGCTGAAATTACTGTTGCTGCTCTTAGCATCCCAGGACATAGGTAGCAGGCTTTTTCCAGGAATTCTTTAGACTCACGCAGTTAGTGTATTATGAGCAGCAAATTGAAATCTGAAGCTGGTGGTCCCGTGGGATGTCTTAGCATTAAATTGCTGATTCAGTACGTCTTTATTGTTCGTTATATAACAAAATTTTAAAGTGTGGTGCAGACTAGCCTTCTTTAACTTAGAGAACTTCTTAATAAATCACTTGGTTTTTTTTAATTTAAGGACTTAAGGTGTGTAGTTAAGTTGTAGGGAGCATGCCTACTCTACCTAAGGCTGTTCCTGATTTTCATTTTTTTTTTCTGAAAAGAAAAAAGCTTAGTGGGAAGAAATAATTTTCTCTTTTGATTTTCCTTTTTTTGAGACAACATCTCTAGTCTTCCTCTGCAGTCCAGGCTGGTCCTGAAATTCCTGTGGAGGCCAGGCTGGCCTTGGACTTATGGCAGTTCTCCTGCCACAGCCTTCCCAGTGCTGGGATTACAGGTGTGCACCACCACACCTGGCTCAGTGGGGTGCTGGGGAATCTAACTCAGGGCCTTGAGCTTTCTAAGCAGGCACTTTAACAGCTGAGCTATTCATCAAGCCCATATCTTCTGTTTTGATTATTTTCCAATTAATCTGAAAGAAGTGAAACCAGTGACTATTATATCCTTAAATAGCATACTTGCTGAACACATACATTGTAGCTCATTTCTGTATTTCTGATTTATTAATTTCATCTAAAAATCCCACAGTCAGGGCTGGAGGAGTAGCTCAAAGGTTAAAAAATTACCTAGCAAGCTCAAGGCCCTGGGTTCACCACATGAGCTAGGTGTGGTGACACATGCCAGTAATCCCAGCACTCGGAAGGCTGAGGCAGAAGGGTTGTCATGAGTTTGAGGCCAACCTGGGCTCCTCAGTGAGTCTAGGACCAGCTTGGATTACAGAGCAAGACCCTGTCTCAAAAAAAAAAAATCCCATAGTCACATTTACTTGGTTATGTATTTAATAAATTACATGAAATTGGTATGGGCAGAAAATATAGCATGGTGGTCATCATGTCTAACACAGACTATTTAATGTGGGAGCAAGAACTTTACACTGGGAATTGGAAGCCTTGGGTTCTAATCCAGAACTATCCGTAACTAGATGTGGAACTTTATGTAAACTAATCTCAGTTACCATCAGGTACATCTTCTGAAAAAAAAAAAAGATGAGGTTAGACAAAACATTAAGTGATTTTCAAGGCCCTTTCCAGATCTGTGATTTTGAGTTTCTGCAGAACAGAAGGAAATTATTACCACTCAACGACCCTGTTTTCTTTATATAAAATGTGTGCCCTGAATAACTAATGTGGGATTTGTGTCTGGTCTACCGTCTCCTTGGGTTCCATTCTAGACATAACATAGGAAACAGGTAAGAGTGTTTTTCTTTTCTTTTAAGATTTCTAAAAATTACCAATTACATGAATTAATGTAGAAAAGTTGGAAGACACACATACACACACAAATATAACCTCTCAAAAAAACAAATGTATCACTATATTCCTATTTTCTCTTCTCTTTCTCCTTTTCTCCCTCCTCCTTTTTCTCTCCCTCTTTTCCTCCCCCCCCCCCTTTTTTTCTTTTTGAGACGAGGTCTCACTCTGCAGCCCAGTCTAGTCCTGTACTCAATATGGATCCCAGACTGGCTTTGGACTCACAGCAATCCTCCTGTCTCAGCCTCCAGAGTGCTAGGATTATAGGCATGCACCACCATATCCAGTTTATGTGGTGCTGGGGTAATCGAACTCAGGTACTTAACAATTGATCTAGCACTTGCAAAGAAAGTGCTTTAACTCCTGAGCCATTCCTCTAGGCCCCCTCTTGTCTCTTTTATTCCCCCATATATAGCATAGTCTGTAGTCTGCTTTTTCTTTTATTTATGTATTTTTGGTGGTTCTGAGGATTGAGCCCAGCACCTTCACACAGAGCTACATCCCCATCTCATTTTTGCTTTTGATTTTGAGACACGATCTTACTAAGCCACCAAGTTGCCCAAACTGGGCTCAAATTTGTGATTCTCCTGCCTTAGCATGCTGGAAATGCAGGAGTGCACCAACAGCCTTGCTTTATTTTATATGTACTTGCTTACAACAAATTGAAGTAACCATAATGATACGCCCACATCCAATAAACTATTGGAAACTAAGCAAAGTGTTATGTAGATTTTTGGAACAGTTGTAATTATATTATATTCCAACTTAGTCTTTTTATTGCCAGAATGGATTGGTTTCACTGCAACCAATGTTTCCGAAAAGATGGAGCCCATTTCTTTGTCACCAGCTGCGGCCATATTTTCTGTAAAAAGTGTGTGACTCTGGGTGAGTGACTTAATTATTTTCAGATTCTGACAAACATGCTTTTAACCTCGTTATAGTTATTAGTCATTTTTCTGTGATGTAGGGTAGAAATCATTTAGTGGAACAGTGGTGGTGTGGATACTGTAGGAAACTCAATTTTGGAAACGGTAGGAATCCATTAAACAAGGGTGCTGCCAGGTGACTTAGCAAATCTGTCACTGCTAAGTGATTTCACAAATCAATTACTTGAACACAAAAGGTAATCACCAGTATTTTGAAATCCATGGCAAAGAAAGCTGCAATGGATCAGAAGTGATGATGGTTGTGTTTATAGTGATGACTTTGTAGTTTAAAAAGTTTCCCCCCATACCAATTTTATGTAGTTGTCACCGTGGTCTTAGGCTGTAATACAGCTATATTACAAATGAGGAAACTGGTGCAGAGAGGGGAAGTGATTTGACCAAGCTCTTACAATTATCAAGTCTTGATTTTTTTTTCAGTACTAGAGTTTGAACACAAGGCCTTCACTCTGAGCTACATTCTCAGCCCCTTTTTATTGCTTATTTGAGGTAGTGCTTCACTAAGTTGCTAAATTTTCCAGGCTAGGCTTGAACTTGCAATCCTTCTGCCTCAGCCTCCCACTGTGCTGGGGTTACAGGTGTGTGTCACCATGCCCAGCTACTGTGGTGCTGGGGAATCGAACTCAGGGCCTTGAGCTTGCTAGGCAAACACTCTAACCACTGTGCTGTTCCCTTAACCCTACATAAATGCTTTGATCTCTCAGTTATGTCTCAGTCCTGGTTTGTTTTTATTTGTGGTACAGAGTATAAAACCTAGTCCTTGCCTATGAGTTAAAAGAGATCACATGCTAGGCAAGCTCTATACCACTGAGCCATACCCCTAGCTCTGTTTTTTGGTTATTTTGTTTTGTGGTACTGAGGACTGAACCCAGACCCTTTACCCTGAGCTATATCCTAAAACCTTTTATTTTTGAGAAAGTCCTGCTAAGTCAGTGGATTGCCTAGCCTGGGCTCTAATGTGTGTTCCATGAGCTTCCGGCTCCCAAGTAGCTGGGATTTCAAACCCGTACCAACACGAGCCTGTATTTTTGTTTTGCTTTATTGTTGCTTTGGTGTTGGGGATTGAATCCAGGGCCTTGCCCTCACCTGACCTGTATCCCCAGCCTTTTCTATTTTTTGTTGTGAGACAGGGTCTTGCTAGGCCTACCAGGGTGGACTTGAACCCAGAAGCCTCTTGCCTTACTCTCCAGAGTAGCTGGGATTACAGGCATGCGCCACCATGCCTGGCTTCTGCTTTTCTTTGTTTTTGTATTATGTAGAAGTACTCAGAAAGAAGGCAAGCATAGGGTGCACAACTACAATCCTACCACTTGGGAGGCTGGTGAGGATCTTCAGTTGGAGGTCAACCTCGTTACGTAGCAAGCTCAAGACCAGCCTGGGCTACATACCCAAGCCCTGTCCCAAAAAAGAAAGAAAAAAAGAAAAAACCTTAAAAAGGCCTGGCAAGTGGACATGCTAGTGTGCAGCTGTAGTCCACCTAAATAGGCTCAGGCAGACCAGCTATTTGAACCTGGAAGCTCAAGGCCAGCCTGCTCAACATACCAAGACCCTGCCTGAAAGAAAATTAATAAAAGCAAAATTTTACAGAGCGTGTGGATTCCCAGAAACAAGGTGGTATGCTTTGATCAGGGAAGACTTCACAGAAGAGGTGATAAAGAGGTGCCTGGGATAATAGAGTTTAACAAGTGAATGAGGCAGGGAAGATCATTCTCATTTTAAGGCCCCAGCATGTGGGGCTGGAGGAATGGCACAGTGGTTAAAGCGCCTGCATTGCAAGTGCAAGGCCCTGAGTTCAACTCCCCAGTACCATATAAATCCAGGCATAGTGATTGGTAATCCCAGCACTAGGGAGGCTGAGACAAGAGGATTACTGTTAAGCCCAAGTCTGGGCTACAGAGTGAGTTCAAGACCAGCCTGGGCTGCATACAGAACAAGACCCTGTTTCAATAAATAAATAAATAACAACATTTATAAAAACATATAAAACTATAGTATAGCTGGGAATGGCTATACATATTTTAATCCCTGATATCTGGGATACTGAGGCAAGAGGATCCCAAGTTCTAGCCCAGCCTGGGTAACTTAGCCACTTAGTGAAACCCTGTCACAAAATTTAAAAATGAGAAAAGGCTGAGGAAGTAGCTCAATATGAAGGCTCTGAGTTCAGTCTTCAGGACTGCAAAACAAAGCAAGACAAAACACTGTAATACACATAGTTGGGATTGTTACAACATAAAAGGCAAAATAAGAAATGATGAGAGGGTCTGGGGGGGGCATAGCTCAGCCGTTACAGTGCCTGCCTTGCACATGCAAGGCACTAGGTTTGATTTCCCCAGTACCACATAAAAATTAGCAGATAATGATGGTGCACACTTGTAATGCTAGCACTCTTGAGCCTGAAGCAGGAGGACTACCATGTGTGTGATGTCAGCTTGGGATACAAAATGAGTTTAGAACCAGTCTAGACCGCAGAGAGAGACCATCCCTCAAGATAGAAAAGAAAGAAGGAAAGAAAGAAAAGAAGAGGGCTGGAGGCATAGCTTAGCAGTAACAACACTTGCCTGGCAAGTATAGGGCCTTGCGTTCAATTCCCAGCACCACATGGGCTGGGCATGGTGGCATACAATACACCTGTAGAAAATACATAAATAAATGGAAAACAATATATCACTGGGCCTACCTAAAAAAAAAAAATTAAAAGAAAGAAAAGAAGTGATGAAAAATGAAGCTGGAGAGGTGAACAGTTGGGGCTGAAGGAATAGCTCAGTGGTAAAGTGCTTGTCTAGAAAGTTCAAGGCCCTGAGTTTGATTCCCCAGCACCACATAAGCCAGATGTGGTGGTGCATACCTATAATCCCAGCACTCGGAAGGCTGAGGCAGGAAGATTGCCTGAGTTTGGCAGGAAGATTGCCTGAGTTTGAGGCCAGCCTGGGCTGCAGAGCGAGGCCCTGTCTCAATAAATAAATAAAAGAAAAGAGGCGAGCAATGGCCGGACGATGGATACCAGGCTACAAACTGAACTTTATCCTGAAGGAAGGATATATAGTTTCTCACACACATAGTCCATTCATGGGGCAGCTGGCAATGGTGGAGATGGATGGCAGAGAATAGACAGCTGCTCACCCCATTACAAACGGAAGCCACGTAAAGCAGGAGCAAGCCAAGGAGCTTTCCCAGGAAGAAGCTACAACACTGTTTCTTCTTCCTTTAATTACTCAAGCTGCCAGTTGTCCACCCCCTTGTAGGGTGGGTGCCCTTCCTTACTTCCTGGCAGATAAATCAACAACACACACAACCGTAAAGCAATTCCCTGGACATTTTGCAGTTGCAAAAAGTTGACACAGTCTTCCAGGTCAAGGATGGAAGAATGGCACAGTGGTTAAAGCACTTGCCTTCTAAGCACAATGCCCAGAGTTCAGTTCCCCCACACCACATAAAGCCAGGCATGGTGGCACATACCTGTAATCCAAGCACTTGGGAGGCTGAGGCATGAGGATTGCTGTGAGGTCTAAGGCCAGCCTGGGCTAAAGAGTGAGTTCAGGACCAACCTGGGATACAGAGCAAGACCCTGTCTCCAAAAAAAAAAAAATAATAATAATCTTCCAGGTCAAACCCCAAGCACCTGCTTCTTCCAGTCCACCAATCTCCCAGTAACATACAGTTCAAATACATGAGGCTCTTGGGGGGACACTCAAGATCCAAACCATAACAGTGGGAATAATGGGAAAATCTTTCTCTCTTTTCTTTCTTTCCTTTTGTCTTTTTCTGCCCTTGGTGGTACAAGGGATCAAACTCGGGGCCTTCATCCTGAGCTACATCCCCAGGCTTTATTATTGCTTTTTTCCCCCTTCCCTTTTCTTCTTTCTTTCTTCCTTCCTTTCTTTCTTTCTTTCTTTCTTTCTTTCTTTCTTTCTTTCTTTTTTTTTTTTTGAGACAGGGTCTCACTAAACTGCTATGTTGCTCAGGCTGGGATCAGACTTGCAAACTTGTGATCCTCTTGCTGTAGCCCAGTGTTAGGATTACAAACCTGTGCCACTGGGCCTGGCTTAACTGGAAATTTTCTTACAGTACCCAGTGTAAGCCTGATGTTAGGTAATAGGTTAAAAAAAGAGTAAGTTAAAGTTAAGATCTTTGGTACTCTTGCACTCTTGCCAGTACCCTTATACATGTATTGTGGTACTCCTGTTGGGTGTTTGAATTGTTCCTGCTGTCTCATAGAGGAAAATTGGGAGTTAAAAAAAAGACAGGGGGGTGAGTAGAAGTAGAGTGTGAAAGCCTTGTATGTCAGCCTTGTTGGAAATCCTGATTTAGAGGACAGGGCTAAACTGATGACCTTTTATAATATAATAATTCTCTAAATTCAGCAAGAACTTTTTTCTTCTCTTGATGTTCTACATGATTGTTACTGTGGACTTTTAGGAAAATCTTACCTCATACCCAGAGATCTAAATATTTTTTCCTTTTTTTCCTTCCAGAAAAATGTACTGTTTGTGGAACACCTTGCAAGCATCTGGCACTTTCTGATAATGTAAGTTTTCTCCTCTGTCACAAGCCATTTTATCTCATTCCTGACCTACTGTAAGAAGTATACACAAAATAGAGATGATAGATTAAAAACCAAAAGACATGGTGGGGCATATCTATAATCCCAGCACTTTGGAGGCTGAGACAGGAGGATTGCAGTTTTGAGCTTAGCCTGGGCAATTTAGCAAGACCCTGTCTCAAAATTAAAAAAAAAGAAAACCGAAATTTTTTAAAAGGTTGAGGTTGTAGCCCACTGCAAAAACCCTGGGTCCAATCTCTAGTATTGAAAGGTAAAATAATAATAACAATAATAATAATAATAGTAATAATAAAAGTAAAAGAAGAGAAAAATGAACTTGTAGATAGTAATTGTAAAAAGAATTATTTTATTTCATTTGAGTATCAGTGTTTCATTTTCTTCCTTGGTGGATAGTCTCATTGTGCGTCTTACGCTTTTCCTAGTTGAAGCCTCAGGAGAAGATGTTCTTCAAAAGTCCTGTGGAAACGGCCTTGCAGTATTTTAGTCACATCTCTCAGGTATGAGAAAAGAGTGAAAAAAGTATGATTTTATTCCTTTATCAAAGATTGTAGCTGGTGCTGGTGGAGCAGGCCTATAAACCCAGCACTCGGAGAGACTGAGGCATGAGGATCACAACTTGGAGCCCAGCCTGGGCTGTTTAGCAGCTTATTGAGACCCTGTATCAGAATCAAAACCAACAGGGCTGGGGACATACCTCAGTAGTTAGAGCACTTGCCTGAGAAGCACAAGGCCCTGGATTCAATTACCCAGCATTACATAAGCCGGGATTGGTAGCCCACATCTATAATCCCAACACTCAGAAGGCTGAGGCAGGAGGATCACTGTGTATTCAAGATTAGCCTAAACTACATAATGAGTGCAGGACTGGTCTGAACTACAGAGCAAGACCCTGCTCAATTAATAAATAAGTAAGTAAGTAAGTAAATAAATTGAACCCAAAAACTGGACTGGGGATGTAGTTCAGTACAAAAGTTCTTGGTTCCAACCCCAGCACCACAAACAGAAAACCAGACAAACAAACAAATGAAAAGGTGTCTTTGTACACAATGGAGAGAAATTTCTTTGATTTTTGTCCTTGATAGTGAGGTGACTTTTACTTACCCACAATCTGTGATAGGTTATAAAAACTACTAAATCACGTCTTGTGTAGTATTTCCTAGTTCTAAGTAACTTTTAACAACTAAAGGATTTCCTGGTAGACTTACTATCTTTCTTTGCAGTAGATGAATTGTCTAAAACTTGCTTTGAATACATGAGCCTGACCCTGAACACTGTTTGGTGGTTTGGTTCTCAATTTATTGCTTGTACACCTAAATTCATTAGAGTGTATCATGGTATTACTCTGTTTGAGTGATCAACAACCACACACCTAAGATGCCAGGTCCCAGACCCTCACACCAGTTTAGAAAAGAGTAAATGGAGTCCAGAGAAAAACAAGGTCACAGAAAAACTTCATTTGCAGAGAAGTGCAGAGAACAAAGTTCTCAAGTGATTGAGAGGGGCCAGGATCTGGGAATTCCAGTTAACTCCTCTTTGTGTTTGAACTTTTATAGAGGAAAGCCTGCAAAATTTGTTCATGAAAGTGTTTTTATTGATAAGAAACAGCTACATGTGGGTTAATTGTTCCTTTCCCCTCTTCCTCTGCTTGCTCTATGGTTTGGAATGCAGAGGCCTGTGTGACCTGGGTCAGGTCAGCTGAGCTGACTGCAAGTTGTAGTAGCTCCACCCCCCATTGTGTTTAGCTATGTGGTTTCTGTCACTTTGCAGATGCTTTTGGACCTACAGATATTTTCCCTTCCTGAACTCCCTAGACCTACCCTATTCTCCTTTCTGTCTTGCCTATCCTGTTGGCTTTCCTAATAGTATTCTTCATTTTTATTTTTCAAGGATGACTTTCTGGTAATATTTAACTCTTCATTTAGAGTTCACAACTGGTTGCCTGAATTATAGAGGATATTTGTCTTCTCCTGATGACTCATTGAAAGACCACTGACTTGTCAGGATCAGTAGGAATACAGAAGAAGGTAGAGAGGAGCAGAACAATCGTTTCAAAGAGTTCCCAAGTTGTAAACATTTTTCTTCGTTCCACTCTCTAGTTATCCACTGAGGTTACTTATAGCTTCATGGAATTCCTATTTTGGCGTGTTTCTTGAGTTTATATCACTAATATTTTCTTTTCTTTTCTTTTCTTTATTTTTTGAGACAGGGTTTAGTCTGATCCTGAACTCAATGTGGAGTCAAGGCTGACTAAAGGCAATTCTCCTGACTCAGCTTCCCCAGTGCTGGGATTACAGGTGTGCACCATGCCCAATTTATATGGTGCTGGGGAATTGAACCCAGGATCTTGAGTTTTCTAGACAGGTGTTTTAACCACTGAGTTATGCCTGCATCCCTGAAAAGGCCAGCTCTCAGGAGGCTGAGGCAGGAGGATTGCTGTGAATTTGAGGCCAGCTTGGACACGATCATAAAATTCAGGACCAGCCTGAACTACAGAGTAAGATTCTATCTCAAAAAAAAAAAAAAAAAAAGAATATGCCGGTGTAACTCCAGCATGGTGGTGCATTCCTGTAACCTCAGCATTTAGAAGGCAGAGGCTCAAGGATTGTCATGTGTTTGAAGCCAGCCTGGGCTTCATTGTGAGTTCAGGCATAGCCTGGACTACACAGTAAGACCCTGTCTAAAAAAGAAAAAAAATGAATATGCCTTTTCTAAACATAAAGGTAATACATAGACATTTTCTGATTGAAGATAGTAGGTTTGATTTACTTTAGTGTTCACCCGTCTAGCTCTAATGCAGGGGAGTTAAATCTTTGACTGCATCCTGCCTTTAGTGAGCCATCACATTTGAGATACTGTGCTTAACATTTTAAAGAGACAAAATCCGGCTGAGCTCAAGGAGAAATGTTTTAAAAGGTCACACAAACAAGAGAAACAGCAAGTCTTTGGTTAATAACTAAACAAAGGGTTAGTTAATGATCAGTAGAGAAATTATATGTCCTCTAAGTCTTAACCTGCCTAGTCACGG
This sequence comes from Ctenodactylus gundi, assembly GCA_004027205.1. Taxonomy (NCBI): domain Eukaryota; kingdom Metazoa; phylum Chordata; class Mammalia; order Rodentia; family Ctenodactylidae; genus Ctenodactylus; species Ctenodactylus gundi. Next base: position 364,166 of record PVKB01001496.1, read on the forward strand.
GACCAATTATACATGGTCAGATAGTCAAGATAAAATAAATAGAAATTGTTAGTTAATCATCACTTCAGTGAAAGGCCAGTTTGATGAAGTCAGCTAAATCTGAAAATGTGTTTTTCTAGTGTGTAAGTTAAATAACTGATCCACCTAATGCCTACATTGCCTTATTAGGCCTCTGCTCAAAACTTCATCAGCTGAACCTTTACTGACTCTTATCTCCAAGTAGCCCCAGCATTGTCTACTACTCCCCCTGCTTTATTTCTCATCATGGCATTTATCCCTAAATGTCTTGTGTTTGCTTATTGTTTGTATCCTGCATTGGAATATAAGCTCCACGAAGACAGATTTTGTTAGTTTTGTTTATTTGTTCTCTTTGGATACTTTTCAAAATACTGTGGACACCCAAAACACTGTCATTAGTGAATGAATGGATTTCATTGTAAATATTCATTTGTATTTTAACCATCCCAATCTCTGGAATGACATGACAAGGGTATTTTTTCTGTTGTACTCAGCACCTGGAGTTGTTGAAGCTGCTCATTTTGAATTCTTCTTCTTCTTTTTTCCTACAGTACTGGAGATTGAACTCAGGGCTTTCACATAGATCTACACTTTCAGCCCTATTTACTTTTTATTTTGAGACTTAGAGACTTGCTAAGTTGCCTAGGCTGGGTTTGAACTTGTGATCCTCCTTCCTTAGCCTCCCACAGTGCTGGGTTCACAGGTGTGCACCACCTTTCTTGGCCCATTTTTAATTCTTCACTCACCTCAAGATAATTTTTCAAAGGAATTGAAAACCCCTCTGTGGACCTGTTAGCTTTCTTCTATTCTTAGATTGTAGATAGCCTTCTCTCAAATGCATGCCAGGATTGCTCCTTCTTAAGTGAAAGCTTTCCCTAGTTCTTTTTTTTTTTTTTTTTTTTTTGAGACACGTTGTCACTCTCTTGGACTTGGCAATCCTCCTGGCTCAGCCTCCTAAGTGCTGAGATGACAGGCATGTGCTATCATATGCCATTTTACATGGTGCTGGGGAATTGAACCTAGAGCCTTGCGTTTACAAGGTAAGCACTTTAACCCTGGGCCATTCTTCCAGCCCTGCTTTCTCTGGTTATTGTAGGAAAATTTTTGGTTTGCCCTTCATACTCCTATTCCACATTCTTTTTAACTCTGCAAAATACTTAACTAAAAAAATGTGACTTATTTTATTTGTCCATATGTCTGTTTTATTCACTGAGCTGGGAGGTTTTCAAAGGCAAGCATTACTTTTGTACCCAGTATCCACCTAGGTAACTGGCTTGAATTAGATGCATAAGAAATGTTTGTAAATGAATAAACAAACATTGTGGCTGGCTAAGAGGGATGTTATTCAAGGTAATGTCAGACAAAACGGTATCTGTAAGTTGTGGAAAGATTTTTTTTCTAAGTATAGTAGAACATCATCAAAGTGTTTTACACAAGGAAATTATATTGTCTAATATATACATATATTTTTGTGGTGCTGGGGATTGAACGCAGGGCCTGCAATGCAGGACCTTCACTCTGACCTATATCCCTAGCACCTGTTTGTTTATTTATTTATTTATTTATTTATTGAGACAGGGTCTTGCAGTTTTGTCCTGGCTGGTCTGGAACTCACTATGGAGCTCAGGCTGGCCCAGAACACTCATAATTGGTAATCCTCCTGCCTCAGCCTTTTGAGTGATGGGATAACAGGCATGTACCCCCACACCCAGCTCAAATGGTGATGGGAACCGAACTGAGGGACTTGTACTTGGTAGGAAAGCGTTTTAACCACTGAGTCACATCTCCAGCACCTCTAGCTCCTTTTATTTGTTTGTTTAAGACAGGGTCTTACTCCACAGTCCAGGATGGTCTTGAAATCACTATGTAGCCCAGGCTGGCCTTGAACTCATAGCAATTCTCCTGCCTTAGCCCCCAAGTACATGTGCTACCACATCTGGTTTATGTGGTGCTAGGAAATTGAATCAGAGTCTTGTGCTTACAAGGTATTGTGGTTTGGATCTGGAGTGTATCCCAAAAGCCTCAGGTACCCATGGATACTGTGTAGTGTTGTGACGTGGGGCCTGGCTGGAAGAGATGGGTGCTTGGGGCTTGACCTGAAGGGGTGTGTGCTGGTTCCTCCCTTCCTCCCAGACTGTCTCTTTTCTGCCATGCTGTGAAGATCTCTGTCTTGAGCTCAGGCTCTAGCCCAAGACTGGCTCCAGCCCTACCATGTTTTTCCACTATTTTCCAGCCCCCATCTGTGAATGGACTGAGACCTTCTGAAATTGTGAGCTAAAATAAACTTTTCTTCCCCTGATTTGTACATGTCAGTTATTGAGTCACAGTGATGAAAAAGTAACTGAGACAGAAATTGGTACTGGAGAATTGGGGTTTGTTGTGTGGCTTTACTTGGTCATGTGGTTTGAAAGCCTCTGAAACTGTTTTATGGGAGGAGTTTGGAAAGGTTTGAGGATATCAGCTGGAGAAGCCTCAGAGTGCTCTGAGCTGATCTTGGTGGGAGATTCTGGTTGGAACTCAGAAGACCAGAATGCTGATAGAAGTGTGGGTTAGAAGGCCAGGCTCAAGAAGCTTCAGATGGGAAGGAGGACTGTATTGGCAAATAGTTTAAAAACCACTCTTGCTACACTCTGGCAAGAGTTTGTCAGCATTTTGTCCTTGTCCAGAGACTTTGCCTGAAACTGAGATTAAGGGTGGTGGACTACTTAGTCTGGTGGAGGAAGTTTTAAGGCAACCCAGTGTCCAGGCTGTCACCTGGCTGCTGTTTGCAGCCTTTAGTCAGGTCTATGGTGAAAGACAGAAAAAAATAACAGAGAAAAATCATATGAAAGGTTTGGAGTACCAGGACAACATGGCCTGAAGTAGTTGGGGCAAAGAGCACAGGGAAATTAAAAAAGATTAGCATTAAAAAGAAGGCAAGTACTTACCAACAGGACTATAGGAAAGAAAGGTCAGTAAGACCCCCAACCTTTACTAAATCAAGGGTGGAGAGACAAAAGACTTTGTTCTGAAAATTTTACCTCAGGACCAAAAGAAAAAAGTCTGCAAGAGTCCAGCTGCCTGGATTTCAGCCATCGAAGAACTCAGTGACTTCTGCAGCATTTGTCCAAAGGGACCAAGCTACTGCTCAAGCCAGTGGCAGACCTTGGCAATGTCCACATGATCCAGGCCTTACAGGCATGCAGAGTGCATGAGTTGTGGGTTTAGGGAGGCTTCCACCCAGATTTTAGGGGAAGGCGCTGGAGGCCAGGCAGCATGTCCCTGAGAGGGCATTGTGTGAAGTTGAAAAAGGAGAAGCCAGGAGCATGGATCACCCACGGAGGAAAGCTGCAGGCTGTCAGCGGATTCAGCCCAAAGGAGAGAAGATGGAGGTGGCAGCCAGCAGCCATGCTGTAGGAGTGGGACCACCCAAGCTCTGTGGAGTTCACATCTCACCACAGCCACAGTTTATCTTGCCATAGTTTACTCCAGGTGCCAGACAGGGAACTACAGCATTTATTCCTTGCCCTGCAGGGTTTAGAACTTTTGATATGATTGCCTTTTATCCTCCTATTCTTTCTCTTTGGAATGGGAATGTTTACCCTGTGCCATTGCATGCTGGAAGTGCTTAATTCTTTGATTTTAACAGGTGCTCACAGTGGAGAATTTGTCCTTTTTTTTTTTTTTTTGAGACAGGGTCTCACTCTGTGGTCTAGGTTGATCTTGAACTCACTGGTGCAGCTGATGGCCAGTGGTGACAAACACTTTTTCATATGCTAGTTGGCCATTTGTACTTCCTCTTTTCATTTCAGCTGCCCACTTCTTGATGGGATCATATCTTGTAGGGGTTTTGATGCTTTTGAGTTCTTTGTATATTCTAGATATTAATCCTTTGTCAGAAGTATTACTGGTGGATATCTTTTCCCATTCTGTGCGTTGTCTCTTCACCTTCTTGATTGTTTCTTTTGCTGTGCAAAAGCTTTTTAGTTTAATGTAGTCCCACTTGTTGATTCTTGCTGAGATTTCTTGTATGGTTGATGACCTGTTCAGAAAATCCTTTCCTGCCCCTATGTCTTCTAGGGTTTTACCTATTTTTGTCTTCAAGTAAGCTCAGTGTTTCTGTTTTGATGTCCAGTTCTTTGATCCATTTTGATCTGATTTTAGTGTGTGGAGATACATAAGGGTCTGGTTTCATTCTCCTGCATATGGAGATCCAGTTTTTCCAGCACCATTTGTTGAAGATGCTGTCTTTTCTCCAGTGGGTTGTTTTGACCTGGGGTAACTCAGGGTTTTGGGTTTGTTTCAGTATCCTCAATTCTGTTCCAGTGGTCCTCTTGTCTGTTCTTATACCAGTACTGTGTAGATTTAATCACTGTTACTTTGTAGTATTTTTTGAAGTCTGGGATTGTGATTCCTCTAGCTTTGCCCTTGTTACTCAAAATTGCTTTAGAAATTCTGGGTATTTTCTGGTTCCATATAAATTTTACAGTTGTTTTTTCTAGTTCTGTGAAGAATGTAGTTGGTATTTTTTTATTGGTATTACATTGAATCTGTATACTAGCTTTGGGAGTATGGCCATTTTAACAATATTAATACTTCCTATCCAGCAGCGTGAGATGCCTTTCCATGTTCTAATGTCATCTTCTGTCTCTGTTTTTAGTGGTTTGTAGTATTCTTTGTATAGGTCTTTCACCTCTTTGCTGAGGTTTATTCATAAGTATTTTATTTTTTGTTGCTATTGTGAAGGGGGTTGTTTTCTTGATTTCTTTCTCATTGGATTCATTATTGGTATATAAGAATGATACTGATTTGTGGGTATTGATTTTATAAACTGCTACTTCACTGAATTTATTTATCAGTTTTAAGAGTCTTTGGGTGGAATTTTTTAGGTCTTCTATGTAGAGTATCATGTATCATATCATCTGCAAATAGGGATGTCTTTACTTCTTCCCTTCCTATTCATATTTCTTTTATTCCTTGCTCTTGCCTGATGGCTCTTGCCAAAATTTCAAGTATTATATTGAATAGTAGGGGAAACAATGAGCATCCTTGTCTTGGTCCTGAATTTAGTGTGAATGCTTTCAATCTTTCTCCATTTAAGATAATATTGGCTGAGGGATTGTTGTAAATAGCTTGTATCATGTTGAGGTATGGTCCCTCTGTTCATATTTTTTTCAGAGTCTTTATCATAAATGGGTGTTGGATTTTGTCAAATGCCTTTTTTGCATCTATTGAGATAATCATATGATTTTTATCTTTGCATCTGTTAATGTGATGTATTACATTTATTGATTTGTGTATGTTGAACCATTCCTGAGTGTTTGGAATGAAACCCAGTTGGTCATGGTGTATAATCTTCTTTTTGATTTGGTGCATTCTGTTGGCAAGGATTTTATTGAGTATTTTTGCATCTGCATTCATTAGGGATATTGGCCTGTAGTTTTTGTTGTTGTTGGTCCCTAATGAATGCAGATGCAAAATTTTGTCTGGTTTTGGAATTAGAGTTATGCTTGCTTCAAGAAATGATTTGGCCACTTTTCTGTCCTTTTCAGTTTCTTGAAAAAGTTTGATAAGCATTGGTACTAAATCTTCCCTAAATTTTTTTATAGAATTCTGCCGGGAGTACATCAGGTCCTGGGCTCTTCTTGGTTGGAAGTGTTTTTATTACTTCCTCAATTTTATAGATGGATATTGGCCTACTCAGATGTTTAGTGTCTTCTTCATTCAGTTTTGGTGGTTGATACTTGTTTAGGAACTCATCCATTTCTTTTAGATTTTTAAATTTATTGGACTATAAATTTTCAAGGTAACTTCTTTTTTTTCTCTTGAGACAGGGTCTCACTCTGTAGCCCAGGCTGGTCCTGAACCCACTATGGAGCCCAGGCGGGCATTGGAGTCATGGCAATCCTTCTGCCTCAGACTCCTGAGTGCTGGGATTATAGGCATATGTGCCACCATGCCCAGCTTATGTGGTGCTCAGGAATCAAACTCAGGAACTGAGTGCTTGACTTAGCACTTGCTAGGCAAACGCTTTAACCGCTGAGTCATTTTTCCAGGACCCCAAAGTAACTTCTTTGGATTTCTTTGTTATCTGTTGTAATGTTGCCTTTTTCATTCCTGATTGTATTGATGTAGGTTTTCTCTTTCCTTTTTTTTTTTTTTTTTATTGTGAGTTTAGCAAGGGGTTTACCAATCTTGTTTATCTTTTCAAAAAACTGACTTTTTGTTTCTTTTTTTTTTTAGTTTCTGTTTCTTTAATTTCTTCTCTGTTCTTTCTAATTTCATTCCTCCTGTTAGGTTTGGGGTTGACTTGTTCTTGTTTTTCTAGGGTCCTGAGTTGTGAGGTTATATTATTTATTTGGGCTTTCTGAGTTCTTTTTATGTATGCATTTATGGAAATGAATTTTCCTCTTAACACTGCTCTCTGCCCCCTGAGGTGCTGGAACTTCTGCCTGAGCCATGCAGGTGGTTGGCAGCCTTTCTCTCTTCTCTGCAACTGCCTCTTGTGCCAGTTTCTTCCTAGAACCTGAGTAAGAGAGTATCCAAAATCCCTGATGTGTGGCCTGTCTGTGGATTTTTTTACCCTGAATTTAGACTTGGGCTCTTTTCAAAATGGCTCCTGCCTGCATCACTGCCCCTTACGGCCATGAAGCGCTGCTTCTGCTGAGCAGGTCTGCTAAACTCCCAGAAGCCTTTTCAACGGGAAACTTGCAGTGGGTTTGCAGCTTGTACCACCCCCTTGTTTCTGGAAGCTCAGACTTGGTTCTTGTTTTTTAAGGCTGGGGCTACCAACTGTGGTCTTTTCCCATGACTTCTGGATCTGGGCTTACTGCAGTCTGAGGCTTCTGTCTCCAGTCTGTGGACACTAGCAGCTTTCAGCCCTCCCCAGGTGGCCTGAGGTGGCTTCCCAGACTGACGATTTCTGCAGCTTCTGATGTATCTATGGGGTTTCTGATCTTCCTGTGGCCTCTTTTCAATTCTTGGAATTGAATTCCATTCTCAGTTCTCAATTCTTTAATTCTCCTTCCTCTCCTAGCTAAGTTGAACAGGCAGTTTTTAGCTATATCTAAACTTTTTGAATGAACCTGAGAGGAGCCATTGAGCAGTTCTGTTACTTGGCTGCCATCTTGCTCTGAAATCCCTTTTCTATTGTTTGATTGTTTGGTTTTGAGACAAAACCTACCTGTGTTCCCTTCTGCCCCGTCCTACTAATAAACTGGGTATACAAGTACACATAATTTTGCTTAGGTTTTTTTTTGTTTTTATTTTATTTTGTTTTATTTATTTAATGTGTGTGTGTAAATTTGTAAATCTAGGGATGTCCATTGACTGCATACCTAGCCCTCTTTTTTTTTTTTTTTTTTTTTTTTTGAGATAGGGCCTTGCTTTTATAGTCCTGGCTGGTCCTGAGATCACTGTGTAACCTAGGCTGGCCTTGGACTCATGGCAACCCTCCTGCCTTAGTCTCCTGAGTGCTAGGATTATAGGTATGTGCCACCATACCCAGTTTATGCAGTGCTGAGGAGTCAAACTCAGGGCCTTGCACTTGCTAGGCAAGCCCTTTAACCACTGAGCTATTCCTCCTGTACCTTTTTAGAAGATAGATATTTCCAGCCCATTTTAGAATATAGGTTATGTTTTTATTTTTGTCCCTGGAGATCAATCTCAGGGCTTTTCACATGCTAAGTGAGCACTCTACCCTTAAGCTACCTCCACAACCACAATGCTTTTTTTAAAAAAAATCTTTTTATCTTGAGACAGAGTCTCACTGAGTTGTCTAGGCTGGCCTTGAACTTGTGAGCTTTCTGCTTCAGCTTCCCAGAGTGCGGATTACAGGCACGCGCCTCCATATGTAGCTAATGTTTAATTTTTTGAGGAGGTGCCAGACTCTTCTTCCAAGTTGCTATACGGTTTTCTTTCCTTTTTTTTTTTTTTTAAGTACTGGAGATTCAACCCAGGACCTTAACACTGAGCTACATTCCAAGCTCATTTTTATTTTTGATTTTGAAACAGGATCCTGCTAAGTTACCCAGACTGCCATCCTTCTTCCTTAGACTCCCAGGGTGCTGGGATTGCAGGTGTGTGCATCACCATGCCCAGCTGTTGTAGTTTCTTTTTAATGATGTTAGTTTCTTTAGCAACTGTATTTTCTTTGGCTGCAACTTTTTCTTTCTTTCTTTCTTTCTTTCTTTCTTTCTTTCTTTCTTAGTTTCTTTCTTTCTTTCTTTCTAATCAGGGTCTTGCTCTGTAGTCCAGGCTGATCCTAACATCACTGTGTAGCCCAGGCTGACCTTAAACTCATCACAGTTCTCTTGCCTCAGCCTCCTAAGTAACTGGGATTACAGGTGTGCAACAACATGGCTGGTGAATCTTTACGTGGTGCTGGGGATTTGAACCCTAGGACTTGCCCATGTTAGGAAAGCATTTTAGCCACTGAGCTGCACCATCAGTCTTATAGGCAGAACACTTCTAAAGGAAATTAACTAAATGATTGTACAGGGAAGAAGTCAGTTTCATAAATAATAAAGCAAACAGATTCTGAAAGTCAGAGAGAGAGAGAGAGAGAGAGAGAGAGAGAGAGAGAGAGAGACAGTGAGCTTACTAATAACTTTAAAATAAATTTCTAAACTTAGCGATTCCTTTACACATACTAAAAACATTGAAACTGCATGGGCGTATATCCAGTGACACAGGCCTAAATCCCTGCAATCTAGGAGGCAGAGGCAAGAGGGTCACAAATTCAAGCCCAGTCTGGGCAACTTAGTACTTGGCAAGATCTTGTCTTGAAATGAAAAATACAGTGGGCTAAGGAAGTAGCTCAGAGCAGAGCAAAAGCCCTGAGTACCACAAAATTAAACAGACAAATGAAAACTGCATGGGAAAATAAGTCAACTAAATTTTAAAAAAGTTTCACCCTTGAAAATACAACTGGAAGGATAGTTCAGCAGTTAAAGTGCTTGCCTAGCAAGCTCAAGGCCCTGTGTTTGATTGCCCAGCACCACGTAACTTAGGTGTGGTGGTGCAAACCTGTAATCACAGCACTTGGGAGACTGAGGCAGGAGGATTGCTGGGAGTTCAAGGCCAGCCAAGGCTCCATAGTGAGTTCAGGACTAGCCAGGACTAAAGAGTAAGACCCTGTCTCAAAAAAAAAAAAAAAAATCACCCAACAAAAAAAGGAAGTAAGAAGTAGGAGCCAGGCAGAGTGATACATTTTATAATCCCATCACTCTAGGAGGCTGAAACAATAGGATCCCAAGTCTGAGCCCAGCCTAGACAACATATCAACTTAGTGAGACTCTGTCTCTCTAAATAAACAATAAGAAGGCACTGTTATAGCTGAGAGCAAAGACCCTGAATTCAATCATAGTACCACATGCAACACACAAAAAGACAAATTAATATTCATTCTCAAAGTATATATTACTTTGGTAAGTAAAATGCTTTTGTTTTCATCTTGTACCAAAATAGCTTATGTCTCATCAGGAACTTACTGAACATCACCTTTCAGCCTCTGCTACAGTGTGGCTCTTGAATGGCCCCCAAAAGCCCATGGGCTAAGGGCTGGATCTCTAAGCTGTGGCCGCACTGGGAAGTGGCAAAATCCCTAAGAAGCAAAAAAATAAAAAAATAAAAAATAAAAATAAAAAGTTCTTATCTATCTAAAACTGGCTGTTTGCCTTTAAATAAGAAAGAGATTCTATAAACTGTTCTGTATTATTCTGTAGCAAGATGGCAAAAGCAATTGGTAAGTTAGATGAAAAAATGAGAAGAGTAGTAAGATCTTGCAGTCTGAGCAGGGAGGAACAGAGGAGACAGAAATATTGCTGTGTACTAAAAACTAGAGGTTGACAAAGCTAAAATACAATCTAAATATTAACTTTTTATCTGATTAAGCAACCTCATGATTGGTACCTCAGTATAGCAAATGGTAAAGTAACACAAAAGATAAAGTTATGTGTTCATGCCCAGTAATAAAATTCAGGTGTAGGTGTTCTTGTCTGTTGAACTTCACACTTTACGGCAGGAGCATTAGGAGCCCACAAGTAACTGTATGAATGTCTTAGGGAAAGTAAATTGGTCACCAGAGCTCTGTAATATCTAAGAAAGTGGAAGCTGAGCTCTAGCTGATAACAGAAAAATTAGAACCAATTCTAAGCTAGAAAACAGTTTCATTGTTGTTTAGGATGAAAGTTAGTTTTTGTGTGCTTGTTTTTGTTTGAGACAGGGTCTTACTCTGCATTCCAGGCTGGTGCCCAGGCTGACCTCAAACACAGGTTAGTTCTACTGCCTCAGCCTCCAGAGTGCTAGGATTACAGGTGTGCATCACCATGCCCAGTTTATGTGGTGGTGGGGGATTGAACCCAAGGCCTTTGTGCATGACAGGCAAGTGCTTTAGCCATTAAACCACATCCCCAGTCTTGAAAGATATATATATATATATATATATATATATATATATATATATATATATATATATATTTTTTTTTTTTTTTTTTTTTTGACACAGAATGTCTCCCTCTGTAGCCCAGGCTGTTCTTGGACTCATGGCAATCTTCCTGCCTCAGCCTCCCAAGTGCTGGAATTACAGCCTCTGAGTGCCACCATACCCAGCTTTATGTGGTGCTGGGGAATCGATCTCAGGGCCTTGTGCTTGCTAGACAAGCACTTCAACCGCTGTGCCATTCCTCCAGCCTTCCCAAAATTATATATTTTAAAGGACTATTTTGTGTCAAAATGTTCTCATTAAGATATTAGTAACCCAGTCTTGGAGATGAAAGCCCTTTTGGAGTGCTGTGCTGTCATCTATTTTGGGGGAGTTATAAACTAAGCCAGATTTTCCAGAAGAAAAAGAACAGTAATAAAGTGTGGGTGATAGATTTTCCTAAAATCTATCAAAAGAGAGAGGGAAGGGGATCATGGAGTGCGTGTCAAAGCCTGTTTTTCCCTACTAGGTATGGAGTTTTCAGAAGAAACAAACAGATCTGCTCATCACCTTTTACAAGGACAGAGTCACAAAGCTCGAAGCCACTGTGCAGGCGGCCCAGCAAGCGGTGGCCAGCCGGGACAAGTAAGTAACACAACAAACCTCCAGACAGATTTCTTTCCTTCCGGAGAACCTGTGGTCCTTTTTTCCTTGTGGTTGCAAAGACTGAAATTTTCCGCTCGCATATTTATGTTTGTTTTGGGGAAATTGGGCACAGAATTCTTGGTGGGTCCCCTCAGTTTCTTACTTTTTCTTTCCTCTCTCCAGGGATTGGCCTTACTTTATTGCTTCCCCCTGTTTAGCAGTATCAAAGACTGCTTCTTCAGCAAAACCACATATGAATAACTCACACTGATCAAAACGAGATGTTTTAAGGCTATGGACGTAGCTCAGTGGTTACAGCACTTGCCTAGCATGCTGGGGTTTCAATCCCCCAGCACGACATAAAAGCCGTGGGTGGTAGTACGCGCCTATAATCCCAGCACTTGGGAGGCTAAGGCGGCAGGAAGATTGCAATGAGTTCGAGACCTGACTAGGCTATATAGTGAGTTCTAGACCAACTTGAACTGCAGAGTGAGACCCTGACTCAAAGATAGAAAGACAGAGACAGAGAGATATTTTATTTTTGAGATGGTTTTGTTCTGTAGTTCTAGCTGGTCCTGAACTCAGTATATAGTCCATGTTAGCCTCAAACACAGGGCAGTTCGTCTGTCTCAGCCTCCTGAGTTTTGGGAGTAGAGGCATGTGTCACCTCAACCAGAACTAAGAAACCACAGTCAGGGCCTTGTGCTTGCTAAGCTTTTGAGCTACACCCACCCATCAGAGATTTGTTTGTTTGTTTTTCTGTCTAGAGGCAGAGTCTAGCTCTGTAGTCCAGGCTGGTACAGAACTAAGGGTATTACTGTGTAGCCCAGGCTGGCCTTGAACTCACGGAAATCCTCCTGCCTCAGCCTCCTAAGTGCTGGGATTACAGGCATGAGCTATCATGCTCAGCTTAGAGAGATTTTAAATGTTATCTCTAAGAGGGCATATTTGGAAATCTTAAGCTAAAAATGGAATTTTTTTTTTCAAGGTACAAGGAGGGTATTTTATTTTGGAACCAAGGACAGAAGGGTAAAAGCTTTCACTAACCAGAAAAGGGCTCTTAAGGGGATTGCCCTAAAAATGGAATGTTTGGTAGAAGATTTTAGATACCAGCAGGCCAGGATTATGTGAGGGGAAATAAAAGTCTATGCATACTCCATAAAATCATACCAAGTGACTGCTTGTTTTACTGACTTGATCAGTCTCACCGTCAAAACCCTGCGTTTGTCTCCCAGAATCACTAGATCCCTGATAAAAGTTCTTTATATATTTCTAAGCATCTCTCAATGAACATTAATTAGGTATGGATAATAATGGCGTTTTTTTATCCTACTGACCTGATTGCTAATTGTGTTCATCCTTTCCTTAGGGAGCTGACAGTCTTAAGAAAAGAGAATGAAGAACTGAAGAAGTTTGTAGCCATCTTAAAGGTGAATTACATAGGTTTTCTTTACAGTTGCATCCTTTCTTTTTCCATCTGTCCGGCTGACTATATAAAATAGTGCTTTGGGGCTGGAGGAATAGTACAGTGGTTAGAATGCTTACCTAGCAAGTGCCAGGCCCCAGGTTCAATTCCGTAACACCATATAAAAATTAGCTGGACATGGTGATACACACCTGTAATCTCAGTCCTGAGAAGGCTGAGGCAGGAGGATTGCCATAAATTCAAGACCAGCCTGGGCTATGTATTGAGTTCAGGACCAATCTAGACTACATAGAGCAAGACCTTGTCTCAAAAAAGGGGGTGGGGGGGCACCTATAACTCATCTTCGACCATCAGTGAGTCATGACATACCTACCAGCTAGGAAATTCTCTCTCTTTCTCCTCCTCTTCCTTCTCCTTCTTTGGGTGGAGTTCAGGATCTTTACACTGAGCTACGACCCCATCTCTGGGCTTTGTTTAAATAGGGTGTTGCTAAGTCCCTAAATTGCCTGGGTTGGGCTTAAACCTGTTCTCCTCCTACCTCATGCTGGGATACAGATGCATGCCACCAAACCCAGCTAGAAAGCTCCATTGCAGAAAAAAAATTAAAACCTAAATTTTCTCTCCCATAAGCCCAAGAAAGCTGGAAGTGATGGCTCTGTAATGCTGGCTCTTGGGAGGCGAAGGCGAGCATGGAGACCTGGAAGCCCCCCTGGGCTGCATAGCAAGACCCTGTTTCACAAACAAAACAAAACAAAACAACACCGGGGCTGGGGTTAAACAACACAGCTCAGCGCTTAAAGCACTTGCCTGGCAAGCGCAAGGCCCAGGGTTCAGTTTCCCAGCCCCACATAAGCCAGGTGTGGTGGCGCACGCCTCTCTAATCCAGTACCGAGGAGGCCAAGGCAGGAGGATTGCTGTGAATCTAAGGGAAGAAGAAAGAAGGAGGAGGAGTAGGAGGAGGAGCTGGGGATATAGATTCTAACATACATAGAAACTTGGTACTAAAAAAATAATAATCTGCAGCATTTCCAACATATTCTTGTGAAGAAAAACTAAGATTTTATTCCCTCAAAGCTAATAGTTTACTAAGGAAACATTGCTGTTTTTTCTTTTTTCTTTTTCTTTTTTCTTTTTCTTTCTTTTTTTTAATTTTTATTTTATTTTATTTTATTTTATTTTATTTTATTTTTTTGAAAAAAGGTCTCACTCTGCAGCCCAGGCTGGTTCCAAACTCACTATGGAACCCAGGCTGGCCTTGGACTCACTGCAGTCCTCCTGTCTCAGCCTCCTGAGTACTGGGACTATAGGCGTGTACCACCATGCCCAGTTTATGTGGCACTGGGGAGTTGAATTCAGGTTCTTAGCACTTGCTAGCAAGTGCTTTAACCACTGAGGTATTCCTCCAGTCCCTGTTTGTTTGTTTGTTTGTTTGTTTGTTTGTTTGTTTGTTTGTTTTTATCTCTTACAGGGAATTTTAACAACCACAACTAGGGTCATTGCAGCTGAGTTATCTGACAATTTAAGACTGAGAGCAAGGCCTAGTATTTCAGGCCTGTAATCCCAGTGCTCTAGGAGGCTGAGGTAGGAGGATAACAAGTTCCAGCCCAGTGTGATCAATATAATGATTTAGCAAGACCCCCTCTCAAAGTGAAAAATAAAAAATGGGCTGGGGATGTAGCTGAGGGTGAAGGCCCTGGATTCGATCACCAGAACCACAAAAACGAAACAAGTAAGATTGAGATTCATTGATTAGGATCTTCCTTGGGCAGCAGCTTTCTTTATTCCTTTTTTTTTTTTTTTCCCTACAGGAATCTCCAAATCGATACCAAGGAAGCAGGTCAGTTTTATCAGCTTGCATACTAGCCCCCCACCTTGAAAATTTTATTGGAGGCTAGTTATTTCTATAAACAACAATCTGAGTTATCCTCTAAAGGGGCACTTTTTTTTTTTTTTTTTGCAGGCTGACTACACCTCGACCAGTGGGCATTACTTCCCCATCACAATCAGGTAGAGAGGATACTTTTTGGCCCAAATATTTGTGTAAGATGAATAAATATCCTTTCTCCATATTAAAGATGGCTTTCCTCTCAGAAAACACAGTATGACTTTCCTAATCTTATATATGATATGAAAAACATCATACAACCAGATGACCACTCACAGCAGATTGGACCGGCCCGGCACAGCCTGCCACTGATGGCAACTTTTCACTCTGAGCTTTATTTTCTTTCAGTTACTCCACGACCCATTTCCCAGCATAGCAGCCAGGTTGTCAGGTGAGTAGAAAGTCTATACGACAACATTGCTATACACGAGCATTGGCAAAAGATGGAAGATGAAAGAAATACCTAGCTGTGGCCCTTCCTGGGAGGGAAGAGATTGTTTGACAGCAGGTGTCCTGTTTTGTCTCACCTCTAGTCGGTCCTCCTCCGTCGAATCCATCCCTCCTAGAGTGTCCGGCTTTGGCAGCATGGTACATGTAAGTACTAGTTACCTTCTGTTTCTAGATCGAGGTGTCTAATGTTCAATGAAAGCAATAATTTAAGACAAGAAATTTAAATTTATATCGGTCTGGGCATAAATTATTTGATGATCAGCAGTCCCTTTTATCGCTTGGCAGCGGAGACCAGATGTTAGAGGCTGACACCGGCAGCAGGGAGGGAATCGTGACAGTGCCCAAGGACAGAATGAACAGTGTCTGCTGTGTGCACGTTGGAAGTAGTGGCACTCATGAGACTTGTGTGCCTGCTCTGGGAGAACAACACGTGCTTGGGTGGGAGACAGGAGTGGGGGGAGAGGGAAGCCAGAGCGCAGGGATATTTATCAATGCTTATCATTTGTTCTTCAGGAAGGCAGGGGCCTACAGGGAAGAAGCACTCCCAGAGACTCTCATACGGGTAAGAAGGGGAAAGACAGCAGACGTCAGCACAGGCTGTGCAGAAACCAGCACATTGCTGGTTTTCTGTGCATCATGCCGTTCCGCTTTCATTTCTTTCTAGACAGCTAGTTATTCCAGGCATACAAACATGTACAAGTTTTCAAATGTTTTTGATCTCATATTGACAAGGGCAGAAGATGATAAAACGTTGAGCATAGAAATCTGGTGAGGGGACAGAGGAGGAAAGCCATGGAAAACCTCTGTAGCTACAGGAGAGAAGTTAAAGAAAATTGACTTGAAGTTCTTTTTGAATTTTCTTCCATCACTCTTTTGAGACAGGGTCTCACTCTGTAGCCCATAGCTGGTCCTGAACTCACTGTGGAGCCCAGGCTGGCCTTATGTCAGACCTTCTGGCTCAGCCTCCTGAGTGGTGGGATTGATTATAGGCGTGCATCCCCACGCTCAGCTTATGTGGTGCTGGGGAATCGAACTCAGGTACTCAGCACTTGCTAGGCGAGCTCTTTAACTGCTGAGCCATTCCTCCAGCTCTCCTTAATCTTTTATTTTGCTCTTTTTTATAATTTGGTTTTATCACGTTAGAGAAGCAATGCAATATTTAACTCTCTGTATCTGATTATTTCGCTAAGCATGGGACCTGAAGATTTTTCATTGCCGCAAGGTGGCAGTATACGTTAGGTCTAAAAAAGAACTTGAAGGCATTACCAGGTGTTAGTCTGAAGGATGTCTGGCTTCTTTACCACCCCACCCGCCCTCCCAGTACTGGGCTTTGCAGGTGCCTAGCCTTTTTATTTGGTATTTTGAAACAGACTCTTGCTAGGTTACCTTAGCAGAACTTCAACTTGTGATACTACTGCCTCAGCCTCCCACAGAGCCGGGATTATGGGCATGTGCTACCATACCTGGCCAGAGAATATTTTCTCTTACAACGGGCAAATTTAAAATTTCTGAATCTTTTTTTTTTAATTCACCAAAGAGCCCTTTCTTCCATTCTTCCACTTTTGAAAAATGACGTAGTCAATTAATATTTTTTGTTCCTAATTTTAGTGACTGGAGTCTTTTCGTGTGTGTGTGTGTGTGTGTGTGTGTGTGTGTGTATGTGTGTGTGTGTTACTAGGAATCTGCTCTGGTTACATCGCCAGCCCCTTGTTACCGTTTGGGACATAATCTCACTAAGTTGCTAAATTGTCCAAACTGGGTTCAAGTTTTGATTATCTTGCCTCAGCCTGGCCTTTGCCACTGGGCCTGGCTTCATTATTTATTTATTTATTTATTTATTTATTTTTGAGACATGAAATCGTTCTGTAGTCCAGGCTGGCCTCAAACTCACAGCAATCCTCCTGCCTCAGCATCCCAAGTGCTGGGATTATAGGCATGTATCACTGCGTCTGTGTTAGTCTTTTGAGGAATCTCCATATTGATTTCCATCCTGGTTATACTAATTTACATTCCCACCAACAACCTAGATGCATTCCTCCATCCACCCTCATCCTCACCAGCATTTTTCATTGTTTTCCGATAGCCATTCCAACTCGGGTGAGAGGGAACATAAAAGTGGTTTTGATTTGCATTTCTCTAACGATTGAAGGTATTGAACATTTTTCATATACTGATTGACCACTTGTACTTCTTTTGGTAATTGTCTTTTCGTTCATTTGCCCACTTAATGATCGGGTTGTTGGTGGGGTTTTTTTTATGTTAAGTGTTTTGAGTTCTCCATATGTTCTGGATCTTAATCTTCCATCAGGAGAGTAGTTACCAGGACTTCCTCCCCTCCTACGGGCTGGGCTGTCTCTTCACTCTATTGTGTCCTTTGCTGTACAGAAGCATTCTCATTTAATGGAGTCTCCTTTGTTGATTCTTGCTATTATGTCCTGGGTTAGTGGAGACCTAAGTAGCAAGCTGTTGGCGGTGCCTGTGACTTCAAGTGTTTCCCTGAGGTTTCATCGAGCAGTTTCAAAATTTCTAGTCTTACATATAGGTTTTTCACTTACCTTGAATTGTTTTTTACATGGTGGTTAGACATCTAGTTTCAGTTTCCTACATATGGATATCCAGTTTTCCCAGCACCTTTTGTTAGAGGTTGTCTTTTTTCCAGTGTGTCTTCTGGCCTCTTGGCCAGTCAGGGGACTACTGCTCCATCAGCTTCTTCCTGTGCTGTCTGTTGTAGTTCACGGTCTGTGTGAGTACTCTGTGCCAGTACTGTGCTGTTTGGTTACCGCGGTCACATGGTAATTTTAAAATCAAGTACTGTGATGTGATGCTTCCAGTGTTGTTCCTTTTGCTCAGGATTGCTTTGGCTCTTCTGAATGTTTTGTGTCTGTATATGAATTTTATGATTTTTAAAATAATCCTGTGTAGAATGTTCCTGGAATTTTAATGGGGATTGCATTGCATCTGTAGATCAGTTTCGACTCTTTTAGCAATATTGAGTCTTCCAATCCACGAATGTGGGACATACTGTCTAGTGTGTACCCTTCAATATTTTTCTTATATATTCCATAATTTTCAGTGTAATGGTCTCTTAACCTTTTTTTATTTGGTTGAACCTACATATTTTTTAGATTATTGTGAATGGAATTTCTTTCTCAGGTTGTTCTTTACTGTTAATTTTTTATATATATTGCATTTTGATCATTTTTACTTCCCTTTCCCCTTCCCACTCCCTCAGCACCCCTATCCCTTTTCCCTCACAAAGTCTGTCTTCTTACTTTCTTCCATCTATCTCGCTTTTATTTCTTTATGGTTTGTTTTTCTTGTATTAGAGAAACCATATGATATTTAATCTTCTGTGTCTGATTTTTTTCACTAAATGTAAGCCTCACAGTGCATCCCTTTCCTAAAAATGATTCAAATCAATCTTTCTTCCTTCCTTTCTTTTTTCTTTTCTGAGAACTGTCTATTCATTTTAATTACCCATTTTTGATGGTGTCTTTTGCTCTGGGAGGATCTAATTTTTTCAGTGTTTTTGTATGTTCTTGATAATAGTCTTCTGAAGTGACAACTTTTTTTTTCTACTCCATTGGTTCTCTCTTCACTCTGTTGATTATTTCCTTTGCTGTGCAGAAGCTTTGTCACTTGATATAGTCCCACTTGTTGATTCCAGGGGTTGTTCCCTGTGCATTGGGTGTTTTATTGAGAAAGTTCTTGCCTGTGCCTATGTCTTCTAGGGTTTCGCTTATTTTTATTTCTGACAAATTCAGTATTCCATTTTAATGTCTACATCCATTTAAATGTCTAAATCCATTTTGATTTGCTTTTGGCAGATGGTAAAAGATATTGGTGTAGTTTCATTCTAATGCACGTGGCGAACCAGTTTTCCCAGCACTTTGTTAAAGAGGTTATCTTTTCTCTAGTGGATGGTACTAGTCCCTTAGTCAATGATCAGGTGGCTGAAGGTATTTGGGTTGTCTCTGCATCCTCAGTTTTGTTTCATTTATCCACTTGTCTGTTTCTGCACGAATATCATGTGTTTTTTTTTTTATCACTGTTATCACTGTTGCTTTTTTTTTTTTTGAGATGGGGTCTCGTTCTGTAGTCCAGGCAGCTCCTGAACTCACTAGATAACCCAAGCTGGCCTTGAGCTCACAGCAATACTCCTGCCTCAGCCTCCTGTGTGCAGGAATCACCGGCATGCACCACCAGGCCTGACTTAGAACTAAAGTTTTAAAAAACTCTTTTTCGTATATAAAACAAATTATATTTTGTAAGTTAAATAAAGTTTATAAGAGGCTAGTGATTTGGAGTAAGCTGCTACACTAGCCTCATGAGCCCAAAGTGGACTTATTCATGCTGAAGTTTCACACCATCAAGCCAGCTCAGTCACGGTGTATTATCTTTTTAGTAATTTGCTTCTTTCTCTTTGCAAGTACCTTACTAAGGATTTCTGTTTCTATATTCATTAAGGAAATTGGTGTGTAGTTTTCTTTCCTTGTTAGATCTTTATCTGGCTTTGGAATCAAGGTAATGCTAGCTTCCTGAAAGGGGTTTGGCAGTGTTCCTTCTCTTTCAGTATCATGGAAAAGTTGAAAAACATTGGCATTAACTCTTCCCTGATGTTCTGAAAAAATTCTGTTGTGAATCCATCAGGTCCTGGGCTTTTCTTCATTGGTAGACACTGTATTACTGCTTCCATTTCACCCCTGGTTTTTGGTCTGTTCAGAGTTTTTAATATACTCTTGGTTCAATTTTGATATCTCATGAGTTTTTAGAAATTTATTCATTTCTTCTAGGTTCTCAAATTTATTGGAATATAACTTTTCAAAGTAGTTTCTTATAATTCTGTGGATTTCAGCAATGTCTGCTGTGATTTTACCTTTTTCTTATTGCATTGATATGAATTTTTCTCTTTTCTGTTGGGGAGTGGGTTTATTAATCTTATTTATCCTTTTGAAGAACCAACTCTTTGATTCATTGATCTTTCGTATTGTTTTTGTAGTTTCAGTTTCATTAATCTCTACTCTGATCTTGCAATTTCTTTCCTTCTACTGCTTTTGGATTTGATTGTTCTTGTTTCTTTATGCCTTTGAATGGTATCATTGAATTACTTGAGATTGCTCTATTTTTCTTTGTATGTGCATTCATACCTATTAATTACTCTCTTAGCACTTTCATTGCATCTCATATATTCTGGTATGATGTGCTTCCATTATTATTTACTTTTCAGAAGTTTTTGATTTCTCTCTTGATTTTTTTTCTGTGATCTACTGCTTATTCAAAACTGTTTTTATTTATTTATTTATTTATTTATTTATCTATCTATCTATTTATTTGAGATAGAGTCTCACTCTGTAGCCCAGGCTGGCCCTGAGCTCACTATGTAGCCCAGGCTGGCCTTGAACTCACCGCAGTCCTCCTGCCTCAGCCTCCTGAGTGCTGGGATTATAGGTGTGCACCACTACACCCAACTTATGTGATGCTGGGCATACCTAGGGCCTTGTGCTTGCAAGGGAAATGCTTTTAACTGCTGGCTATTCCTCCAGCCCTAATAATATATTATTTATTTTCTGTGTATTTGTATAGTAGTTTCTTTTGCTGTTGATTTTTATTTAACTATGGTCTGAAAATATTCAGGGAATGATTTCAACCCTTTTGCATTTATTTTTAAGCATGTGCATGGCCAAGTTTATTGCCTATTTTGGAAAAAGTCCACATGCTACTGAGAAAAAGGTGTAGTCTATCGAAGTCGGATGGAACACTCTGTGGATATCTGTTAAGTCTACGTGTTCCATGCTGTGGCTTAGCTCTGATGTTTCTTTCTTTTTTTCTAGCTGACCTGTCTGTTTGTGGGAATGGAGTATTGAAGTCCCCTGGTATGATTCCATGGGGGTCTATTTGACCTAGCATGTCTAGTAGCTTCCGTTATATGAAACTGGGTATGCCTACTTTGGGTGCATGTATGTGTATACTTGTGAGTTCTTCCTGGGAGAGAGTTCCTTTTACCAGTATGCAGTATCCATCTTTGTCTCCTCTAATCAATTTTGGTTTGAAGTCTGCAGAGCCTGAAAATAGTATAGCGACTCCTGCTTGTTTGGGGCTCTAACGACATGTAGTGTTTGTTTCTGTTCTTTTACCTTCAGTCTGTGTCCTTCTTTGTGAGTGATTTGTGTCTCTTGCAGGCAAAAAATATGGCTTGGTTTTGCTTTTTATTCAGTCTGCCAGTCTGTGTCTTTTGATTGTCAGGCAGGTTTAGACCATTAGCATTGAGAGTAATTATTGTAGGATATTTGCTGAATCTTGTCATTGTCTTGTCTTGTTTAATTGGTATTAGTTCTTAGTTTTTTCTTTTTCTTACACTTCTCCTTTGGGTGTTTCCTTTCCTCTGTGTTTATTTGTGCTACTCTTTTTTCTGTCTCTTTCTAAGACTCTCTCAAGTATTTTCTGCAGTGCTGGTCTAGAGGTCTTAAATTTCCTTAGGGTTTCTTTGAGTGTGAGAATTTTTACTTCTTCTTCCATTTTCAGGGATAATTTTGCTAGATACAACAAACAGGGTTGATACTTGCTTTCTTTTAAAGCTTAGAAAATTTTGTTCTAAGGTTGAATTGAGAAATCTGCAGTTATTTGGATAGACTTGTCTTAATAGAGTAATATGTTTTTCTCTTCCTAATCTTAATATTCTTTGTGTTGAATTTCTGAGGTTTTGATTATGATGAGACATGGTGAGGTTCTCTTCTAGTCAAAGTTATTTGATGTTCTGTATGCCTTTTGTATTTTAATATTATTTTTTAAAATTCAGAACATTTTCTTCCATCATCTCCATGAATAAATTCTTTATATTTTGTGCTGTCTTCTCCTCTTTCTCTCACACTCTTAAGTCTGAGCTTGGTTCTCTTTGAGTTGTACTCAGCTACCTTGCTGACTTGTTTTGATGTAATACCTGAATACAGCATTTAATTCATCAACTTGTCTTCAAAGTCTGATACTCTGTCCTCATAGTGTTCATGCCAGCTTCCTTTGCTTTCATTTGAAATTTTAATATCCTGAATTTCAGCTCAATTTCTTCCATACCAAAATGTTCCTTCATATATTGCATTGCCTTGTATACCTCTGCCAGTTTTTTATTTGTGTCTTCTACAAACTCTGTTAACATTTTACCCACTAAGACCATTATTTGTTTAGCAAATTCCCATTTAAGCTCAATAATCATTTCTTGCAATTTTTATGTCTTGCTTGAACTGATTGTTTGCTTGGCCCATTTTTTTTTCTAACCTCTTTTCCTTATAAGTTCCACTGCTTCAGGGCTCATGATATTCGCTTCTGTAGAGTCAGGTGCTTTTGCAAGTGTCCATTGCCTTATTTTCCCATGATTCTATTGTAGATCAGTTAGGGTCAAAAAACAAAACAACAAAAACCTTCTGTCTTTAAGAGAACAACTGAGATGAGTCTAAAAAATTTTCACTGTGTTATTTGGACAAGTAGTCTCTTTTCTTGTCCTGTGGTATTGGTGGCACCTATCTGCCACATACTGGGAAGGGTAGAATAGCAGCTGACTGGCCAGCTGTGGCTCCCTGGCTCAGTCTTTGCTGTGTGTCCACTGATGAGATTTGCCCTCACCTTTCCCATGCCTGAATCTGCAGAGGTATGTCTTGCCTAAGGGACTTCACCTTAATGGCCTAGCCTGGACTTTTCTCTGAACATGTATGAGGGTGGGTTGGAGAGCCAAATACCCACAAGTTCTATGCTGGGGTAGTCAGCGATGGGGGGATCTAACAGTCTTGTTTACACCCAGCCCCTTCAGCCAACCTCTCTTGTCTGGCCTCCCTCCCCTAAGGCAGGGCTCTCCACCCTCTGCGGCCTGTTCTCACTACAGCCCCAACCATTCAGGCACTCGGCAGCCTATTCTTCCTCCTCTATGACTGTCTCTTGTTCCAGTTCCTTCCTAGGCCCTGATTAAGAGTGTCCCCAAGGTCTCTGGTGTGTGACTCATCTGTGGCTTCTTTAACCAAAAACAGTTCAGACTTTGGCTCTTTTTAAAATGGGTCCTGTCTACATCATTTCCTAGTATGTTGCTGCAGAAAACTGCTTCTGCCGATCTGGCCTGCTGAGATGCAGAGACATTTTTGAGGCTGCCTTCAGAATTTCTTGTAAAGCAAACTGAACGTGACAATTTCTCTATCTTAGTTTTTGTTTATCAGCTGGACCTAGTGGAACAGGCCCAGCATTCTGGGAGGCTGAGCCAGGAAAATCACAAGTTCAAGCCTAGTTTAGGGGCTGGGGAGTGCATATCACAATGGTTAGAGCACTTGCCTGGAATGGAGGGCTTCAACTTCTGCTCAATAAAACTTGTTGTCTTCCCCGTAAAGTGCAAAGCATTCATCTCCAGGTTTCCACATTTTTGCATACTCCATGGGAACAGATGATTCTAGCACTTTTTCTGGCTTAATTGGCCCAGACCTTTTGGGTCCACTATTGTACAATACTTTATCTTCATAGGGTACAGTCATGACAGGTCCTGCTGACTTAATTGGTCCTACTTGTCTCCCTTTCAGTGGCATTTCTGTCTCTCCCCTTGGAATGCCTATTACTTTGGGCAAGATTCTGGTAATCGGTATTTATATTAAAATGTTTTTTAATTCTTACACTACTGAAAGCTTCATTATTTAGTGTCTGCGATTTCCCATCATAAAAATGATCAGGATTACCTGTTTGGCTTCTTGCTTTCCCACGTTTTTGCTTATTATAATTACAAATTCTTGAGGAAGTAGATTTTCTTTTGACTCAGCATAGGATGGACCTTTTCCTAATTTTCTCTGGATAGTATTATCTCTTTTGTTAAAAGTACCATCATTGTGTTGAGAATTTGGAGGATATGAAGTATCTTTAGTTCTGTCGTATCTAGACTATGGTCTGTTACACTTGAGTCTCTCTTCAGCCCACACTTCAGACCCTGAGGCAGTATTTGGTCTTTCAGAACCTCTATTTCTAGACAGTCCATTGCCTTCTAAAACTGACTTTGAATGGTGGGGGTCTCTTTGAAAACAAGGAGGTTCCTCATGCCTTGGCTCTCTGGTATCATTTTGAGGAAGATATCTTAGTTGATTATTGTCTTTTACTCTATTTTGTTCAGTATTTGATATTCTATGTTGCCCCTGATGAAGCTGCTGAGTCTGTGACTTAGTTTCTGCCACACTCAAGTTTCCCATTTTAGATTCCAGGAAGTCAAATAATGTGCTTAGTGCTGACGGCCATGCATTCCCTATAGCTTCTTCATCTTCAGATCTCATTCGACCCCTGCCCTTTCCTATACCTTTTGGAGGTAGGCCCACAACAGGTGTCTGCTTATTGCTGTTAAGAAGTACATTCAACGCTGCTTCGAAGTTGTCGTCATAATCCCTAAGAGCTCACCTTGATGCTTCCTTACTGAAGCCCATTTCTGTTATATGCTTCAGTGCCTTCTCATTAGCACCTTCATGCTTCCCTTCTGATTTGGTTGACTTTTCTTTCTGTAAAATTCTGTATTTTGGTTACCACCAGCACTTACGTTGAGATTCCTTCTAGCACCACCTCCACCTCCTCCAAATGTCTTGGTTTCTTTGCTCTTTGCAACTTCTGCAACAGCAGCAGTTCTCTGCTTTTCCAATTCATCATTATCACTTGTAGGTTTGACAGGCATTGTGACTTGCAACGTCTCTCTACCATCAAGTTCTTTGCGATCAACTTGAACATGAGAAATGCACTTCTGTCCAAAAGGCACAACAGGAGGGGTCCACCTTCAGTTCCAGTGTTGCTTCTACTGTGTTCTGATAAGCTTCTTTGTAACTTCCATTTCTCATAAGGTGTTCCACTTCACCACCAAGATCTGTGATGTTAGACTCATTCAAGAGCA
This sequence comes from Ctenodactylus gundi, assembly GCA_004027205.1. Lineage (NCBI taxonomy): Eukaryota > Metazoa > Chordata > Mammalia > Rodentia > Ctenodactylidae > Ctenodactylus > Ctenodactylus gundi. The sequence goes on from PVKB01001496.1 coordinate 388,878, forward strand.
GGAATCCATTTTTTACATTTACATTTACTTTAGTTCCAGGTAGTATATTCAGGCTTATTTTTCATAGATATCTAAATTCTACTGCTGTGCAATTTATATGCCCATCAGTCATCTGCAACCGCAGCATCCTTGGCGCAGCCTGAGATTCTTCATTGTTCTTTGGTACAGCAACATTGTGAATTTTTTGAATTGGCAAAAACCATGGGCTGTCAAGCTTTTCTACCTTTCCATCGTTGATGTCCCTGAGAAGGAAATGCTTGCCAAGTGTTCTCAGATCTGTACTGAGGACAATCAGGATAATGTCGTTTACATTGACTTTGTCGGGACAACTTGTGCAAGCGTCAATGCCTTCATCTGAAAGGTACTGACCCATCTGGGACAATGCCGTGATGGGGACCTGAACCACAGTAGCTGCTAAGGCCAGAGGTGGTAGGGAGCTGGGGTGGAGGGGAGGCCTCCTACTTGAGACTAGCCTACTCTTCATTATAGCAGATAATCATCTATGGCAGCCAGAACAAGTGCCTTCAGTTGTATTCAACAAACACTCCCAGGGAAAAGGTTTTTCTGCATTTGGTAAGCTCTGCACTCCAAGACCTGGTCAGCCTGAGTTCTAAGTTAGGTCAAATAAAGACAGCCTTCCAAGAGGGGTCTTCTGGTGAATCACTAGACAAGTTAAATGATGACCGTTCTCTTAGAATGAAGTTTCAAGAATGCCAACCCCATGCTTTCCTGCTCGTGACTGCCACACCTATTTTCACCATGAGTGCATACTGTGGTTTTCAAAACTACCATGAAGTTGGACAAGGAGAAAAGAGAAGAGGGCAAGTTACGTATTGCTGCCAAACTTGCTCTTTTTAATGATGTTCAGCAATTTAAAAAAATACCCATTCTCCAGATTGCTACAAGCTCTCTATTAATTACCAGACTTCTGAAAAAAAAATTGATTCTGACCATTTTTGCCAATTTTCTTGCTTTTTGGGGGAGACAGGGAAGTGCCATGCTGAGGATTAAACCCAGAACTTTTACATAGAGCTACAGCCCCAACCCTTTATTAAGTTGTTGTGTTTTTCAATTTTGAGACAGTCTTACTAAGTGGCTAAATTGCCCAGGCTGCTTTTGAACTTCAGATCTTCCTATCTCAGCTTCCCAGCGTGCCAGGACTCCACGTGGGCAGTACCACCCTGACTTTACATGCTTCATGGGAGAGCTAAATTCCGGAAGTACCACTCCTAACGTCACACACCTCATGGGAGAGCTGCATTTTGGAGCCCTTTGTTTCATCGTTTTGCTGATGTCACTGCTAGGCAACTTAACAGCTCGTTTTTTAGTTATACTTTCTGGTAATTTCTATCTTAGAGAAAAACCAAGGCACAAGTAAATTAGTGCTTACCAAGGCAGTGAAAGATCTGGCCCAGAGATTCACAAAAGGAAGAAAGTAATCTTTAAGAAACACTGCTAGGTGATCTGTAAGCCTTTCTCTTTACAGTTAGCCTCTAGGCCTGACATACATACTGAAAACCTATATCCCCATTTTCTCTGCCCAGTCCCCTACTATACGTGAATCTCTTCTCCAGTTCCTGTATTATCTTACAGACTCATTTTTATGTTTCTAGAAACCCCCTCACCAGCTTCGGGTCACAGTCTGTCGTACAGGTGAGTGACCTTGCGTTTCCTGTCCCTGCGGATCTGTGGATCTGCTCATGTGGACTCTCCACCAGCAGCCCTTGGCTGGTTTCTTGCCCCACTGGCTTGTACTGCTCAAGTTGTGTGCACTGAGCTACATCCCCAGCCCATTTTTGATTTTTAATATTTTTTCTTGCTAAGTAAGTTGCCCAGGCTAGGGTTGAACTTATGATCCTGCTCTGCCTTTCAGAGTACTAGGATTATAGGTCTGTGTGGTTGGGCCTGGCACCACTGAAATTTTTGATCTGTTTTATAAACAAAAAAGTAAGTTGAGTAGCACTGTATCTAATCTACATCTGAACCACTTAAATATTTTAGAAAGACCTCTTCCTACAGTCCAGGGTAGTCCTAAACTCACTGTGCAGCCCAGGCTAGCCAATCTCCCTAGTATTGGGATTACAGGCACATGCCACCATGCCAGCTAATTTTTATATGGTGCTGGGGAATTGAATCCAGAGCACCTTTTGCATGTTAAGCAAGTACCTTAACCACTGAGCAACATTCCTAGCCCTGTATTCCTTAATTTTATTCACACTTGCAAATGGGAGTATTTTTCTTTCTGACCTAAATGTGTAGGCCCTTCTTTTATATGTGCTTTTTATTTTTATCTTTCCTTTTCTCTGCTGATACATTTATTTCCTCTCTGTAGGACTTCATCTGCCTCTTCTAGACAGGGGAGTTTTGGTTTCAGACCATTTTTAAGTGGGGAGTCAAGACACATACGAATCCTCACCCCCAGCAATTCTGGTAAGTTAACATTTCTAAAGGGGTAAGTTTCAACCACTGGTACTAAAATGAAGATTTTTCAAGGTAACAAGAAGCTGGGATTTGACGCTCAAAGAGCATTGGCTACATTTTGGCGTATTTATTTATTGGCACTGAAAATCAAGCACAGGGCCTCACACTGAGTTACATCCCCAGCTCATTTCTAATTTTTGATTTTTATACAGCATCTCACTAAATCACTGAGTTGCTCAACTGGGCTCAATCTTGTGCTCCTCATTCTCAGCCTTGTAGGGTGCTGAGATTCCAGGACTATATTACCCGGCTTAGCAAAGCTATTCTAAGAGTTTCCCTATGTCCTTAACAATGAGGAGAAGCTTAGTATTTTGCCTGAATAAGACTCACTTTGTTACCAGTTGAATCCTACTGTTTAGCCAGGTTGGCCTATAGCATTGAACTTTTTTAGATCCCTGTGTTGAATATGCTGGGAGCTCAGTTCTGAGAATTAAAAAATCAGCATCTTTTCTTCTCCCCATATTTTTCCAGTAAGAGTACCTCTACTACCAGCCCTCTTGGTAAGGGGCTACTCTCCTCCCTACCTTACCTAAATCTGTGCCTATCTTTCTGCTCATAGTTAAACTCAAATCTCAAACTACTCCCTTGGCATTCCATCCTCACAGAAAAAGAATGGACTTTACAACCTGCCCCTTAAATTGCTTAACTAAATGGAATTTCTATTCTCAGCTTTCTTGTTTGAATGAAAATGGGGCCACCTAGAGTCAATAATGCTCAGTGAAATGGAGCAAGCACAAAAGACTAACTATAGATGCATGTCCTTCTTATGAAATGCACAAAAATAATGACATAAAAAGGCCCCAACATGAATGACAGGCTAGAGAGGCTGTGGTCAGATGGAAAGGGGTGAACCTCTGAAAAAGGGGTGGACATAGATGCTCTCCAACTCCCCAAACTCCAAGGTTCTAATGTGTTACAGAATTTGGAATTCATGTACTTACAAAAAAATGTTAAATTTTATGTCATATGATTTTCTTTTACAAGAAAATTATGAAAAAAAGTATTTCCTGAAAGACTCAAGCTAAACAAACTCCATGACCGGCTTCAGACCCTCTAGAAAGTTAATAGGCCTAAGTTTCAGTTTCCCAGAATAATTAGACAGGTATAGGAAAAACCGCATATTGCTCAAGGCTGAAGCCACCCTTGGACCACTCTCAGACCAGCCAATCAGAAAAGGTTAAAAACATATCTAACATTCCTGAGGTCTGAATCAAGGTCTGGGGACTATAGATAGTTACTCTGTATTCATCAGCCAATCATTCGCCACTTGCCTAGACCCCTTTGGGCTCACCACACAATTGGTCATTTTCAAGACTCTCACAGGTCATGACTGGGTCCCACCAGATGCTAAGGACACTCCACAAATTCTGAATGGTCAATGTTGTTAGCACGAGAGCTGTATGATTATGACTGGTATTTGTATAATGTTGCTGTGCCTACATCATGCTCACTGTAACCACCCCTTCCCCTGTGCCATAAAAGCCCTGCCTAGCTATTGTTCTGGGCTCTCTGCATGGAATCCACTGTGCTGGTGAAGTCTGAGAGTCTGAGCTAAGCCCAAATAAAGGCTCTTTGCTTTTACATACACGCCTCGGTCTCCTGGTGGTCTCTGCAGTCTGGGCATAACATCCCTTCTGAATAAGTATTCCTTTAGCTAGGACTACCTAGAGAACCTAACCACAAGTAGTACCGCTGAGCAACTCCCAGTTATCTTCAACCATTCCATTCTATCCTCAGGTCAGAGGGAGAACAGAACTACTCTAGAAAGTCTTCCTGGGTTCCAGCCACCAGTTCTGCAGGTAAGGCCTGAATGGTCCAACTTGTCTGTGCATAAAAACTCTCATGGTTGGGCCTGCATGCTAAAGCCTTGGTCTTGTTATGGTGGTAAAATGGAACTAGTGGAGTGACATGAGTTTCACCTGTGATCAACATATGTTCACAATTTTCTAGGATAGTTTTATTTTCAAAGATCCTGTCCTGTCAGATTACCTTCCTGGTTTCGGGTGTTCTAGTTTAGGGGGTTGGTCTCTCTCTCTCTCTCTCTCTCTCTCTCTCTCACTCCCCCCCCTTGTAATGGGGATTTGAACCTAAGGTCTCACACGTGAGACAAGTCCAACACTTGTTACAGCATCTAGCCCCTTTTTGAGACAGGGTTTGATTAAATTACCCAGACCAGCTTTGAACTCTAGTGATCTTCCTGTGTCAGCCTCCAAAATACCTGAGGTTATAGATGTACACCACCATGATCTGCTTGGGTTTTTGTTTTTGTTTTTTAAATTAAGCCACATAGTAGTGGGAGGTCTTGGCCACTGACCCACTGCCATTCCCTAATAGTTCTACAACAAGGTATTTTCAAAGGAATGTATCTTGTAGGTGAACGTACTGCTTGAGCTACGAAAAAGGACATTTATTTCTCCAGGGATAGCCAGAATAATGCTTTGCAGATTTATAGGACCATGGTTCTGATCCAAGCAACAAAAGGAAAAGGACATGGTAATGAGGAGAGGTCTGTTTAAGTCCAGTCCTGCCTTTTAATTTTTATGACTTGGGTTTCTAGGCTATTTAGGCCCTTTTCCACCCAAGCTCATGCTAACCACAGGAATAGATCTACATACTAAGATTTATATATATAATTTTGCTCCTCAAATCCAAAATGCCCTTTATTTTCATCACAAAAATTAGGATCTAACCCTTAAACGGTAACTCTGGGGAAGTAACATCTTTTTCTAAGATCCTCACAAATGGAGATTAACTTATAGATGAAAAACAAGAGAACTATAAACCACCTACAATTATGGATCATTATGGGAAAAAATTCTAAATTTAATCACAAGGAAGTGACAATGGAGATGGTTGAGGAAAATCAGATATGTTGAACATCAGATTTTTAGGAATTTTTAACATCAGGCTTTTTTTAGGGTTTTTTTTAATCTTTTGTAGATAAGACATAGAAATCTTTTGGGTAGTAAGTTAAATGATGTCAAGGCTTTAATAGAATTTAGTAGAGAAGGTCAGTGGGAAAGCAGAAATAAAAAATTGGCCACAAGTTATCTGCTCAAGTAGGGGGATGGGTAATTAAATTTATTATACTTTTTTCCTCACTTAAAAAAATTAGTTATTGAAGAAAGCACCATCTCCCAGAGCATAAGAGTTCTTCTTTCTTGACAATTATTCCTAGACATGGTAAGTCACATGTTCTAGTTCTAAAACAGTCTGATTTTCAAGTATTGTCATCATAAACCACTTATTATCATTAGCCACTGAAACATTTCAGATTCATAAATAGTAACAAAGCCTGTCAGACAAGATGTATCAAATCCTAGTTTGGAAAAGTCATTTTGCAGTGGGGAAAACTCTGGAGAACAGTGGTGGTTGATGTTCTAATGGACTATGTGCTATGGCTTGAGGAGCGCCTCAGTGGTCCTTACTGTTGTTATAAGCACTCAGATCTGCCTTCCTGTTCTCTGCTACAGACTCTCTACCAACAAAGGCAGATGGGACCAGCCAGGGAGAGGGAAGCTTATGCCACTCCCAGACAGGTCATCGCCAAGGACTGACCTGTATGTACTGCTACAAGCTGAACTGGAGGGTCCAGTACCTGCTAAGATAGCCCTGGAGATGTACTGCTCCTGTGTTCCTGGGTTTCATTCTGTGCCTTATTCCTTCATTTTTACCCTACACACCCGATACTACCTCCCAGGAAGGTAGTCAGGTCTTACACATGTCTAGTGCATATCCTGTAACTTGAAAACTAAGATTATAAATATAATTTTTGGCATCATGTTTAGGGGTGGAGGTACTGGGTAATATACTTGTTTCAGTTCTATACTTTTTTAGGTTTGGGGTTTATCAGCCCCTTGCTGATGTTAATCGCAAGACCTCTCCATTCCTTGCCTTACTTGACTTTTCCTGTTTGCCTGTGGTTTCTGCCATACCTTGTTACTACTAAATACACTGGTGTTCCTTGTAATAGCTGGATACTTAGGTTTTCAGCTCACAGAATTATACAGATAATAAAGATGCCCTTTTATGATGACTGCTACTCGGTTACTATTACAAGCTCTAGAACGTGGGATAACAAAAAAGTTACCTCCAAGTGTGCTGCAGCTGCCACTGCTGAAGCGTCAGAAATCTTGTCACGTGACCACTCGGAAGGAAACAATGTGCACAGGGACAGATGCCCGCACTGCCTTTTAGTTTTTGTTTATCTCAGTTTAGCACCTTCAAATAATAATTTAAAAAATGTACTACATAAACTGGGTGTGGTGGCACACGCCTGTAACTCTAGCACTTGGGAGGCTGTGAGATAGGATTGCCAAGCGTTCGAGGCCAGCCTGGGCTCCAGCCTGCGCTACAGAGAGAGACCCTGTCTCACAAAAAAAGTACATTAGAAATTTTAATTGATGCTGGGAATTCAATCCTGGCCTCATATATGCTAGATAAGTATTCTAGACTAGTTATGCCCTTCACCCATCAATTAAAAATGTTAATATACCTGGGGGCTTCATTAATCTCAACCATAGGAGTTGCAAAGTGTAGAAGAGAAGCAATTTTATTTTTTGGCCTTTTTATTATTATTGTAGCAATTTGGGGCTTCCATTTTTTATTTTTAGATGATTAACTCAATATCTTTGTTTTGTATATATTATCCCAACTGATGAAAAACCATTCTAAAACATTAATAATCGATTCAGTTACAGATCATGGTCCCTGTCTCCCCCAAGACCGATGGTGGCGAGAAGGAAAGGTCTCTTTTCTTTTCTGGACACAGATTGAGCCAGCAGCAAAAACTGAAAAATCAGCTTCTGTCAAGCTAGGCAGGAGGTAGTGTTTGGTTTGTAAAACCAAACCTGGAACTACTCTACCACCCTTCAACCAGAACTGTCCCTCCTCCATCACCCTGTAATATAATTCTACTTTTATAAAGGACATCTCCCCTAATTCCCACCTCCAATAAATATCCAGGCTAAATATTCACCACCCAACTTCTCAACTTTTTCACAGACTCTGTGGGAAAGATTTACCCTGAGATAAATAGTGAACAAAGAGGGGATTTTGTAGGGATAAAAAGGCAGAATGATCCCAGGATAAGAAATGAGAACATTCTGCTACCTGTGTGATTCAATAATAAAGCAGGTGAAACACAGAATATCAGACTGGTATGAGAAAGAGGAAGTATTTGTGACTAGGCTGGGACATACTGAGAAACTTAGCTTTGCTATGTACGCACTGTGCCTAGAGGGACAGAGGGTACAGGCAGCAGTATATTCCAGGGACAGTGATAGGGTAGGGGTGTGCTGCAATCATCAGCTGAGCCAGAATTCTTCACTCCCTCATTGCAGGCTTACAGGTGTGAGGCTGAGGGGGGTCGCTAGTACGCTAAAGGGAATGAAGTGCAGGAAAGACAGCAAGAGCCCTTTCCAGGCTCCTCCCTCTCCAGGTCCTTTGCTCTCTATCTACTGAGGCTAGAACCAGATTTCTGCTGATGCAATCTCTTACTTTGTGCCCTGTCCTCCTCCCTGGTTCACCATTAATTTACTACGTCCCCTTCACCCACCCTGAAGAACACAAAGCTCTTTAGTTCTTCACCATAAAGCAATTTTTAAAATGTGATTTCTTTATATAAAGTTACTAAGTTGGTTCATGTTTTAGTAACAAACCTTCCCCCTTCAGTATATCCCCAACTCAGTCCTGAATGATGACATCATCCTCCTCCTCCTCATCCTCGTCCTCCTCCTCCTCTTCCTCACCATCTTCTGGCAGTTCTTCCTCCTCTTCCTCCTCTTCTTCATCTAAACAGACTACCACCTCCGCTGGCTCAGGTGACCGAGAGTCAAACCAATCCAGGACCTGCTGGGTGCTAAGCCTTGAGGCATGACTCAGCTGGGGGATATCAGTTTCCCGGAGCTGTTGGTGGGCTGCCCAGTACCTCTCCAAGGGTCTTATATCTGGCGGAGGTGGAGGATTTGGTGGAGGTGGTATCTTGGCCCATTCTTTCAAGGAACGGGTTGATGGTGGTGTGGGAATTGCAGGGTCTTGGAAACCAGGGGCACCAGGTACTGCATTGTCCCGAAACCATTTTAGCTGCCCGTGCTTCAAGGCATAGCGTGTGTCACCAAACCACTGAATGATCTCAGGCCGAGGTAAACCTGTGATCTGTTCCAATTTATGGTAATCCTCCCGCCGTGCCCACTGGCACTGTAGAAAAAAGGATTTGAGGATTGCCAGCTGCTCTTTGGTTTTGCGCTTAGCCTTTCGCTGCTGTTGTACATCTGAGGAAAGGCATTCAGTGGAGCCAGCTCTACCTGTTACTGAATGAGGTCGCAGCCTTTGGGACCAGGTTTGGGTTTGTGCCTGTTCTTCCGGGGAGTGTGACTCTGGGATACAGCCCAGTGGCTGAGGGGGTTTAGAGGTGGCAGGAGCTCCATTAGCCAGTATCTGGGAAGAGGTAGAGGAAGAAGAAGCAGTCACACAGGATGCTGACTCCTTACAACCACTGGCCAGTAGTGAGATAGGTGGAGGCTTATCCCGAGCACGTGGCTGATGGACAGCTGTGGAGTGGTTCCAGGAAGCAGTACCTACACCATGTGACTGTTTGGGACCTCTGCCTGTCTGCTCCTTGGAGAGACTACTGCTTTGAAGATCCTGCCAAAAAACTGATTGGTGGGGGAGTGTCCCACTGCCAGGTGTTAAGAGGGGTTCCTTTGCCTTCTGGTGACTCAGGGACAGTTGCAGATTCTGACAGGACTCCTCAGGTTCTACTTTCAATCTTTTTATCTGAGTGGGCTCACCACGAGTCAGAGGATCTACTTCAAGACCAGCTTGTTCTGGCGGCAAAGGGCCCTCTTCTGGGGGCCTCCCTGCATGATGAGTGAAAGAGAGAAGGGACCTGAAATGGAGCTGGTCCCGGTGGTAGGCCACTCGGGCTCGAGTCTCTTCTATTTCTTCAGATGACCAGCTAATGCCACAACGAAGGCGCTGGGCCATGAACCATGTCTTGACCTTTTCCATTTGTAGCCCATAACGTAGGCAGAGAAGGGCAATGTCCGCCAGGCTCGGGTAGGGAAAGTAGCTGAAAGTTTGCAGCAGGTGCTCGTTGCTGTCTAGCTCGCTGGTCTGGGCTGCCTGGGTCCACACGAGCTGCAGCTCCTCGGAGATTGGAGGGAGGCAGATGAGCCCTGCTGGCAAGCTGTTCAGACTGCCGGCCTCTTTACTCGGAGGCATGGCTCGTTCTGGGGCTCGCCCTTCAGAGACAGCTGTAATGAGAAGACAGACAGCTCAGGTACTGGTTCGTCTTTTGGCACATCGTTCAATTTCTACCTAACTTTTGGACCTGTACGATTTACTTTCTATTTGCACCATGTGATTTTTCCTTCTTTCTTATTTATTTTGAGGCAAGGTCTCGCTCTGCAGTCCAGGCTGGCCTTGAACTCATGGCAATCCTCCTGCCTCAACCTTACAAATGCAGGGATTACAGGTGTGTGCCACCACGCGCAGCTTTATGTGGTATCAGGGAATCAAACTCAGGGCCTTTAGCTTGCTCGACAAGCACTTTAACTGCTGTGCCATTCCTCCAGTCTTTTTTGCTATTTCTCCTGCTGGTTTTACTGTAAAGTACTTCATTGTATATTGTTCCCTTGCCCAGCCTGGTCTCCAACTCTGGGGCTCAAGTGATTCTCCCATTTCAGCCTCCTGAGTAGCTGGGATTATGGGGAGACACCACCACTTCTAGCTCTTGTTCAGTTTTCATAACCTAGAGAAGTCATAATATTTTCATTTTTTGTATGGAAAAAATAATAGCCCATAAAACTTAAATTATACCTACTCACTTGACTACTAGCTATTGTTACCAAGACAAAAACCTTCCTCGATTAGATTTACTAGAAAAAGAACTGATAGAGTTTAAAGGATTTTAACTATCCAGTCCTGATCTCTCCCTTTCTATCTTGCTAAGGTAGTCCCTTGAATAGGCACCATACTCCCCTGTCTTTTTATGACAGGTACCAATAAAGTAGCTTTGAATGGGAGGAGGGAAGAACAATTTGTTTGCAGAGGTTAAGAAGAAAAAAAATTATCCTTATAAAGCCATTTCATTTGCAGTACAAACTTGCCTTATCTTTCCAATCAAATTCCCTCCTGGAAGCTATTCCCCAGCTCTAAATTCTAAGTCACAAAATGAAGACTCAGCTAGGAAAACAAGGGCAATAATCTCAGGGCTGTTACTCTTTCCTTCCTACTTCCAGTCACCTCTACAATGTGGATGGTAGGCTGGAAAAACAGCTAATGACAGCACTGTCCTCTGCCCAGGCCCCAGCGCTCCTTTTCCTTTTTCTTTCCCTTCTTGATGGTGCCCTGGTGAGGGGAGAGGAATGATAGTACCTTCAAGCCCTAAATTCAATCCCGAGAGCATCCCCTCACCCCCACTCCACGTCCCAGCAGGATGAGAGGGAGATGTGAGCTGAACTCGGCCGTGCCCCGGAGTTTAGGGCATGTGGAGGGGAAGGTTTCCTCCCCCAGATCAGCCTTAGAACAAAGGTTATCCCCTCCCCCAGCCTTTGTCTCCTCCAACAGCTCAGCCTCTCTCCAGGGAGCCCAAAGAGCTCCTTCCGACTTTACCAGCCCCTCCACACTGGGTGAAAGGCCTCTCTGCTCTTATCTTTCCAGTCCAGCCTTCTTCCAAAACCAGGTGGACAGGTTCATTAGAAACCGTAACCAGCTCTGGCAAGCTACCTAGCAATAGCACTACTCCCAGGTCTACGGGTGTGAGTACTCTGAGGATAGCCCCCCTAGTAGTGCTTCATTCCTGAAATATCTGCTCAAGCTAATTCCTAGAATATGCTAATGACCAGGCCATTTACTCTTAGAGGAAATCCATAGGCTTTACCTCCTACTTCCAATCACCTCTGTTTATAAACACTACTGCTGGTCTGATGATAAGGACAGGGTAAGAGTCCTGCTCCACAAAGAACTGAGAAAATAAATCTCAAGTCAATAAAGTTCAAACAATGTAATGTCAGGTATTACTCATTTTTATTTATTTTTGCAGTGCTAGCTGGAAGCCAGAGCACTGCACAAACTTGTCAAGTGTTCTATCACTGAGCTACACATCAGCCCCACCAATAGGAATTCTTGGCTAAAGCCAACTGAGTTTTAGTCCCAGTTTTGCGATTTGCCTCCTAGATCGGTGACCTTGGTGAATTATTGAAATTACATAAATCTCTGTTTCCTCACTAAAAAAAAAAAAAAGACCACTATCATGTTGTAATCCCAGCATTTAGGGAGCCGAGGCAAGAGGCAGCCTGGAGTGCAGAGGGAAAACTTGTCTCAAAACACATACACGCAGGCACAAAGACTGCTCAGTGAAGTATAGATACGCATTTTTACCAGGCATCTACTGTGTGCTCAGCATTAATGCACAGGCAGGAGACAGAGCAGATGTTACCGAGGACGTTCTGGGGTGGCAACTTTGAGAGCCACGCTTGCAGCTCCCCTGCTCTGCAGGATGGTCATGGTCCTTACTTATTTACACTCTCTTAGTTTCTCAATCAGAAAAAAAAGTACCTACCTGGCAAGTTTATGGCTAAATTATAAAATCTCCTGACACGCCAGGAACAAAGTAAAGGCTTGATACATTGCAGCTATCATCGCTGCTTGAGCTTCATAGGTGATTATGATAGAAAGTAATTCTTTCCTTGGTGAGGAGGGGTGAAGACTGAATCCTTTAAATCCAGCGTGTATAGCCGCAAAGAAAATCAAGTACCTAGGAATCAACCTAACTAAGAAAGTGAAGGACTGCCATATTGAAAACTGTACTATTCTGAAAAAGACTGACTATTGGGAAGACATCACCTGTTCCTGGATAGGCCGCACCCATACTGTCAAAGTGGCCATGCTACCCAAGTTGATATCCAATGAAATGCAATTCCAGCCAAAGTAGCAGCAGCAAGCATGGTGTGCTAGCGCACCCCTGCAGTCTCTAATCCCAGCAATCAGGAGGCTGAGGTAGGAGGATTGCTGGGAGTTTGAGCAAGTGAGTTCAAGACCAGCCAGGACTAAAGAGCGAGACCCTGTCTCAAAAAGAAAAAAAAAGCAGTAGCATTTTTCACAGAATGAGGGGAAAAAAATAATCCTTGATTAGGGAAGTAGCTCAGTGGCTGAAGCACTTGCCTAGCAACTGCAAGACCCTGGCTGGGCTAGATTCCCCAGCACCACATAAACTGGGCGTGGTAAACAGCTCTAATCCCAGCAGTCAGAAGGCTGAGGCAGGAAGGCTGCTGTGAGTTCAAGGCCAGCCTGGGCTACACAGTGAGTTCAGGACCAGCCTGTGTTGGACTACAGATACTACATCTAAAAAAATAAATAAAAAGAAAAGAGAAAAATCATTCTAAAATTTATGTGGAACCAGAAGAGACCCAGAACAACAATCCTAAACAACAAAACAAAAGCAGGGGGCATCACGATATCAGACATTAAGTTATATTACAAAGTAAGTGATAAGGATCACATGGTATTGGTACAAAAACAGACAAGGGAATCAATGAAATACAAGTGAGGATGCACCGACAACCCCAAGCACCTTCAGCCAAAAACATACACCAGGAAGGACCACCTCTTTAACAAACGGTGGTGTAGTGGTGCATGTCTATAATCTCAGTACTTGATAGACTGAGGCAGGAGGACTGTGGTGAGTTCAAGGCCAGTCTGGGCTTCACAGTGAGCTCAGGACCAGTATGGACTAGAGTGAGACTGTCTCAAAAAAACGGAGCGAGGGGTGGGAATACTAGTTAGCCACAGGCAGAGAACTGAAACTAGACCCACATGTTTCACCATGTACCCAAATCGAATCAAAGTGGATCAAAGACCTAGATACTAATATGGAAACATTGAGCCTGCTGGAAGTTTTAGTCAAAACCCTTGAAGACACAGGGATGGGAAAGGATTTTCTTAATAATACATCCAAAGCACATGACGTAACACCAACAATCAATAAAAGGGATTACACCAAATTAAAAAGCTTCTGCACACCAAAGGAAATTAACAGAGTGAAGAGCAAACCAACACAATGGGGAAAAAATGCCAATCACTCTTTGGACAGAGTACTATTATCTAGAATATACAAAGAATTGGAAAAAAAATCGGATCACTGAAAATCAAAGATGGAAAATCAAAAAACAGGCAACTGAAATGAATAGGTAGACAGTTCTCAGAGTAAGTCCGAATGGTCAATAAATACATGAAAAAAATGTTCAGCACCTTTAGCCATTGGAGAAATGTAAATCAAAACAACCCCGAGATTCCATCTAACTCCAGCAAGTATGGCTGGCATCAAGAACTCAAAAACAAATACAAAACAAACCAAAACACACACAAACAAATGCTGGCAAGGTCGTGGAGAAAAAAAGAACCCTCCTGCATTGCTGGTGGGTCTGTAAAGTGGTACGAGCATTACGGAAGCAGTATGGAGATTTCTCAAAAAATTGAAAATAGATATCCCATTTGACCCAGCAGTACCTCTTCTGATAAGAGGTGCAAAAGAGTTAAAGTCATCATATAAGAATGATACATGCGATCAGGGGACCTAGCTCAGCAGTTACAGCACTTGGGTCAGAAATGGTTAAAGCTGGGCGTGGTGGCACACGCCTGTAATCCCACCATTCAGGAGGCTGGGGTAGGCGGATTGTCCTGAGTCCAGGGTCAGCCTGGACTATACCAGTGAGTTCAGGTCCAGCCTGCCCTACAGAGCAAGACCCTGTCTCAAAAAAAAAAAGTGGTATATTTACACAATGGAGTAATACTCTGCCATAAAGAAAGATGAATTTGAATTACTGGTAGGAAAAACTGATGCACCTCGAGACCATCAGGCTTAGCGAAATGAAAGTCCCAGGTTAAATAATGCATGGTAGGACTGGGGGCACAGCTCAGTGATCAGAGCACATGCCTAATGCCTAGGAAGCACAAGGCCCAGGTTTAATCCTCCAGCACCACATAATCGCGGGGTATGGTGGTGCACACCTGTAATCCCAGTACTGAGGCAGGAGGTTTGCTGTGTAGGCCAGCCTGGGCTACATAGTTCAGGACCAGCCTGGACTACACAGCAACAGTGTCTTATAAATACTGCTGGTTTCTCTAATAAAATACAATATTGTAAATGCACCAAGTGAGCTGGGGGTGTAACTCAGTGGTTAAAGTGCTTGCTTAGCAAGCACAAAGCTCTGCATTTGAGGCCAGCCTGATGACAGTGAATTTAGGACTAGCACAGACTACAGAGCAAGACCCTGTCTCAAAAAAGGGGGATGAGGGGGCTGGAGGAATGGCTCAACGGTTAAAGCGCTTGCCTAGCAATTGCTAAGTACCCTAGTTTGATTCCCCAGCACCACATAAACTGGGCTTGGTGGTGCATGCCTGTAATCCCAGCACTTGGGAGGCTGAGATAGGAGTCCAAGGCCAGCCTGGGCTCCAAAGTGAGTTGAGGATCCGCCTGGACCACAGAGTGAGACCCTGTCTCAAAAAAAAAAAAAAAAATCCCTAGTTGAATTTTATTATTTACTGTAAATACATACCGGTTTAAAAAAAATCAGTTTTTCAGTGTTTTTGTACAGACCTAATTCTAGCTAGCAGTGGAGGAAACTAGGGTATTTATATTTATTTACTTTTCTTTTGTAGTCCTGGGGATGAACCCAGGGCCTCTCACATTAGGCAAGTGGTCTACCACTGAGCTACATTCCTGTCCCCTATAGTTTTATACTTTTTAATATTTGGAATCATAGCTTTGGGAGAAGACTTAACCTTTTTTTGGATCTTCTATAAAGACACAGTATTCAGGGGCTGAAGGAATGGCACAGAGCAAGTCCCTGAGTTCGATTCTCTAGCACCACATAAAGCTGGGTGTGGTAGCATATGCCTATCATCCCAGCATTTGGGAGGCTGAGGCAGGAGGATTGTCGTGAGTTCAAGGCCAGCCTGCACCGGTGAGTTTAAGACCAATCTGGGCTACAGCGCAAGACCTGTCTCAAAAAAAAAAAAAAAAAAAAAAAGGCAGAATTCAGGCTTCAGTATAAGGAAAATGTAGCATACAGAATAAAGCAGAACAGGCCCATAGTCCCATTATTCTGGGAGACTGAGACAGGCGGAGGCAAGTTTGATCCCAGACTGAGCTACTTGGTAAGACTTTGTCTTAAAATCAAAAACAAAAAATGGGTTGGGAGACGCTGTTCACTGTGAAGGCCCTTGGCTCAATGCCCAGGGAGGAAACAAACAAACAAAATAAATAAATAAAGAATAAGGAAGTGCAGTCCAGTGTAGTATGAGAGATGACACTACGAGGCAGACAGCAGGAAGCTGTCAGGGGAGCGTCCTGCTCTTGTGCGTGGTGTGTGGCGTCCTGTGCACGCTCGCAGCGTCACTTCAGCGTCACATGCAGTGATGCAGTGGAGTATCTTGGTGTACTATACACATCCGTTCTTATTTACCCAAGACACGAGTAACGGGGAAATTCCTGAACGAGAACGGTGGCTTAAATCCAGGCATGGCTGTGTAACTCGTACTTTTGAGAAAGAACTGGGCTTTGAACTAGGAAGGAACCGCAACCAGAGTGGCCTGTGACAACTGCAGCAGGTAGGGCAGAACCTATTATAATCAAACGCCATTCAGACCCTACGTTGTCTGTTCCTGTGTCTCCATTCTGGATTGGGCAGAGAAAGAGAATCAAAGCTAGAGAGGCAGGCGACCTTGAGGGAGGAGCTGGTGGTCGTACTGAGTACTCTGAATGTCTTCATGTCCTGATTAAGTACGCCAGAATGCTCTACTACTCACTAATAAAAATACAGAGCTAGGTGTGGTGGCACACATCTGTAATCCCAACACTGCCAGGCTGAGGCAGGAGGATCTCAAGTTAGCAGCAGTGGGAGCAATTTAGCAACTGAGTGAGAACTGTCTCAAAATGCAAAATAGAGGCAAGGATGTAGTCTAGTGCGAAGGCCTTGGGCTCAATCCTCAGTACTGAACACCAGAAAGCAAACAAGGGAATTAGTTAAACTTCCAGTTTCATTGGTCACACAGTCCTAGAAAAAAGACTTTGGAGCCGTCCAGTTGAATCTAGGACTATGGCTCAAGTAGAATACAAAAGAGGGAAAGCAGGTATGTTCCCATTGAATTTCCTAAGTCTTTATTCAGAGAACCTGCAGTAATGCTTTAAGTGTGTTTTTATGGTACAGCAATAAGGACTTTAAAGACTTCTCATGGTATTTAACTTATATGCTTCACTTTTTGGAACATCAACCTCTTTGAAAATCAGTTCTACACCCTCAGAAAGTTCAGACTAGGGGATGCAAGGCCTCCAGTGGGTTCCAGCTGTGTGTATAAACTGTACAGACCGTGAAATCTTTTTAATTAAAAAAAAGTTACAACTATCCCCATCCCCAAATAAACATTCACACATTGACTCCCAGAAGCCAAGTTAAGACCTCTGCCTTGTCTTCCCCTCTTAGTAAAGGCAGTGGTGGTAACTGCTTAAAGACGAAGAAGCAGGGTTAGAGGACTAGCACAGTGCTTACAGTGCTTGCCTAGTAGAGCCAGGCCCTGAGTCTGATCCCCCAGCACCACCTAAACCAGGTGTGTTGGCATGCTCCTGTAATCCCAGCACTCAGGATGCGGAGATAGGAGGACTGCCATGCATTCAAGGTGAACCTCTGTTACACAGTGAGTAAGAAAAAAGAGCAAGGAGTAGAAGCCTGGAGAATCTGAATAAGGAAACGGCATTCTTGGCATGGCTAGAAAGAAGGGAAAAAGTGCTCCTCTGGGCAAGAGCCTGGCTTAACAGACCTACTGGATTGCATGGCCAACACACAGTGCCCTGGCTCCTAGCGAGCTAGTAGGCTCTGTAGTACACCAAAATCCCTGGCTTCACCCAGCTGTTCGTGTGCTTGGGACAGTCCTATATGATTCCAATTTTGCTTGTCCCCAGTTCTTCTGAATCTGTGTAAACATCACACGAGAATCCTCCTGTGATCCCAGACTCTGGGAGACCCAGGCAGGAGAGGATCCAAGTTCAAGCCTCGCCTGAGCAACCTAGTTGTAGAAAAGCTTATGTTAAAGCATGAGGGGAAACTGGGCATAGTGGGGCATGGCTGTCATCCTAGCACTTAGGAGGCTGAGGCAGGAGTATTGCTGTGAGTTCGAGGCCAGGCTGGACTAGTGTGCTTGAACCAGCCTGGACTAGAGTGGACCCTGTCTCAAAAAAAAAAAAAAAAAAAAAAAAAAGCCTGAGGGAAAGTTAAAAGGAAAGTGCACAAAAGTAAAAGCCTGGAGTACACGGGGGCAAGAATGGTGAGCGGGCAGGAATGGCAAACTGCACGGTGAACAGTACATGGCAGACAGCAGTGCTGCTCTTGCCCAAGTTAGCAGGGACAGTGAGGCTGTTCCACATTCCACCCTGAGCACCTGCCTGCTCACTAGATCTATACATAGATTTTCATCATACAGCATTCACACACGTGACCCTGAGTAGTTGCCCTGAACACGTGCAGTTTGTTAAGGATCACCATGGAATTGTCACGTTGCCAGTTCTGATAGCCCCTCATGTGATTTATTGACCAAGATATTTTCACCTTTCTGTAATTTCTTTCCCCCTGAAGTAACTTTAAGAGGAACCTCAATTTGGAGCTGAACCTTGTTTCTTTTTTTTCTTTCTTTCTTTCCTTTTTTTTTTTTTTTTTTTTGGAGACAGGGGCTTGCTCCGTAGCCCCAGCTGGTCCTGAACTATGTAGTAGTCCAAGCCGGCTTTGGACTCACAGCAATCCTCCTGCCTCAGCCTCCTGACTGCTGGGATTACAGGCATGTGGCAACATACCTGGCTTTATATGGTGCTAGGGAATTGAACTCAGGGCCTTGAGCTGGCTAGGCAAGCACTTTAACAGCGGTACCATTCCCTCCAGCCCGTCTGTCCCTTCTTGAGGGAGATTTTTTGGTGAGGTCCCTCTGGGCCTGTCATTGCTCTGAATCTGTTGGACTCAGTAATCTTTTTGTCTCTGGTCACGATGCACACAGGCACTTAGTGACTGGCAAGACACTGTCTCCAAAATCAAAACTAAAAAATGGGCTGGAGATGTAACTTTGTGCAAAGTCCTGGGCTGGAGTTCCAGAACTGCAAAACAATAACAACAAAAACAACGAGGCCATGGGTTTATAATGAGTGCAGTGAGTAAGACACCTGTAAAAGACCGTAAGTAATACTTCCGAAGCGTCTGTCACTTCATTTTAAAGAAACCCAAACTGGAAATCATAGATGATCCAAGTATTTGAGTAGTTCTAATCTCAGGCTGCATACTAGAAATTACCTGGCACCTGGAACCCAGGCTATCCTCCTCCCCATTTGGGGGCAATTAGTCTGGACTGGGGCCCAAACATTCATAGTTTCCAAGAGTTCTCAGGGTACAACCAGATTTAAGACTCTTGAGTCGTTAATACTTGAAAAGTACTGGGAACATCAGTGAGCAGGCTTATACACAAACAAGTCTCAGCACCACACCAAAAGACTGGTGAAATGAATATAATTTTTAATTATAACGTTTATGATAATGTATGCATTATTTAGAAAATTCCCCACTTGGCTTTCTCAATTACTGACATCTACCTATCCTAATCATATAATATAAAAAGAGCTTCAAATATATAGTGAGGAGGCTTATAGGATTTTAAAAAAAGGTCTACTGATCTGGGCCCACATTACCATACCAAGCATGTCTCAGCTTGAGTCTTCTTTCAGTTTAGAAGCCTAGGTTAGGGCACTCCACCAGGAACCTCTGAGGGCTCCGGCTGTTTCCTGGTCGGTTTGCTGACTACAGCTAGGCACCGGAGTCAGAAGGGGCAGTTTCTTCTAAACCTTTCAGTCCCAACAGCCACTGCTGCCCAGAAGTTAAGATCGGGCTCCGTCCGTGTGCTGAGGTCGCCAGGAGGTAGTCATGGGGATGGGGGGGGGGGGGGGCTGGAAAGGAAACGTTTCTTCTACCCACCATTTCACAGGCCGTCGAGAAGGCTCCGAACTGGTTCAGAGAACAAAAAGTTGCGGCACTCGGGGCAGCAAACCCCAGGGGGCAGGCGAATCTCGGTCCTCCCCTAGCTAAGGGCGTCCCAGCCCAGCCGTCCCCTCCCTACACACCCTCTCACGCTCCCCCACTTACAACAGGGAATCACAAGTCCGGAGGAGAAAGGGGAGAGAAGTGGGTGACTTCAAACCCAGGATCCTCCTCCCCCTCCCACCTCCAAGCCGGGGCCGGGGCTCCGGAGGTCGGAGATCGCACGGGGCGGGCGGGGGAAGTCCAAGGGGCTGGGATCACTCACCGCGGTCCGGCCCGGGCGGCAGCTCCCAGCCTCGCACCATGGGCTGGGAGGGGTAAAGGGGGAGAGGGCACGGGGCCTCCGAGTGGGAGTGGGTCTGCTGCCCCGTGCGGCCTGCTCCGAGCCCACCCGCGCGGAAGGCCGGGACCGGGACACCCCCCGCGCCGCCCGCCCCCGAGAGCGCGGTCTAGCCCAGCCCTCCCGGGAGAGGCGGAGGCGGGGCGGCTGGGTGGGGTGGGCATCCAGGGGTGGTGCCAAGGTGGCCCGAGCTCTGATTGGCGAAGGCAGGAGGGCGGACACAGGCGCGGCGCGCTGGGCCGGCTATTGGCTGCGTGGGTCACGGCCGAAGTCGGCGATTGGCTGTACGGTCTGGGCCTGGGTCAGCTATTGGGCGCCCAGGGCCGGGACGATGTCCCCGGGG
>PVKB01001497.1:0-408661 GCA_004027205.1 Ctenodactylus gundi
GAAATTATAAAGATCAGATCTGAAATAAATGAGATTGAAATTAAAAGTAAAAAGATTAATGAGTCAAAGACCTGGTTCTTTGAAAGAATTAACAAAATTGACAAACCTCTTGCTAACCTCATTAAGAAAAGAAAAGGCACAGATTAGCACACTCAGAAATGAAAAAGGTGAACTTACAACAGACTCTGCAAAAATCCAGAATATTATAAGAAATTACTTTGAACACCTATATTCAAACAAATTTGAGAACTGGGAAGAAATGGATGACTTCCTAGATACATATAAAATGCCAAAATTAAATGAGGAAGATATAAAAACCTTGAACAACCCCAACACACACAGAGAAATTGAAGCAGTAATAAAAGCTCTACCTACAAATAAAAGTCCAGGCCCAGATTGATTTACAGCATAATTTTTTCAGTAATTTAGGGAAGAACTAACTCCAATCCTCCTCAAACTATTTCATAAAGTAGAAAGTGAAGGAACGCTACCAAACTCATTTCTTGAGGCCAGCATCACACTAGTCCCAAAACCAGACAAAGACTTAACCTGGAAGGAAAATTATAGACCAATATCCTTAATAAATATAGATGCAAAAATCCTCAATAAGATTCCGGCAAACAGAATCCAACAAGTAATCAGAAAGATCATACACCATGATCAAGTGCACTTCATCCCTGAGATGAAAGGCTGCTTCAACATACGAAATTCAATCAATGTCATACACCATATCAACAAAAGCGAAAACAAAAACCACATGATCATCTCCATTGATTCAGAAAAAGCGTTTGACAAAATCCAGCACCCCATCATGATAAAAACACTGAGAAAAATAGGTATAGAAGGGCCCTACCGAAAACTCATAGAAACCATATATGCGAAGCCTTCTGCAAATATCATAGTAAATGGAGAAAAGTTGAGATCGTTCCCTCTCAAATCGGGAACAAGACAAGGATGCCCACTCTCACCACTCTTGTTCAACATAGTCCTTGAAACACTGGCCATGGCAATCAGACAAGAAAATGAAATAAAGGGAATCTGCATTGGAAAGAAGGAAGTCAAACTTTCCTTATTAGCAGATGATATGATTACCTACAGGGAAGATCCCAAGTATTCCACTATGAAACTTCTGAAAATAAAAAAAAATTAGCCATGTCACAGGCTACAAAGTTAACACTAAAAAATCAATAGCTTTTCTCTACACTAACAATGAACTTACAGAGCAAGACCTCAGAAAAACAATTCCATTCTCAATAGCTCAGCAAAAAAATTAAATACCTAGGAGTATACCTAACCAAGGAAGTGTAGGACTTATATAAAGAGAACTACGTTACAATGAAGAAAAAATTGTAGGAGACATCAGAAAATGGAAAGGCATCCCTGCTTTTGGATAGGCAAAATCAATATAGTCAAAATGACTACACTACCGAAACTGACATATAGATTCAATGCAATTCCTCTCAAAATACCTACAAGTTTCTTCAAAGAACTTGAAACAACAATTCTTAAATTCGTATGGAACCAAAAGAGACCAAGAATAGCTAAAGCAATCCTGAGCAACAAGACCAAGGTAGGAGGCATTACAGTTCTAGACATCAGGTTGTACTATAAAGCCATAGTTGTAAAAACAATCTGGTACTGGCACAAAAATAGACAGATAAACCAATGGAACAGAACTGAAGACACAGAGACAAACCCAAATACACTCAATTACTTAATCTTTGACAAAGGGGCCAAATGCATACAATGGAAAAAGGATAGCCTGTTCAACAAATGGTGCTGTGGAAACTGGACATCCACATGCAGAAGAATGAATCTAGTCACACACCTATCGCCATGTACCAAAATCAAATCAAAGTGGATCAAAGACCTAGACATTAAAAGCAAAACACTGAACTTCCTGGAGGACAAATTAGGCAAATATCTAAAAGACATAGCAGTAGGCAAAGACTTCCTTGACAAGACACCAAGAGCAAAAGAAATTACCCCCATTATCAACAAATGGGATCTTGTCAAATTAAAAAGCTTCTGCACAGCAAAGGAAACTATCAACATTGTAAAAAGAGAACCAACAGACTGGGAAAAAAATATTCACCAACAATAACTCAGATAGGAAGCTCATAACTAGAATATACAGGGAGCTGAAGAAAAGTAAGCCTACGAAATTAAAGGATCCAATTGAAAAGTGGGCAAATGAAATGAAGAGGCAGTTCACTCACGAAGAAGTACAAAGGGCCAATAGATACATGAAAAGATGCTCAACATCTCTTGCCACAAGAGAAATGCAAATCAAAACAACACTAAGATACCAACTCACTCCAGAGAGAATGGCCCATATCAACAAGTCAAATCAGTGCTGGCCAGGCTGTGGGGGAAAAAGGAACCCTCCTACACTGCTGGTGGGAATGTAAATTCCTAAAACCACTCTGGAAAGCAGTATGGAGAGCTCTCAAAAGACTGGAAATAAATATCCCCTGCAATCCAGCAATACCCTTCCTGGGAATATATCCAATAGAGGCCAAAACAACACATAACAGAGACATATGCATACCCATGTTCATAGCAGCACAACTAACAATAGCTAAAATATGGAAGTCACCAAAATACCCATCAACAGATCAATGGATACACAAACTGTGGTATTTATACACAATGGAATACTATGCATCAATAAAGTCCAATGGCATGGAGGCTTTTGCGGGCAAATAGAAGAAACTTGAGAACGTCATGCTTAGTGAAGTGAGTCAGAAGCAGAAAGTGAAACATCGAATGGTCTCTCTGATATGAGAGTCCCAGATCACAACTCTTATGGAACTTAAAACGAAAAACAAAGTGAAACAGGGGGGTAGGTTGGGGAGGGACAGGGAGGGGTTGGTTTTGGGAGGGACAATAGGAGAATGGAAAAGCCTTTGTCACCTTGACAAAATACAAATGTGCACAAAATCCTCAACTTCATTGTAAACCTTAAATTTTGCACTAATACATATCAATAAAATGGGGAAAAACTACCAACAATCAATAAAACCAAGCGTTTCTTTTTTAAAAAAGATGAACAAAATCTACAAAAATTTATCTACTCACCAAGAGAGGTGATCTAAATAAACAAAGTTAGAGGTTTTGAAGAAGACATTATAACTTTATACCACAGAAATAGAAAGGATTACTGAGGATTATGAAAAACTATACGCTAATAAATTAGAAACCCTAAAACAAATGGACAAACTTGCGAACACATATGGCTTATCAAAATTTAACCCATGAGGATATTTAAAAAACTTTAATAGACTAATAACAAGTAATGAAGTCAAATCAGTAATACAATGTCTTTCAACAGACAAAAGCCCTGGCTGAGTGGCTTTGTTGCTGATTTTCATTAAGTTTTTGAAGAACCAATGACAATTCTCAAACTATGCTTAAAAATAGAAAGGGAAAGAAACTTTTTAAACTCATTGTATAAGCAAATGTTACTTTGTTACAAAACACACCAAACCAAAAAATGAAATTATAGACCAATATCCCTGATAAACACACTCGCAACATTTCTCAGCAAAATCCTAGCAAATGAAATTCAACAGTACATCGAAAAGATCATTCACTGTGATCAAATTGGTTTCCTCCTAAAGTTGCAAGGAGGGTTCAACATACACAAATCTATAAACATAATCAACAATATGAAGGATAAATATTAGAGCACCATTTCAACAGATGCAGAAAGAACATTTAATAAAATGCAACGTCCTTTCATGACAAAAGTCCGGAACATATTAGTTGTAGAATGATTGTACTTCAACTTACTGAAAGCTGTATATTATATACCCAAGATCATACTGAATGGGAAAAATGGAAATAATTTTCTCTAGGATCAAGGAAAATACTGTGAGTTTGCTCACTCTCATAGCTCTTATTCAATATACTAGTAGCTTATCCAGAGCAATAAATAAATATATATATATATATATATATATATATATATATATAAAAGATGGCAAATCATTCCTATTTAGATAGTATGATTGCATATAGATTCTACTGAAAAACTATAAATGAATTTATTAACACGAAAAAATCAGCATACAAAAATTAGTAATGTTTCTATACAAATACAAATACAAATTTGATGAGAAAGACATTATTAGAGCAATCCCATTCGCAATGCTATAAAAAACAAAAATATCTAGGAATAGATTTAACCAAGGATGTGAAAGACATCTATAATAAAAATTACTAAACACTAATGAAAGAAATTAAAGAGACGAGATGTGACCATCTGTATCCATGGATTGAAAGAATATGTGTAAAATATTCATGCTATTCTAAGTGTTCTATGGATCAAATGCAATCTCCATTGATGTATCAATGACATTTTGTGCAAAACTAGAAAAAAAAAAACAAGCCTAAAGTTGATGCAGATGCAAAAATGACCCCACAGAGACAAAGAAAAGTAGAGCAAAAGACCAATACTAGAGATGTCATAGTACTTGATATTAAGACATAGTACAGAGCTACGGAAACCAAAACAGATCACATAAACTAACACAAAATAACAGAGCCAAGAAATAAACTCACGCATCTACAGCCATTTGGTTCTCAAAAAAGGCACCAAGGCATACCCTGGAGAAAAGACAGCACTTCAATTAACGGTGCTGGGAAAATCATGGAGGCTTGATTTCTTTCACTTTATACAAAAATCAACTTCAAGTGGACCAAAGACCTTAATGTAGAACCTGAAACACTGAAATTACTAAGAGAAAACACAGGAAACACTTCCAAGACATTGGTAGAGGCAATGGTTCTCTGGATAGCACCCAGAGAGCACAAGAAACCAAAGCAAAAATGGCAAGTGGAATGACGTCAACCGACAACACTTTAGCACAGCGAAGTCAGCAATCAACCACGGAAAAGGCAACTGGAGAAAATACTTGCCAAATAATCTGAGAGAGGATTAGGATCTAAAATATGTATGGAGCTCAAAAAAAATCATTCAAAAAAGGGTAAAGGATCTAAAGGGACA
The DNA here is from genome assembly GCA_004027205.1 of Ctenodactylus gundi. Taxonomy (NCBI): domain Eukaryota; kingdom Metazoa; phylum Chordata; class Mammalia; order Rodentia; family Ctenodactylidae; genus Ctenodactylus; species Ctenodactylus gundi. Next base: position 5,012 of record PVKB01001497.1, read on the forward strand.
CTTTTCAAAAGGACACAAATGCCAAACAAAGGTACAGAAATATTCACTGTTATAAATCACCAAGCAAATGCAAATCAACACTATAATGAGATGCCATGTAACCCCAGTTAAATGGCTATTATTATTTTTTTTAAAGGGCTGGGAGCAAAGTACAGTGGCAGAGCACTGGCCTACCATGTACGTGCACATCGCTGGGTTCACTCTCCCGCTCTGTGAACAAACAAAAACAAAACCAAAACACCCTGTTGGTAGGAATGTGAAATAGCCAGACATTATGGGGGATGAAAAATAGAACAACCACATGCACTACCTAGGCCATTTCCGGGGATGCACCCAGATGAAATAAAATCAGCATACCAAAGAAATACCAGAACACACGTTTATTGCAGCACCAGCGATGACAATAGCAGAGATTCAAAGTCAGCCTTGGTCTTCATCACAAGAGAATGGATAAAGGACATGTGAACGTGTGTGTGAGTGTGTGTGCATGTTTCAGCTAAGAAGCAGTTTAAAATTCTATCCTCTGTAGAAAAATGGATGAAAATGAAGACATTATGTCGAGTGAAAGAAGCCAGACGCAAAAGTACAAGTGTTTCAAGTTTTCTCTCATGTGTGGAAACTGAAAAGGCTGATCTAAAAGTAGCATTAGTGTTCAGGAAAGGGACAGAAAAGGAAGGTTGGATTATCCAACTTGTAGCGCATGCTGTATTCCTATTGATCACACAGCACTTTGTTAATATGTACAATGCATATAAAAAGTTAAGGAAGACAGAGAAAAAGATCACGATACATAAAAAGAAGACAAAAGGATAGATTGAAGAGACATAATACATGCACACTAGAAATTCTAGGAAAGCAGAGAAGTACTAATGAAAGATCTGAGAGAAGAAAATTCCCTAGAACTGAGTGAGGATTGAGCTTACCAAGAATCTACCAGGTAAAATAAGCTCCTGAATCACAGCCTTGGTCTGGAGGCACAGCTCAGTGGTAGAGCATGTGCATCATCGGTGAGGAGATTGGCTCAATCCCAGAAATGAGGGAGAAAATAAAAGAAAGCTCTGAACTGCCTTGTTGCTTTTCAAGAGCTCAAAAATAATACATTTTGTAAGTCACCAACAACCATAAGATTACTAATATTTTTAAAATAAGTTTGATAATAACATTCTTTCATAGCAATTACTGGCAGTGAAAGGATTATGATGACATCTATGAGCCAAATAATTGTTTGAGTTTGTGGCTCAAGAAAAATTTTTGGATATAAACCCAAAGAGTGACCACTATTTGCCTTTTTTGAAAAAAATTCTCAAGCCAAATGAAAAATAATGCAAAATAACCTAAGTATGGAGAAATAGCCTTACAAATGAAAACATGGCGGAGAACAGCAGAATTGATACTCAAATACTTGATGTCAACATCATTATAAAAATTAAACTGATAGTATAATTATCAAATGAGACTATGTATGCAATGTAAAGATAAATTAAGATTAAAATTTTTATTGTCCTAGTGATTCTGAGTTGGGGAGAAATATCCACAATTGTTTACCTATGTAACTCTGTATGAGCAAAGATGCTTATCGATGCAGTCCCTTGAATATTGAAATTAACCCAAACAGTTCGATGAATATAATATAAATCAAAAGTAAACCATCAATAATTAAAGTTATTCTACTGGTTGGTATATAAACCACTTGTAATATTTAATATATTCATAATTTCACATACTCTTAAATGAAAACAGAATTCAATTTTGTTAAACACATATGTATATTTCCATACCTTCTACAGACATGTATTCTTGAAACAGTTTTCAATCAAAATGTTTACAAGGGAACTTGTTATTTTTTAATTAACAATTTCCCCCTCAATAAGCATGGGACAGTTATGAAATTCTGAAAAGTTAAAAAGCGAATGCCCAAGGAAGCATAGTGTTAGTAAATTCTGGTTGGGCGCTTCAGAGAACCTTTATAAAAGTTCCATGAACAAGGAGAGAAAGACTTGAGCAACACCTGGACAGGAGCAGGAGGGAAGGTGGGAAGTAGGTGCATTTGCTGCCCACACCAGGAACCACTGGCTGGACAACCATAGGAGAATTTCCAGGAGGTCAAACCCACATTCAGATGGCAGTCTCCAGACCCCTCCCTAACACTTCCTTTGTCCTGCCTCAGCCTTCCCATCTGTTCCTTTCCTCTGTGGTCAGCAGAGCCTGAAGACAAGACCTAACCACTTTACCAAGAGACAAGTTCATGCCCTTGAATTCTTTACAGTGTGCTGTGAGCTCCAGTCTTCCTTACGGCTTGTCAAAGTCTAAGCCAGTTCACTACAGACCAGGCCAATCCTGAAATCTTCAGTGACTCTAAATGTAATTATTAAAAATCTGATCTTATTGACATACACTTTTTGTAATTCTGCTGGGAGAAAAATCCCATAGATGTTTAGGTTAAAAGGTCTCTATCAATGGCTTTAAAAAAAATAACAAAACTCTAAGTTATTTATGCACTCTAGGAAAATTATTTCAAAGAAAATAATTTCTCAAGGATCCTGAAAATTTAATACATCCTTGAAAGAAGACACTTCTAGTTGATTGATGGAGCAACTGGATTATTGGACTCTATAGTTCAGCCCATGGTAATATGAAAAGATGGGCCAAATAAATAGTGTAGGTTTCTAGTGATAAGTATTGCATGTTATAGTGAGTATATTACATGTCTATCACTTGGACATCACATATTTTGTATTGGGTTTGTTGGAGTGCTTTGGTGGGAAGATGCTAGGGATAGAACCCAGGGCTTTGTGCATGGAAGGCAACTGTATTCCCAGAGACTTGTTTGATTTTTATTGCTTTAACTTACAGATGAGAAAGCTGAAGCTTAAGAAGGTCATGCAAAGTGCCCCAAGTCACACTGCCAGCTGGTAGTAGAGCTGAGACCCAAACTCCAATCAGGCTAATGCTAGAGCCCCTTTGAGACAGAACATTGCGCTGCCGCCAAGTACGCAAGATGCCCCTAGCTAGGTGTCACTCAACTGAGATCTGTAGCAATCTTGTCCTTAGAGAAATGGATTCAGTGACAATAAGGAATCCATGCACTCACTCTGGAACACCCTTCTCTCTCATCTGGAACATTTCCATGTATCCAACAGCACCCCTAGGCCCTGATTCCTCCCACTGAATTCGTCTTGTGCTGGTCTTCCAGGGCGCTGAAGCTCTCAATACTGTCATTTGGCCTTAATGTCTCTTTTCAACATCAGTTAGGAATAATCTGCACATGAGAGAAAAGCTACCTCAGTGTGACTTAAAAAGCATACTTGGACATCTGGAGCTAGATAGCTGCTAGAATTGGTTTGGAGACATAACAGAGGCATCCAAGACTGAGGGCATTCCTTTCATTCTTGGCTCTGCCTATGGATTTGTTAGAGGCATTAACTGCTACCTCCTGACTGCAAGACGATTGCTCCACTCTCGCCATCCCATTCAAGGCAGGAAAGAGAGGAAAAGGTGGTGCCAATAAGACCTCCTCACACACTGTCCCTTTTAAAAGAAAACTTTCCTAAAGCTAATTTCACTCCTCCCTGGCTAGCACCAGCTCCTGTGGCCATTGAGGCCAGGAAAACAAACAACTTCTACATCTCCAGTGGAGGTGGGCAGGGAGAAGGCGCCAGGATGCTTGCTGCCTCAGCCAGTCAGTAGCATCTGTCATTCTGTCCTTGTGGCATCTCTTGGGCCTTTAAACGCTCTGTGATTCCCAAATTGACTCCCCACAGCACCCCTCCCCACTCACACAGTGCAACATGACAGGATGCACTACGGTATTGAACAGATACCTGGAAAACTGAAGTGATTAAGTATAAAATACCTAATCACAAAAATAAATGAGGAATGTTCTTTGCAGACATCTTATTTGATAAAAATCTTGATTGTGACACGAAAAGAAAGACGACCTTTAAGAGGTTTCATCAAGATCTGATTGTATTTCTCAGCTGTGAGGGAAAAAATAGCCAGTGCACGAAGCAGAAGAAAGGTTGCTGAGCCCAACACTTAGCTCTGGCCACTTTCCCGAACCATTTCCGGGATGGCTGACCCCCCTGACGGAGGTTGAGCAGGAAAAGGCACAGGAAGTCAAGCCTTCATGAGCTCTTTGTTGGCACTGCTGATTAAAGTTCTGCTACAGTGAAAATGAGAAATGGTTGGCTCAAGTTGACTGTGTGACTGTTTCTCTCTGACAGCGGGAACAATGAGGGCTGGCTCTGACATTATGGAGAGGACCTGAAGTCTTCCTGAGCCTTCTTACCAACTCATACTTACTTCTGCCTTCTGAATATCTGTGCCACTTACTGGCTGCCTTCTTCCTATCACCCACACTCGTCCCCACCCAGCCCAGCTCTCCCAAATGACTTTTGGCAAAAGTCATTCTGCTGAGTCCTAAGTTCAGGACACAGAAAGAACTGCTGTCCTAGAGTACAACCTGAATTTTAGCCCAAGTTTTCACCTAAGGTAGCTGCAGTTTCAACTTACAGTGACATTGCCAGGTAAAACAATAAATCTGATGATACAGTATGAAGAGCGTACAGGATGGCCTCTCGGATAGGCCCTAGGGATTCATGACTCCTCCTGTACAATCCCTTCCACACTACCAGCATGGACGTGTGAAACCCAGGGAAAACCTAGTGTGCACTGTGAGAACGCTAAAGCACTCAAACATGGGGGCTCAGAACTAAGAAGTCAGGCCATCTGCCAAGAGCCAGCTTCAGTTTTCTCGCCATCAGAGTGCACCATCTTGGAGGCAGGTCCTCAGGCCCAATTAAGTTTCCAGATGATTACAATCTCACGAGCACACAGCTAAACTTCCGCCAGATTTTTGACCTTCCCAAACTACCTGACATAATATAACTAGGAATATTTTATTATTATTTTTAAAAACTAATTTTCAGCCTCTGGTATGTGCACTATCTCAGTTTTTTTATCTTGGCTGATTTTGATAACCACCCTACCTGCATCCTACTCTCCCCAGATGACACAGACATAGTCTGAGAAACAAGGCCACATGCCCAAGACGACATTGTTATACAAACTGGGGTCTGCTCAAAGGCTCTGGTGATCTGATTTCTACTTTGGGATATTTTCTTCTGTGGTCCATTGCTACACCAGTAGCACATAAGGGAAGTGATCACAGAGTCATCTGAGTAATCAACTTTTGGCTTAACTACTAGGCTGAGTTGCATTCAAGTTGACACTGGCTTAGAACTCTAGCCTTTTGTTGGAAATTAAAGATATTCACCACACGGTCATGGGCATCCAGGTTACTTATTGCTGTGACAAAATACCCAACACCCACAATCTAAGGGAGGAAATATTTGTTTAGCTCACACTTTCAGAAGGTGTCTCACACATGGTCCATTCATGGGGCAGCCAGCAATGGTGGACGTACTTGGCAGAGAAGGAGGCTGGAGAGTTGCTCACTCCGTGGCAGACAGAAGCCAAGTCAGTCTGAAGACTCAGGCAAAGACAAGGACTTTCCCAGCGAGAAGCTACAACAATGTTTCTTCTTCCTTCCTTTACTTAGTTCAGAGCTACCAGGTGGGCTACACCCACAGGGTGGGTGTCCCTCCCTCATTTCCTGGCCAGCAAGTCAATAACCTGTGAAAGCTCTGCCCTGGGTACCCCTTCCCCAATATCAACAAATTGATACATTCCCTTCAGTTCGAACTCTAAAATCCTCCTCTCCTAGCCAAACTGTGTCTCCCAATAACACAGAATTTCAAATACATTAAGACTTTTGGGGCAATACTGCATATCCAAACTATAGCAGTATTCAAAGTTGAGAAGGTTTTGGAGGGAAATACACACCTTTTCACCACACTAATTATTACATTATTATTTTGTAATACTAGGGATTCAGCCCAGGGTATTCACAATGACCTATATTCCCAGACCTTTCTTTGTAACGTTTGCTACAGGGTCTGAGTCCCCAGATACCTTCGATTGGGCATTCACTTGTGATTCTCCTAGCTCAGCCACCCAGAGATCTGGGATTGTAGGCCTATGCCACCAGGCCTAGCTCAAACTAAAATTTTTTCTTTCTTCTTCTTTAAGCCTCAAGCTTCCTCCAATCATCTTTGGGTCTCTATAGAGTACTTTGGGGAAAAAAAAGGTGGGGAGTGGGGAGACTGATGCTGGAGATACTTGGCCCCAGCTTCTGGTTAGACCTTTGACATGTCACTGCCTGGCTTTTTGGAGTATAGCTTTGGTATTAAAGAAACCTCTATCCCACCCACAACTTCCCCTTTCACTGTGACAGCACGTAACTTCTTTCAGTTATGACCTTCACTTTCAGATCTTCGCTCTCAGGAGATAAGAAATATCAGCTGTCCCATTACAAATTTCTGTTTCAAGGGCAGCTGTTTACCCACCATGGACTCCATCGAGGAGAGAAAGAGTAGGGTAGCTTCAACCAATCCCTGACTGTATGACAATAAATTAGAAATGTTACTGGGCATTTGGGTAATAGCAAACCATTTCAACCACCTTCCTGCAACTGGGATCTACAGGAAGCCCTGTGGTAAGAAATGCCCTGCTAAAGCCTGCCGGGCTACAGCAGGTTAACTCACCATTGGCCCACTTGTCCAACAGGGATGTTAGCTTCATGTTCACAAACACAGATCTCTAAGACCAAACTAGATTTCTGCTTTTCTAAGAAAGCTTGTCTTTGAATAATCACATGCTTATTACAATTAGGAAAGTACTTGGAATTGATATAGTTCAACTATTGTACTTTATGAAGAAACCATGGATGAAGGATAAAAAGGAAGGCACAGGACCAATGGCTGAGCCTTGAGATGTCCTCGAGAGTTATCCACTCCTGCACTTTGGAATACAGTACACTTTACTACACAGTCTCATCTAACCTCATCCATGAAATGGGTAAAATAGTAATACTGTATTTGCTTTATAATACACTAAGGGAAAATATTCATGTTAAGAGATAATTTAGCCCAGTGCTTGACATACAGAACGTTCTCAGTAAATGTGAGTCACCAATAGGAAACAATCACTTGGAGAAAACATCTCTGGAGTCCTGAGTATCAGTTGTGAAGGCGGAGACACGCCGGCCTCCCTTGCTCAGACAGTGAACCAGCCATGGGGCAGTAGGAGAGGGCTAGGCCAGACCCAAGGGAGAAAAATGCAGGTTATTGTTAGGGGAGGATCACCGGAAGCCAGTAGCCGGCAGAAAGGAGGTGGACAACACGAGCAAGACAAGAAAAAGAAAACTAGGCCAGCCTGCCACACTGAACTCGTCTGTGCATCTGCAAAAAAAAAATCTTGTTCTTCTTTTGAAATAGGGTCTTGCTCTGCAGCCCAGGCTGGCTTTGGACCCAGGACAGTCTGCATGCCTAAGCCTTCTAGTGCTAGGATTATAGGCATACACCACCACACCCAGCTTTTATGTGGTGGGGAATTGAACTCAGGGCTGTGCACTTGCTAGGCAAGCACTTTAACTGTTGTGCTATTCTTCCAGTCCCTGAATGAAAGTAAAGAAAAAAAGAAAAAAAAAGCTTTTATCCTACCAACTATCCTGAGAACATAACTCCAGGCCAGCTCCTTGAAGAGCAGGAGATGAGAGAGACCCAGAGGGCAAGCTGGGTGAGATCTTTGATCTTTGGCACCCACCAATACCACGAAGCAGGCACCAGACTGGGCATACCCTTGGGTCCTTAGGGTTCCCACTCACTTTCTCTGGTCCTGAACATTAACCACACCCTCTCCCATGGGGTCACTGGCCGCCTCCCATGGGGAGCCTGGACTCTGAAGGCAGGATGTATGTAGATACTTTCTACACTTCCCATCTGTTGCCATGACCCACGTACCAGGCTTGTCCACTGCCTCAGAGGCACCTTCTCCTAGAAGGACAGCTCGAAGCACGTAACCTTGGATGGATGGCTTTTGGTTGAGAAGCCCCAGCAGCATTTGTAAACAGCAACAAGGTCTTAGTACCCATCTAAGCAAGTCTGGGCAGGAGAGTGAAACTTAGCTGCTACATACACAAGGTGAAGGTAATAAAACTCTCCTGGGTTGTTAGATCAGGGCAGGAGTGTGGAAGAGCAGATTGATAAAAGGTTGCCTCAGGGTAACAGGTATTAGTTAACAGGCCACTGGGATTCATTTAGAAGTCTGGAGAAAAGAAGAGGGGGAAAAAAGAGAAAGAAAGAAAACTTGTTAAAGGGCTGAGATAATTCCACACATGGTGGACTTCATTCCTGTCCTCTAGAGCCTTAGGAGAGGCACAATGGCTTTCTGTTCCCAAGAAAGCCAGCCAGCTGTGGTGGCACATACTTGTTATCTCAGCCACTCAGGAGGCTGAGCCAGGATGATGATAAATCTAAGGCCACTTGAGCAACTTAGTGAGACCCTATCTCAAAAAAAAAAAAAAAAAAAACTTAAAAGGGCTGTATGTATAGCTCAGTGGTACAGTGCTTGTCTAGCATGTATGAGGGCCTGAGTTCAATCCCTAGTACCAAAGGAAGAAGGAAAAAGAAAAATAACTCTTTCCAAGACTGAGGGGCCTGATGTGAGAGTAGAGGGTAATCAAATACCCAAGATGCCCCAAGACAATCTCCCTGCCTTGCCATAAGCTTGTTTAGGGTGTCCTGAAGACTTTGGTATGTGTAAGTTCAATTTTTGGGAGGACTGAGCAGCTAGCTCAGTTGGCTGGAGAAGCAACACGCTGGCATGACTTGCCCTGCAACCATAAAAGCTTCCTCAAGATTCCCTCCTGCTCACCGAAGTTTTACACCAGGGGTTCTCCACATGGGATTCCCCAGGAAGCTGTAGGAAAGAAAGTCACACTCCTGAACTCTACTGATATCTGTCAAGTCAGAAGCTTGCAGTTGGGGCCCAGGAATCTACACAAATAGCATTAAATCACCCTGGCGATCCAGATTTGGCCAAAGTTTGAGAACTGCTGTTCCACTGGAAAGACCACCTGAAGCCCCTAAAGGAAGACTAGTCCTGAAGCTTTAATGTGTATATGAAGCACCTGGGTCTTGCTAACCTTTGATACAGAAAACCCTGGTGGGGCTGGCGACCTGGCCCAACCTGCCACGTGCCCCGGCACTTCTTACACTCTGGTCTCAAGACCTCACAGAGCAGAGACTTTCCATACCTCACAGTGGCTGACCTAGGAGATCCTTACAGTGGGTGGGGCTGCATCTGGTAAAAGCACTGGTGCTTTTAGCTTTTGGGGTGCTGGTATCAGAACCAGGGCATTGGGGCACATGAGGCAAGATCAGCTTTTTTTTTTTTAAGGGTATTTTGAGGCAGTTCTAACTAGGGGGAAGCTGTTGCCCACACTTTTAACTTTATTGCATTCTATTTGCAATGCTTTGTGTCCTGTGTTTCCTGCCCACCTATGAGTACCTGCATTGGAAACTGACTCCTGATCATCCTAAGTAGATATCAATGAAATTGCTGATCTCGTGGCTTTAGGGTAGAGACACCTCGACTTGAAGCATTTCAGAAGGGTGGAGAAATCCTTCTGAGCTTGAAAGCGCTGTAGAGAGGCTTTCTTTTTCTTTTTTCTTTTTTCTTTTTTCTTTTTTTTTTTTTTTTTTTTTTTTTTTTTTTTTTTTTTTTGAGAACCAAAGGGGATTTTTCAGTTGTAGGAAGCATCAGGAAACACTGTAAAAAAGACTTAACTAGGCAAAAGATTATTAGGTATGTGGGGTAGCAAGCTGGGTTATCTATCTTTCAGTGAAACCTCAACTCTGTAGTCTGCTGATGAGATTAATGCTAACCTTTTTGCTCATAGAAATGTGAATTGTGTGGCCATGTATTTGATTATTGTCCCCACGCAATGCCTGACTACTCAATTAAGGATCCATGTCACATCTTTTATCCCTTGAAACATTTGTAACATTGGACTAGTCCCCTACCAGATAAAAGTGACTTTATAAAACAAAGACTGGAGGAGCGCAGTCAGGAAGGAGAGAGCGTAGCAAAAGCCAAAACTGGAGGCGTAAGAGCTGGGTCCACAAGCCTAGATGCAGGGGCCCCACGGAGCGGAGGGAGGCAAGGAAAGAGAACCCCCAACACCCAGCCTCCTGAGGGAATGAGCACCCTCTACCACCACCTTGATCTAGCTCACGAGACCCATTTCGGACCTATCTTCAGACGGTGTGCTCTTTTAACTTGCTGCAGCAGTGCTGCTTAAGGGGCTCATCTCTGAGGCCATGAAGCGAGTTAGCTTGCTCCGTGTCACGTTGCCCCAGGCCCTGCCCCCACCTCTAGTTTCCATAGTTAACAGTTTCCATTTTCCATGATCCCTGCATTCTGTCATCTGGCCTGCTGTTCCGGCTTTCAGGCTGAACCCTTGCATGCCACCCATTTCTAGTGACCTTAGAGTGAATGAGTCACCTCTCCTTTCCCCTCTCACTCCCACTTGCCCAGATGAGATCCAGCCTTCATTTCCGGGAGGCGCTCGGAAGCATTCCACAGACTGATCTCACTCTTCTGTAACTTAGTCTCACTTTTAAATGCGGACACCAAAAGACCACAGCACACGTGACTCACGGAAGGTCAGAGTGGCCTGGCTCCACCCGTCCTCAAGAGCTCGGCAGCTCTGGATTCCTGCTTACTGAGACTTCACTCTGCTAATGCTACTTAGGCCCTGAACTTGGCTTCCAGGGATTTCTCTCACTCTCCCAAACATTTTTGAACGTTAAAAAGTCATCACTTCTTTCTCACTTACAGAAACAGCCACAGAAACATCTAGTTGACTCCTAGTCCATTTGGGCTGCTATAACAAAATATCTCTGGCTGAATAATGTAAAAGTAACATAAATTCATTACTCACAGTTCTGAAGCCTAGCAAGTCACATTGAAGGTTTCAGCAGACTCAGCACCCTGTAAGTACGCAGGCCTCATGGACGCCGCCTCCCCGCAGTGCCCACAGGGCCGAAGAGGAAGCCAGGCTCTCGGAAGCCTCTTATGAAGGCCAGTCCCAATCACAGGTGTGGCCCCTCGTGATCTAATCACGCCTAAAGGCTCTACTCCCTACTACGGGGACTTGGTTTCAACAGAAATGAAAAGAAACAAGCATTCAGAGCACAGCATTTCTCTATCCATCACCACAAGAGATCACAATGAAATGTAATTCTTGGCCCAGGGTGTTCACAGTTTAAGACACTGACAAGTTAGGTCACTGAGCCTAACAGACACACAAAATGGGAAGGATTTATCCATGTAGGTCAGGGGCAGGTGTAAAGAGGGTGAGGAGCCCGGCCCACAGCCAGAGCAGAGAGGCAGGGAGGCCCACCTAAGTGTTCCAAGCCCAGGTGGGAGGAAGGAAGGAAGGCGGCTGCACTCCATTGACCAGGCCGGTGCCGCCTAGTGAAGGTGGTGGTACTTCACATACCTCTGTGAGCTTTATCCAGAAGGTAGGCAGAGACGCTGTACTCCAGATATCTGGAGTTCAGGGCACACTTTAATGGGGTGCTGGCCCGAAAATCTTCAAAACAGAGCGAGTCAGCAGATGCTATTTGCTCCTAATAGGAGCCCTGCAGACAGCCCTCTCTAGGAGAAACAAAATCAGGTTCCAGCTGCATCAGCTATTTGGTTGATTTTCGGCCAATTGCACCAGAGCGAGCTGGAAAAGGTACCAATTAGCTGTTTTGATTTAGCAGCAGTCAGGAAAGCCACCTGAGTGGGCACAGCTTCTCTCCAATCTGAGCTCCTCATTGTCTTCATCTGGCCGAGGGACAGGGCTGCAGGAAACCTCACCACCCAGAGTGTGGATCCACGCATGCCCACCCTAAGAAAAGGAGAGGACGAAAAGGCCTGATTCACCAGGATAAAGCCCCCCCCACCCCCACCCTCCCTCCTTCCTACAGTCCAAGGAGCAGAGCTGCAAGCAGGAATACTTCTACACACGCAGAGACTTAAGACAGGAGAGTGGATGACAAAATGTGAGTACGACGAGCATTAATGCGGAAACTACATCGAACCTCTCCCCACCCCTGAGACACACTCAGGTACACGCACACATGCACGCACGTGTCCCTTTCCTCCCTCCCGCCCTCTCAGACCACAGGACCCACAGCTCACAGAGCAGCACCGTAAACAGGAACGTAGTGTCAGGGTCAGAGTGGGCAGAAAGGCCCTCAAATTCTCCCTTGTCAGGAATCTCTGCTAACCCTGCCGTCTTGCAGAATTATTTTTCTTACCAAAATAATACACAAACCTAATTTTAAAAAATCAATAACAATGGGTAAGGCTTATTGAGTGCTACCATTTGCCAAGTGTGTTAAAGGATTACCTCACCTTTCTTTCAGCACACACAGGAGTTAAGCCCTCCTCGGTCATCGTCTCGGTGCCGACGTTGCACAGTGCATCAGCAAGCGTCCCCAGGTCTCGGGACCATCCGTTGTGGCGTTCAAATGTGAACTCTGGCAGGTTTTCGTCGGAATCAAGACACTGAACATTATGGCATTGTACTTCAAGAAAGTTTGCAATAAAACTTCAAAGTTTTGAATCTTTAATTTGTTTTTAAACAGCAGATTTTGAACACACATTCCCACACCCCCACACTTCTTTCACTGTCTTACTCCTGAAAGGCATTCTTCATTTTTGAGGTGTATTTTTGGATATTTATCACTACAGTTCTAAACAGACTTATGTATCTTAGCTTAGAATTTTGTCATAGCCTCCTTATGTTTTTTAATGTTAGATGAACACGCGAGCCCTCGTCTTCCTTCAATATAATTATCAGAGTTCTTGCTTCAACCCATCCTTGATAAGCCAAGTAATATACACAGCTTACATCTCCTGTTTTATGTACCTTTTTGTTTTTCTTGGAGTTAATGATGACTTTTTTTTACTTGCTTAGAGTTTTAAAATCAACAGCAAGGCTTCTTGTGATTCTGTGCGATGGCGTCCCAAGTGACACTTTCCATCTCTGAATGCTCCAGAACCTGCAGCTTCCCACACCCTCTTCTGGGTGCCTCCAGATCCCCGCTCTCCACTGTGGGCTCCTTACTCGTCTTGCCTGCTGCACAGCTGCTGCTCAGAGACTCCCCTGGGTTTTCCCTTCCCTTTTTTTCTGTGGCATCTCCGGTTGTTTTTCTAAACTCCCTGCCTTTCTCTTTCTTAGTTTATCTCCCGCTTTGGCCAATGCATCCTCTAACAATTTCCTGAGAAAGGAGATGGGAAGGTAATTCGTTTCTCCTGACCATGAAGGATGAGGACCGAGTCCAGAGCAGTACTGGGACCTATGCAAACAGGCGCCTATTAGAACTAGTGAGCAACACGCAGAGACCTGGGACAATCTTTATAGTGTGACACCTCCAGCCTTGGTGGTGTCAGTGTCCATCTCAGCTGCAGCCTGAGTCCGCACAATGAAAGCTACCCAAACACAAGGCAATCAGTCTCAAGACAGTGGGGGCACAAAAGACATAACAGGTCTGTATTTCTTTGGGACACTATTTCAATGGAGCAACAAGAATGCTTCCATGGAGGCTTCAGGTATATCTCAGTGGTTAGAGTGTTTGCCTTGCAAGTATGAGGCCCCAGGTTCAATTTCCTAGCCCACACAAGCCAGGTATGGCAGTGAATGCTTTTAATCTACTTGAGTGCCTGTGAGCACTTGGGAGGCTGAGGCAGGAGGAGTGCCATGAATTTGAGGCCAGCCTGGGCTACAGAGCATGAAGCTGTCTTAAAACAAACAAACAAACAAAAACGAAGAATGTTTACATCAAAGCAGTCTTTAGTAAATAAAATAGACTATAAAGTCTCTCCATTTCTAAAATAGAAAGAAATATATTTATCTGTTTAACGGAATTTCAAGAATTAAATGAGTTTACCTATAATCAGTATATCATAATACCCAATTTATTTTCAATATGTTTGCTCAATCACATCTAAGACCAGATAGAACTTTGCATCAAAGCAAAAATACTGGACATTCTTAAATTTTATTTTAAATTTGTTCTGTACTTTAACCAACTACAGGATTTGTTTTCTCTCCCTCTAAGAATAGAAATGTCTTGACTGTAATGCAACAAAGAATCAAGTCAGCGGCCTGCGGGAGCCTCTGACCTTCGGTAGCACGTCATCCACACGGCTCACTTGAAACATGATTGAACCACCAGAGACCAGGTATTTACCCTCTTCTGAAGGAGGGCCTCTCTCCAGACACTCCTCTCCCCCTTTCTCCACCCTGATTGCAAGACCCTCCAGGATGTCAGAGAACTGTCTTTTGCATTTGTACTGGAGGTGTCCAGCGCAGGGACACACACAAAATACTGTTTTTGGATGAGTAAGAATTGTCACTCTGAGAAAATCTTTTCTTTTTTAATACAAAAAAGAAAATATAAGCACTGGTCTTCTTTCCAGCAACGTGGCCTGGATCTTGGACTTAGCCTACCCTTAAGCACGAAGATCAGTTGGCGCCAGTTAAGCGCAGCCTCTCCTGTCCGGCCGAGTCCCCAAGATGAGCATCTACTCAGCGACAAGTCCAACCTCACGCTGACCCTCGCTTAAGTGTAAATCCTTCAGTCTGGTTGATCCTCCCTGTATAAACCCCTTCCTCTAGGCTAGCCGGCTCCTGCCCTTTCATGCTCTCAGCTGTATTGAGGTGTGAGCTTATTCCAAAAAAATCCCTTTATTGCCACTAGGCTCTGGTGGCACCAGCCTGGAATCTCAGCACTCTGGAAGGCCGAAGCAGGAGGCTCACAAGTTTGAGTCCAACCTGGGCAACTAAGCAACTCAGTGAGACCCTGTTTCAAAAATCAAACACAAAAAAACAGTCTAGGAATGTAACTCACTGTGAAAGCCCTTGGCTCCACCCCCAGCACCACGAAAAGAAAACAAAAACGTTTATTGCTGAAACCTAAGCTTACTGAAAACCTACTCCTAACACCTTTGGCTCCCTTCTTCTCCATCTCCTCCACACAAAGTCTTGGCTCCAGCCAGGAGGTCACGTTCATCACCTCCCCCTCTCACAGGAACATGGCTCCCTGCCTCCTGGCCTGGGAGCCTCTCCTCCTGCTGGGTGAAGGTTCCGGTCCAACCCACTTCCGCCTCGAAGAATTCCTCCAGGCAGGGAGCTAGCTGCCTCGCTTCGCTGCTGGACCTACCACTTCCTGTGTGTGCCACGCTGCCTGATTTTGGCAGTTGTGTTTTTATGCGCAGATACGGCGCTTTCCCCTCACCGTAGTACTTGAGCACTTGCTCTGTGCCACTTCGAGTCCGCCCTCCTTATCTGTGGGCTCTGCATCAGTGCATTCAACCATTTGCAAGTATCAGGAACATATGAGAAAAAAGTGTCTGCACTGACTATGTACAGACATTTTTCTTGTCATTTCCACTCAAACAATACAGTACAATGAGCTCTGACTAGGCATTTACGTTGCACTAGCTATTACAAGTCATGTAGAGGGGCTGACTTAAAGTATATGCCAACTACAAGGTCACTGCGTGTGTGTAAGGAACTTAAATATCTGTGGATTTTGGTTTCCACAGGGTCTTTAGATCCAATCACCAGTGAATGTCAAAGAACCACTCTCCTAGTCAGTGCTTTAGGTGGGCGAATTTTCACAGCAAACCGAAGTTGGAGGTTACTTTAGGGAACTAACACAGGGGACATAAGTTGTCTGAAGGTGGAAAGCCGTGGAGCTGGTAGATCTAATACCTATGTTTTTAATCACTGTGCTACGCTCTGTACACAACAGTCACACAAGAAATGTTTGTTCACCAAGTCATCTTTGCTCTTCTACCCGATTCCGACCCATTCCTGCCTCTACTACCTTACCACCAAGAGCCAGGCCTGGGAAAATGGTCATAAATCTTTATTATGTTGCCCTCCTTGGAAGACAAAAAATTTCTAAAAATAGTTGAAACTCTGTTATTTCATTCTCTATTTCATCACAATTGTTACTGATTCCACTCTGAAAGTCTTTGTTGCCAGAACCCCAGATAGACGGCCTCTTGCAAAGTTATTTTTGATATCACCAAGTTGGAGATGTTTCTATTTGAAACATTGTGTGTTTACATTCTTTAGACCAAAATAGTCTGAAGTGTCAGTATTATGTCTTCATGTTACTAATAGAATTTTATGATGTTACATCAAGAGTCCCGAGTCCCCTTGAAGTACTTTCGGTCTCTCTGGCTTTTGATAAACGATGTTATGATAAAGCATGTTATGATAATGACTAAGGTCATATTTACGAAGTGATATCTTCTCCCAATATGAGAAGGACAATTGAGTGCGTGCAGAATTAAGTAGTTGGCAACACACTGGGATACTCTACCCTCCTTAGGATAACAGTTCTCACACTCTATTCTCGAATGCCCTCATTACAATGCCATGCCTCAACCACCCCTTCACTCTTATCCAGGCCCCCATGCCTTCAGTCAAGGCCATTCCTGTGGGACCACAGAACTCAGGACAGATTGTACTGCACAAGCTGCTTTATTTTTCCCCATCCTACATTATTATTGAGATAAACCCCAATTACAGTAAATCATAGGAAAGACACCCTATGGGAAGAGAAGTCACAAAAATGTATTTTGATGGGGTCTGGGAGGAGAGGAAGGCTGACATTGGCATCCAATAATTTCATTACCCACTACCTGGTACTTTCCTGAATTTATTATAAAGCAACTGTGTAGAGGGTAGGTTATGTGCGCATTTAAAAACAAAGCCAACATATTAGAACTTAGACTTTCATATCAGTATGTCTTAGAAGTAGTCACAGTAGAAAGCTGGGCCCTTCATCCCCAAAGTCTTTTACCACTTGTGTGTGTTTTCATCTGTTTGGAATTGCCTTTATCATTCAAATGAACGAAAGCACTTTGAAAAAGATGGTGGGTCTGTTGATGATCAAATTGGCGTTACCATACAAACCACAGTCTTGCATAGCTACAACGGGTGATTGGTTTGCTCCAGGGCTACATAAGGAAGGCAGTTTTAGACACCATTTTTTTTTGTCCAAAAAATGTTGTTATTCAGCTGATAACTCCCTTTTTTAAAAATATCTTGACTCGTACTCATGTTTTGTTACCTTCAAATTAAATGTTTTCTAAAAGGAAAAAGATTCCTCTTCTCCAATGATAATCAAAAGAATGTGCGTTCTGCTCATGAAATTCTGAAAGTATTTTAGTCAACAGCAACTTTGGAATATGTGGGCTGCAAAGGGGACAGCACCTAGATGTTCTGTTATTCACCACACACCTGGTACTTGAGCTAAGACCATTCTTAGTCATGTTCTTGTTGCTGGACACAATACCCAACATCCACAATCTAAGGGAGGAAATGTTTGTTCTATTTCACAGGTTCAAACCTTCTCTATCTACTCACTGGTGACCTGGAATGGTGAAAGGTCATGGCAGTGGCCTAGCCTAAGAAAAGCCATTCACCTAATGCTGAGGAGAAACAGAGCCAGCATGAGGGGCAGAGCAAGGGATGGCGTAGACCTTTCCAGGTTATGTACGCCTCAGTGATCCGCCCCTCTCACATAGCCCCACCTCTTACCAGAGCATAAAATCATCAATGGATATACACTCGTGTTCCAATCACCTCTCAGGTACATGAGGCTCTTGGGGAACTTCCCATACCCAAACCACAACAAGTACCCAGGACTTACTTGCAATCAGCTGACAGGGCCACACTCTTGGCTCCAGTCAACCATTCTCCTGAAGAGATGTTTCAGGTTTCCCTTAGCCCTGAGGCAGCTCTCTTTTTAGCATATGGCCTCAATGGTGTACTTCAAACTTTTGTCTGGACTCTAATATAGCTTTGTAGTCTCTACCTCAGTTACCACTGTAGATCATAAATCTTCCAGAGCCTAAGCCTGCAAGGGAATAAATCCAAGGTCCAGGTATGTAACTCAGCGGTCACCTCCCTCACTCATGTATTCTGCATAAAGCCAGGCTCTCTAGGGTCAGTCTCAACAATGAATGCACCCAAAGCAAAGACAAATCCGATCCCCAAATGACCTTGAAGAGTAAGAAAGAAAAATTCTTCTGTAGATGTATCACCCAGAGAAGTCTCACATTGACTGCTAAGACAGTCAGGTTCAACTGCAACACTTAGTTACCGTGATACGCAAAGCAATGGTTCCCTCAAACATGTCCCAGACCTGTAAATACATGTCACACGGCAAAGGTGAAATACAACTACAAATGGAACAAAAGGTGCTATCTGATCTTCAAATAGGAAGATTGTGTGCCTGGGCCAAACATAACCAGAGGGTCCTTGAGAGTGAACAAGGGAAGCAAAAGAGGGAAGTCACAGAAAGAGTCAGAGAGGCGTTAGGTTGCAGGCTTCGGAGACAAACAAAGGGGACCAAGAAGTGAGGACAGCTTCTGGAAGCCGGAAGAGATACAGAAAAGGAATTCTTCTTTAGAGCCTCTGGAAAGGAATTCTGCCCCACTGATGTATTCCTTTCAGCCGAGTGAGATCTGTAGCCGACTGGATCTACAGATTGTATGATAATCAGTTTGCATTTGTGTCTAAAATACTAAGGTTGGGGTAATTTGTCCTGGTAGTAATTGAAAAAAAAAAAACCATGCAGTATCATTCCCGTAGAGGAATAGACAATATGCATTGTACTTATTGAAATACTACAATATTATGCCATTAAAAATAAATGCACAAGGTGGTAAGTAGCATAGAGTAACCAGGAGCAAGGACATGGGAGTGATGGGCGTTTTCTGTTTAATAGGAGATGTAAAAGTTTTGGAAGTCGATAGTGTTGACAGTTATAAAATATTGTAAATGTACTTAGTGCCTCTGAATTATACATATAAAATAGCTCAAGTGGTAAGTGCTGCTATGTATCTTTTACTTCAATAAAAAATGAAATTACAAAAGAGTTACACTTGGTGTGGTGTCATCCCAACACTCTGGGAGGGTGAGGCAGGAGAATTACAAGTTTGAGCCCAGCCTGGGCAACTTAGCAAGGTCATGTCTCTAATGAATGAATGAATGAATGAATGAAAGAATTCTGGAAATGTAGCTCAGTTCTCCCAGCACTTCCAAAGAGAAAAAGGAAAGAATGAGCTAGATCTGTCTTTGTTGATATTATGGCTATATTTAAATTATAAAATATTACTTCTGGTTTATAAATCAAGCAATTGTATAAATTCAAACACAAAAAAACAATGTTCCTATTATTTCAAGACAGGCGTGTAATAAACATATATAAATAGCGGCTGCCAAAGTAGTGCCTCCAGGTCATAGCAGGACCAGGGAGAAGAACATAAGAGACTTCAGCTTGATACATAATGGTTTAAATTTTTTTAAAATTCTAGGAAAAACATGGAAAGATAACTAAAAAATTTAAAATATAAATGGCAAGTACATAAATGTTTCTGACATTAGCATTTGCAACATTGTTATTTTTTTCAGATAAAAAAAGAACCACAGGTTTTACTGAAGGCCTCAAAAGGCAGCTGAAAGGAAGGAAAGGACACACATTACAGCCATGGCTTGTGCACCTGTCACCGGAAACGCTCTGCCAGTTGCCTGACGCTTCTCTGCTCCCTGACCTCCTGTTACCCTGCAGGGGGAACGCCTCTTCTTTCCCTTTCGGACTACCTGGAAGTCAGTCCGAGCTTCTCCCCAATGCAGCCTTCACCCCTTCAGTGCAGAAGGTGGGCCCCACCAAAACGTGTCGGGACTTGGCGGCTGGCTCAGCAAGCAAGTGAGCATTCTTCCTTCCACAGAGTGGCTCAAACCGTAATGTGCAGGCCAAGCACTCGGACGGCTGACTCAGGAGGGCCAGGTGGGTCCGAGGTTCTGCTGTTCGTTGCTCCTTCACGTGCTGCTGAAGCTGCCGGGCCACCAGCGGCACAGCTTGCGTGGAGATCCCACCAAGTGGGAGATGGTACAGGAGAGGGCAAAGGAAGGGCTGCTAGGAGCCTAAGATTTCACTATGGTGCTTTCCCCCTCTGTATCCCTTGTCTTACGTGCAAATCACCACCCGATGACCCCAGCAAGTTCCCACTGTGGCCCTTCCAACTTTGATTTTTATCGCTTCCTTGAGACGTATTTTCTATACTTGCAAATTAAACAGGAACGTAATATCAGGCTCTGTATCAAAGCGGGGAAGCGTTCATAATAGAGGAATGCTTACAACAATAAACCCAACCTGTCTGCAGGATAGGTGCTGTATTGTGATATTTATGACCCTGTTTCTAAAAAGAAAAGAATTAAAAAGGTACAAATTGTTGCATTACATAGCATTTTTGTTAGTGTTTTTGTAATATTCACTTACGAATATTGTTTTTTTTTTTAATAAATTCTATCTTAGCCCTAACAAGATGAGAGGAGAAAGATTTTGGTTTCTGATGCCCTTAGTGTCTGAGACAAAGCCAAACAGGGAACTGGGTCACGTGCCACATTTTGTGTGAAACTTTTCCTCAGGACAAGTGAACAAATGTCTATTTATCCCAAATAGGGCACAGCTGATGGATCAGAGTAACGGTTACACTGAAGTCCAGTGTGGTGAGCCAATGAGTTTATTGGGGTTACTGACAGGAGCATGAGTGAGAAGTTACCTTCAGGAGCATGGATGAGGGGTCAGCTACAGAAGCATAAGCCAGGGGTCACCTACCGGAATGTGGTTGAGAAGTCCAATCCAGGAGCACAGGTGACTCAAAAGTAGTTACGTAGATGGCGACCCCTAGAAAATGCAGACCATCTTCTAAGACCTGGCTTTCTGGACAGGGAAGTGACTTAGCAAATGACTGAGAAACCCCAGTAAACACTAACTCACTTTCTCATCTACCACATTTCTAACCAGCTGTGCTGCTGTGATCTGAAGCTCTTAAGACGAAATATAAAGGGTGACAGATCCCATCTTATCCTAGGGAAAGGTGACAGTCCTGGAGTGTAGGTAATGCCCTTCTCCTCCTTTTACAGATAGCGAAATGGTATAAGCAAGAGGTTAAAAAAAAAAAAAAAAACTCATCCAGAGTCACATAGCTAGGGTCTCACAGTGTGTTTCCAGTGTCCACATGCTTGTATTTCACTTGGTCCATCCTCAAAGTTAAGAGTCTGAAGTTAGAGTTTGAAGGTAGGACATTCACTCGGGAGGTCAGCCCAGACAACTGAAGAGAGGGGACCCAGGGAGTAAGCTGAAAAACACAAGAAGCCAATGCAAGTGAGCATTACCGTGAAAAGCTAGCAGAAATCCTCCCTAAATCTTCCTGGAAAGGGAAGAGTTAGGTTACACTGACTCAGGTTCTACTGATGGAGGGTTGCCCCCAAAGCTCCAACTTCACCCACTTCCTCCTCTGACCCAATAAGCAGCCTGGGAGATGTAGTAAGCAGACACGGAAATATGTAGGCACTTGTGCTGGTAATGCAAGGCACCATCAACTTGAAAATGCGGTGGGCTGGGCTGCAACCGAAGTCAGAGGTGGGCTGAAGTGATGTTCCAGGTGTAGATTGCTCTCAAAGAAGTGGCACTCAAGGGTGAAAGATTAAAAATGACAAATGTTGCAAAGAAAATTTGAACATGTAGGCTAGCTAATTCCTTCACATGAAATTCCCAAATTCTCCATGCAGATGTGTAATCATGCTTGTCAATTAATACATATATTCATATTATAAATTATAGGGAGTCATGAGAAATATAACAAAGAAATACCATCAGTAACATCCTACTTATTTTCATCCATATCAGGCACTATTTAGACATGACTCTCAGTTGATAATATTTATGATGAAGAACTGAATTCTTTATGAACAGGTGTTAAAATATCCCTAGCTTTGGTCAATTGGGTAGGAAAGCTGTTTGTAGATTTTTCATCACAACCTATCAGGCCTAAAAGAAAAACAAAGGTGATTCATAATCACCTAATGATAATTTTTAGGTCATTAATATATATTCACTAAGCTGGGCATGGTGGCACACGCCTGTAATCCCAGCACTTGGGAGGCTGAGACAGGAGGATTGCCATGGGTTCAAGGCCAGCCTGGGCTACAAAGTGAGTTCAGGATGAGCCTGGACCACAGAGTGAGATCCTGTCTCAAAAAAAATAATAATAATATATATTCACATATGAACATGACTGAGTATACACCTTTGTTAAACAAAGGCAATCAGTTAAGAAGTTTCTTTTCTCTTATTCTCTCTTATTTTTTGGAAAGCAGACTCTGTGCTCAGTGAAGAAAGGCTATCCATCTTACAAGTCCTGCTGGATTTCTGAATCAGTATTCAAAGGTCATTTGGTGAAACTCAGTTTCAACCACTGACTCACAGTTGTGGTCTCAGACCACTGACCATTTCTAAGTTTGGAGGCCCTGTTTGATCACTTCAGGGAGCGCTGAGGAATCACATGGCAGAATCTGTGGGGAGTGGGGTCAGCCCAGGTCACATCAGAATGTGGTTCAGCCCAACCCCAGCTGGTGAGCTTCTGGCACTGCTGGCTGAGGCATGAAGTCACTGTTGGTGGCTTGACCCTTCAGTGGACCTGTTACCTTGGTACAATTCCATGACCACAGGCCCTTTCCAAAAAGTGGCTCCAACAGGACTCCTTTCTGGTTCCTGCAGAAAACAAAAGAAACCATGAACGGGTCTATGCCTAGTCATCAGCTCTATAGGGGCAGTGGGGGGAGTGGGGGAGGGAGGGAACCACAGAACTTTGGTCTTCTTCCTAAAGGCCTGAATTCATGTTTGGGAAATGCAATCAGGCAGATCAACTCCTAAAGAGAGTGTTAGAGTAAAATGGCGCAGTGCCATTTGCTCTGTATTGCTTATCTCTGCAGGCCGATATCATCGATATGCATGTTCTGTTTAAGTTTTGATCATCAGTGAATTTTTGTCTTTAGTGATTTGACAGTTATACTCAAGGAGGTGCATTTTGGAGTGCCTGTACTTGGTTAATACACCCTTCCTTCCCAGGAAAAAGGAAAGGGGAGTATGTTTACACCTCAACAAGAAGCAGGCATGTAGAATATGGAGAAATCGTGTGATCCCCAGGGACAGAAAACTGAGTTGAGGGCCCCATTCTGATATGCTTTCCATGGAAAGCAGTCACTAAGAAGAAAGAAAAGATATGTTGAGATAATCATGAGTCAGTCAAGAGAAAGGGCCACGATTGGGAGATCTGACTGTGGCAGACGACAGAACACACTTCAAATTAGCTTCAGTAAGAATGGGAATCTTTTTCGTACATTAACCACAAAATTGAAAGGGTCAAGCAGTCTTTGTGCCCAAATATGCCCAAGGACTCAAATACAATCCGAAGGATTCTTTGTGTTTATCTCTTGACACTTCTTTTTTTCTGAAAAATTTCAGATAGGCTATCTCCTCACAACAGCAAGATGGCTGTTGGAAATTCCAAGCTCACAACATCTTTGCTATTTGAAGTGACAGGGAAAAGGAGGCTATTTCCCAAGAGTTCTAAGAAGCCCCAGAGGGAGCGCTGATAGTCGGGGTTGGCAGGTTACTCCTGGTAATGATGAATCCCAGAGCTGAAGGTAACCCTCAAGTTTATTCCTCGAGCATATTCCTTACCAGTGTGTGTAACTGATCATCAGGAAGCTGGGATGAAAGACACATCAGCAGTGTGAAATTATACCGTTTAGAACTTAGGATGTTCTGGATTGCTGCAGCAGAGGCAGAAGAAGACTACAGAATGGGACACGGGTTTTTCGCTGCTTCAGCTCAGATGTGACACACAGCACTTCCTCTTCCCTTGCATTGGCCACAACTGGCCACACAGCTCTTCTTACCTGCAAGATGACTAGGAGTGAGAACATCTGATGAGCATCGGGGTCCTTGCCTCACCTGGCTGGGGACACACGCCCATCCTTAGGTCAGAGCTGTGATCAGAGAAATAAATACTGTGATCATGGGTACTAGGTCCTCAGTCATCCCTGGGGCTGCTGAGGTATGCTCATATGACCACTCAGAGACATCACAGCTGTGACTATGCTTGGGGCTGACAATCTGCCTGGCACAGCCCAAGCAATCAGGTGCCTAAAGCCTTAGAAATCAGCATTCAACCATGTTTTCCTTAAGTCTGATGTGGTCACAGGGTTATTATTGAAGACACAAAGAATGTATCACCTGAAAGGTGAAGGACTTTGGTATCTTCAGAAACCAATTCACACTAAGTCCGTGGGACGCTGATTTCAAATATTTATCAATGGCCAAGCGGAGACAGTTCAGCGGGTGAGGCTGCTCCAGTCCAGCTCATGACTAACCTGGATTTCTGCAACAGTTCTGGGCAACCTCGGCTTCATAGACAAAGGACATTGTGTCTGGTAGTCACAATAATGACCTCCACGGGTGTTCTCTAATTAATCTCAGAACTGGGATATGTTAGGCTACATGTCACAGGGGAATTCAGGCTGCAGATGGAATTCCGGCTGCTAATCTGCTGACTTTGAGGTGAATAGATAACACTGGATTACCTCCCTGAGATTAATGTAAATACAATGCAATCAGAGGCCTTCACAATGGGAGAAAGAGGCAGGAAAGAGAGCTAGTGAGGAGGCAATATGAAAAGGACTCAGCCTGACCTTACTGGCTTTGCTGGCAAGCCGTGGGTCATGGGCCGTGAGCTGTAGAGTGTGCATGGCCTTCGGAAGGTGGGAAGGCAAAGAAACCAACCGCCTCATAGCTCCTCCAGAAGGAACACAACTCTACTGATATTTTGATTTTAGCCCAACGGGATCTGCAGAACTATAAAATAATAAATTCATATCATTTTAAGCCACTAAGCTTAGTTTATAACAGCAGCAACAGAAAAATTGCAATCTGGTTCACCCCTTCTCCAGGATCACCGAGGGTGGAAGGATTTGGACAGGAGGAGTGAGCTCCAGAGACTGCCTACACTGGCTTCCATGATGAAAGGGGCCTTTTCTGGACAGACAGGATGGAACTCACGTGTCCTATGAGGAAAAAGTAAGGCAAAGGGGACACCAGGGGAACGCGATGCATTGTGGCCCACTTTGTCCTTCACGGGACCAAGGCAGTTCCGAGTTTGGGACATTATTCAACTGCCATTTTTGCCTCTAATACAGACATTGTATTAAAATGAAAGCAAAACACACACACACACACACACACACACACACAATATTGAGTCTTTTTCTCACCGGGACCATTTGGGTGGAGTACTGCGGGAACTTAAACTCCACAAGCCAAGAAGTCAGGGCCAAACCCGCAGAACTAGTTAATGAGCCTGAGTGCAGAGGCGCAGGCACAGCCTGGACTAGGGAAGGGTAATTTTGCTAATGAGTTGACTCCGGGTGTGCTTGACAGCATGGCCATATAGAAGGAGATAATTATGGAAAATGTTCCTTCATCGATAAAATGAGAGCATGCACACACAGAAAAAGGGGAAGCTACCTTTTTTCAGTCTCTTCAATTACCCCATCTCCCAAGAAGCAATGACTATTAGAGGGAAAAGGCTTGGCTCCTTGGAATCAACTGGCTCCCCCCTCCTCTCTTGGGAAATTGACCTCATTTGCAGGTGGAATAGAAACCTCGGGCCCAAGGAATGAGGTTTTAGCAATTGATAATGGCAGCAGAACTCTAGCAGTGTAGCCACGGCTGGGAGAGTCAGTAGCTGTCCCGCTGGGAGTTAATGGTCCCTATCTCGTTCTTAAGCGAGCATGTGTTCGCATTAAGTCTGAACTTTAGAGATCATGCATCCATTAGCTCTCACCATCCAAGTCCTCCAGAGTGACATGCCACTCCAGCATTGGGATCATACTAACCCCCTTGCTGGCAGCCACTTGCCGAGGGGATCAGCCTCCTTTCTGAGCCCCAAGGATACTGAGAGCCCCTTCTAGGGACAGCTCAGCCATAGGACAGCAAGGACATAGAAGTGTCGACATGCTTGGCCACCCTTTGGTCAGGAGAAAGCTTCCTGGCACGGCTTTAGTCACCAGATTTTGCCAAATACTCATTTGTGGAGTTACTGCATGTGGTAACAGATGCCTACATCACCTAGCCTTTATTTACCAGTCACCCACCCATTATCTAGTCACTACAGTGACCCTATGAAGTCACTCTCAGTCCAGTTGAGCAACCTTATCCCAATAAGATTAACCTGCCACACCACACAGCTAACAAGTAGCTGGTCCTGTGTCTTTTCCTGGTTTCCTGGGCATCTTCATTTGTTATGTACTATAGCCTCCTTTTTAAAAATTTTCCTCCCTTCATTCTGATTTTCTATATGATCTGGATAAAATTCCTTTCCATATCTGAGATATAATTTTCTAATAACTGGATAGGGGAGAAGATTAAGTTCAGTTTTACTGGTTGCATTTTGATAAGACACCCTGAAGACAAAAGCCCAAGTCTAGTGTGATTGGGTAGTAAGAGTTCTGAATTTGATTTCAGAAGATTGGTGTGTGGATGTCAATTCTTTATAAGCTACGAGGGTAAAGCATTTAAACTTATAAATATCACAAACCCTTAACATAATCATCTTACACCTCAGGATGAGGGTCAAGTAGAACACACACAAACACAACATTGCTATTTACGGGTAGTGTCTTGACCGTGTAGAAGCAAGAACACACCAATCAAAACTCGGTCATTATTTTTGAAATTATAAAGACCAGAAGTCTGCACATTTCATGCAATTGCGTTCATCTTCAGACATTCCATTAACTTTGGAAATGAGTTATAAAATATTAGTTATCATATGCACGAAGACACTCCGAGCACACATTATTTCTAATTCATACATCTTACTCTCTTGAGCAGAGAAGATTTCCACAATTTAAGAATGAGAAACCAAAGCACAGAGGTCAAGTAACTTGCTTCTGTGGCAGGAGAAAGATGAGAATCGTGGCCTAGCCAGTGCAGACTCTGCCCTGTATCTTGAATTTTGTAGTAAAAAAAAGAGTAAGATGTTATCAATTACTTTAGTCTGTTTATAAATTTACTAATTAATATAAAGCTATAGTGAGCCAGCCTGTGATCTGTCCAAAAGAGTTTGCACCATTTTCTAATTCTTGCTTGTATGCACTAACTTACAGCTGGTCATTCATTTTTTTGGGGGGTGTGGGGGGGACACAGGGCCAAATGTTACATCCAGGATGGCATGAATCAAAAACAGCCAAAACCAACACATCCATGAAGTGGTCCACACTTGTGTCCCCACTGAACCTTGGCCTGGTTGGCCCTGGCAAGGGACTATCTATGCTCTACCCGGGTCAGCACAGGACACAGGGCAAAGGGCAAACTTCAACGCAGACAGGCAGGTCTGTCTGACTCTGCTGCCTCCCAGCCTCCCCACTCCACTCCTACACAGCCTTTATTTTAATCCTTTGAACAAATGTCCAAGAAAGAAAATATCTCCAGCTAGGGCACTGGATGGAAGTGTGTTGGTGAAGGACTGAGTGTCTGCAGGTAGAAAGAAGCCTCGCCGGGTCAGCTTGCTCCCTGGTCCCAGATCTGTGGGGGCTGGATGGGGAGAACACAACAGAGAGGTAAGAGGGTGGGTGATCAGCACGCCCAGGAAATGGGGTGCCTATCCCACCTCAAAAACTTCCATGCTGTGTTCACGTGAATTTCTAAGTCTCTCTTAGCTTTGTCATGTCTAGTGGGGAAACAGCCTCAGAAAGCTAATATACCAGTTAACTGGCCCTTGTGAAAGACCCAGTACAGTGGCTGACACAGACAGAACCTGACAAGTGCTGCTAGCAGAGGCTCATGAATGGAGTGGCTGGGAAGAGGAGGAGATGGAACACTTTCTCCCTTAACTGTGTATCCTGGGCTGCGAGCCGTGACTCTGGGTTGTCCCTGTGGAGTGGTCCTGCTATAAGCCAGAAATATTCTTTTTATCTGCCTAAGTATAACTAAGCTGGGCATGACCCAGATCTGAAGTCCCTCAGGAATGGTATCCGTTGCCCCACAGGCAACTTCTGTAAAATACACAGTTGTCTCAAACTGTGGCCTGGAAGGCCACCCAGAGTCACAGCCACTTTGAGCACCATTATAAATATATACACTTGAGCTCCATCCTGACTAGCAGACCCAGTACCGTGGGGGCTGGAGCCAGGTGGGAAGTGTCACTCCTGATCCTGTCTTGGTCTGGAGTTCAGAAGCACTAACTGGACAAGAGAAGTGACAGGTGAGACCCCAGGGAGGTGGTGGAAGTGAGCGTTCCTCCAAGAGCCACCTGCTACTCGTGCAGCCAACGTGGCCCCTGAAGTCCCAAGAACGGAGCACAGTCCATGCTCCGCAGACTTGTTCCTCCATAGAAGAAAATTCTGGAGGAAACTTTCTGACAGAGAATAATTTTCAGACTTTTTGCTAAAGCCCCTGGGTTTTTCTGACACGTGTAATCAAATTCTACCTAAAGCTTTCTTTCCCTTAGCACCATAATGGCTGCTGGGAGCTGGAGCAACAAGCGAGAAGAAGGCACAATCCCGTGTCAGGAATGCTTGTAGACAAGCGATCCATCGGAAAGGCAGGGCAGTCCTTAATATTGACTTAGGAGAATATGAATTTCCATGAAAAATGGGTTAAGATGGCCTCAATGCCATGGATTATATGATCCCTGTCCCGTGTGGTTTCGACACACGCCACGAGTCACGTTCTTTACCTTTAATCTGGAGGAGAGAATGGCCAGCTAAACCAAGATGAAGTCCTTGGGGAAGAGAGGTATGCAGGCATCTCTCTCTTTTTTTTTTTTTTTCTCGTTTTGGTAGAGGTAGGCATGGGTTCCAAAAGTTCCTGGACTTTGCACTAGAGGCCTTTGCCCTTTGGAAAATGAAGGGCTATGGGAGAACAAGGAAAATCAGCCAGCGCGTGTGCTCAAAGTTCTCTCAATACAAGGGGAAAGCCTCTCCTCCCTGGCTTCAGAGGGCCGGGCGTGACCTCAGCTTTTGTGATGAAAAGACCCCAATGTCTGGATTCATTCCCAAATCCATTTATAGACGCCTTTTTATTTCGGAGGAAGAATGATCTTAACCTTTTTGAGTTTTTTTTTTTTTATCTCCAAAATACAGATACTGTTTTTTAACCTCAAAGTTGTGAATAATCAAATAAAATAATTTATCTTAAAATGCTCAATAAACACTAAAGTGGCAGGCACATTTGTTTTGAAGGTGCTCAGAAGACGCCACCCCAGCACACCCCTTTGCTACTCATTGTGTCAAACTGAAGGCACTTGGGACGCAGCAGATGCATCCAGGGGCTTCCTCTGAACTTCCCAAGGTAAATCCACCAACGAGAACTCAGTGGTCACGAAGTCCTCCCCAGGAATCTCATGGATGAGAAAATACTGATGCCTGCAACACGGCAGGAGGTGTGAGGTCAGCACCAAACCCGGTCTGCCATGGGTATCACTGGTCTTTCCGAAGGTCCATTTTATCTCTCCCCAGTACCATTGTCCTATAACTTGCCTGCTTACCTCCTCCCCGCTTTTCCACGAGGCAGGTATGTAAACTTGTAGATGGCACTGGATTTAGGGTATTCATTTTTTTTCCTCTGATGGTCCCATGCGCATAATAAATTTGTATGCCTTCCCTCCTGTTAATCTCTTGCTGCTGGCTTATTACTTAGACTCAGTTACAGAACCCTCAGAGGATAAATGGAAATGTTCCCCTCCCCTATGGCTCCTATTATGAAAAGGCCTATTACTGTAGAGCCAGAGTATACAGCTGCTATTCCGCATTAGGTAATAAAGATTCAGGGAGCAACCTGTGTACTTCTCACAGTTCCTAACGCAATGTCACTCCTGGTGAAGCCTCGGAGCATGTTGCCAGCTGCCACTGATAGCTCTCTCCTGTGGTTCTCCTTCTGACTCTCCAAAGATATATTTCTGTTCTATTGATAATTCCAGGCCAGGATTTTGGTGTTTGCAAATACTTTTTTGAGAAGCAAGCGTTTCAATAGACCTGTAACTACTAAAAAAATTAAAAATAAATAAACGATAATCACCTGCTCTTACTTTCTGCAGTTAGTAGAGCTCAATCTTGGAAGACATAGCCATGTACATTAGAGTGGCCAAAGGAGGGCGAGGTGTGTGCAGAGGGGGCACTTTCCTCGACTACTAATAGTAGCACTTGCAGCTAGGAAATTTTTCAAGGCCTCTGCTTTCAACAGAGAAAACAATCTAGAATTCTGGAGCATGAGACCAGGAATATAAATAGAATTTGCAAATTTCAGACTATAATTCCTGTCTCACTTAGACAGATCTGTCCCAGAGAAATAAGTCTCCACCTGGCTTTGAAGAACCCCATCTCACCACTCATACTCCTCAATGCATTGGACTTGAGCCTGCAGGTGACAAGACTTGTAGTAACCCAGGCTGATTCTTCTGCCCACACAAAGGCCATGTGAGAGGGAACAACATAGTCTCTTGTGCCACCTGGCTCTGGCTGATGGTCCCAGCCAGCTCCTTCTTCAGATCCAGAATGCCTCTGAGATAAAGTCGCAGAGTTGTTTCCCTCTACCAGGCACTAATAGCTGTCTGATTCTGGCTGCAAATAACTCCTTCCACCTATGGAGCCTGGTGAGTCACTAGAGTGGTTTCCAACTGGTCTTTCACCCTGAGAAGAGTACTGGTTACTGATACGATCAGCTCACCTCTATTTTGGGTGGGTCTTTCTTAGTGTTGGGTTTCCTGTGTAGCAGCTCAAGTTCTTGGTTTGTTTTGATGTCCCATCCGTGTAGATGTGACATCTTGGGTCAGTTGGGTTGTTTTAGTCACACTACTCATGGAGTCAGAAAGAGAACTCACAAGCCAACTGCTACAGGGTCACTTCCTCGTGTAAGTTGCTCACAATGTCATCAACAGATGATCATAGCAAGTGCTAACAACTCAGCTTACCACATGGGCATCACAAAGGCTCTATCAGTGGTAGTTCCACGTTCCTTCCCTTTTATGGAAGCCATAGGTCGAGGGAAAACTAGAGACCCATGGGATTCAATTCTCCACTTGCTAAACACGGCAGGCTAGTAACATGGTATGATCAGTTGTGATCAGTGAGACTCTTGCCCCTCAAGGTGTGGAACATGCAACAGTAGCATTTGTAGGAAACGTAGAATAGTCAGTACTCCCTAGACCTACTGAATCCAAATTTGGATTTTAACAAGACACAGAATGATATGCATGAAGTTAAAATTTTAAAAACCTCAGGCTAAGTCACAGCGTAGAGGGTGAGCCTTCCCACACAACTCCAAGAGGAGCAGCCAAGTTACACTAGTTGGAGTCACACTAGGTGTAGAGGTAACACTCCCACAGAGCAGAGAAAGAGGCTCCCATCCTCCCAATAATTTGATACCACATTAGTTGACCAACCCTCCTTTGCGTGTCTGCTTGGATAGAGTAACTGCCCAACCAGAGTCCTCCCAGGTCCTCTGGACGCACTCAGGACAGTGCAGCAAGTGGGGTGATCCATCACACTAAACCAGTGGATAGAATTCGAACTCACTGAGTCATCCTGGATGCCTAGAAGCCAAATCCTTATTTTAACAACACGCCTACAGGAACAACACAGCTGTCTGAATACTGAAGCTGTATCAACTGTGTACAGAAAATCTGAATGAGGGCAGAAGGACAAGGCATGGGCTGAGAACAAGTCAAGGAAAAAGAAGGTCAGTATGTTGCTAGGCAAGATTACCCCTCTTTTCTATAAAGTGAAGATTTAATTTCCTTTTACATTTTGACTGCCTCTAATCTGTAGGATGTTACTCTCATCTTCTCAATAGTTTTTTTCAATTAGCACTCAGCTCATAAGATGCTTTCTCACCCATGCACGGAAGCTCAGCCTGCATTGTGGGGGAGGGCACATGTCTGGCTACCGGTGTTGTCATGCTCTGTTAAGGAAATCCTGCAAAGGACTTACAATTGTTCAGATGCTAAGATGTTCCAGTTTCTTCTAAGTGCCTGCCTCATAGGAAGCCCAAGAAGGGAGATCCTATATTGTAAAAGATCCTCAGTCCTCTAAAAATGGGGTAAAATAGTGATTGTAACAAGAACATTTCAGTAGGAATGTTTTGCCTAATTTCTTCCTGGTGACCTGCCTGTTGCCATGTGCAGTGACTTGAGATTGGGTGGGGCTAGGGTGCTCAGCAACACGTGAGCCTCGGGCCTGTGGTGGACATCACTCCC
Organism: Ctenodactylus gundi; assembly: GCA_004027205.1. Classification (NCBI taxonomy): domain Eukaryota; kingdom Metazoa; phylum Chordata; class Mammalia; order Rodentia; family Ctenodactylidae; genus Ctenodactylus; species Ctenodactylus gundi. Next base: position 37,100 of record PVKB01001497.1, read on the forward strand.
TACAGTTTACGCTCCGAGTGACAGGTCTATGGGAATCAGACAGACACCCCAATCATCCTCTTGACATCTCTGAAGACACAAAGTGAAAAATGTTATTTTACAGATGACCTGACTGGTTTAAGGTTTACGAATGTCTTCGTCATCCCCTAGCATCATCATCATCATGGCCATCGTTGCTACCACGGACAACACATTTTTTAAAGGTTGACCTGGCAGATAAAAGTCTTGTCCTCAAATGTTCATATTCTACGTACTTAAGTTAAAATATTTCCTCTATTAGTCAAGACCACATTGAACAAAATGCCACAAAGAAGCCAATTATGGTCTTCAAAGCACAACAAAACCTATGCTTTAAATAACACAAGTTTTGACTGAACTATCTTCCTCTCTTTACTCATGAAATTACAAATCCACCCATTATCAAAGAGACCAGTTCTCTCCTTAGTCTAACTGGCTTGAGTCATGTGACCTCTCCTGGGCAAATCCAATGGTAGCCAGGGAGAGGGCGTGAAGGAAATCCCCCACAAAACAGCCCTGTGAGTGGGAGTAGGATGGGGCTCCCAAGGAGAGGGACCAGGGATCACAACCTAACTACTGGTTCTGGATATTCACGGGAAAGGCTGCGAAGGCCTAGACATATTGGTGTTTTATTTTTCTTCCTGTTTATCCAATGGCATTCTACTCTCTCTTTTTTTCCTTCTTCCTTCTTTCCCTTTTTGTTGTAGATGCTACTATTTAGGGACATTTTAGGCTTAGAGACAAATTCAAAGCAGAGGCTAGAGAGCTCCCACGTGTCTCTTCTACAAGTTTCCATAATTATTTGTATCTTGCACTAGTGTGGTACATTGATGAACCAGCATGGATACACTATTAACTAAAGTCCACGAACTAAAGTTCATTTAATGTATTAAGGCTCATTTTTCGTGTTACACAATTCTATGGGCCTTGCCCAACAGATAAGGTCATGTGTCCACCATTATACAACAGTATCATACTGGATAATTTTACTGTCTTAAAAGTCCCCTATCTTCTGTTTCTTCATCTCTCATTACTCCCAAATCCCTGGAATCACTGACCTTTTGAAGGTTTGTATCATTTTGATGTTCCCAGAATGTCATAAATGGGGACATAAAATATGTAGTCTTCTCAGATTGCCTTCTTTTCCTTTGCAATAGTCATTTAAATTCCTCTGCATACTCTGGTGGCTTATTAGTACATCTGTTCTTTCCACAAAAGCGTATTCCATTGCACGGTAAAATAAAGTTGTTTTACCTGTCACAGTTTGAATATGTTACCCAAAGTTCATGTTTTGGACATTTAATCACCAGGACAACAGTATTGAGAGGTAGGGTCTCATAAAGCCTCTGGCCTCAAAGATGGATTATAGCCATTGATGATGGAGTGGGTCCTTGCAAAAGGACTTCCTTCCCCCTGCCCTGCCTCATGATTTCTTGACTCTCCCTTGTGGGCCAATGCAGCAAGAAGACCCTCGCCAGATGTAGCTCCCCTGCCCCTTGATACCAGACTTCAAAGCCTTTAGAACAGTAAGAAGTATTTTTGTCTCCATGAATTACCCAATTTGTTATAGCAGCATGAAAACCTATGACATTACCCACGGGCACATGGAAAGACTCTCCTGCTTATTGTGTTTTACTTCTCTGATCTTCCATTTGTCCTGAGGAATAGCTTTACTTCCATCTGGTGGCTTTAATGGGCAAGCATAACTTTCTTGCCCCTTCTTATGAGCACATGCAATCGCTCCTCTGACATGCAATGACAGAGTCCAGAGTGTGTGGTTCTAGCTGTAGGACTGAGGGCACGTCTGCACCCCTTGACTCACCCGTTACTTGCCCGGTGGCCCTCTGCCAGTGGGACATGCCGCGAAGGTGTTGTGTCTGCATTTGCTCAGTGGGTGGGATGCTCTGACGGAGAATGACTTCCCAGCTTTTCTGAGAAGCAATGAAACTTCAACAGCCTGAATTTGAAGTGAAACAGTTTCAGGAATGGGATGGAATCTTTGCTCTTTTCCTGACACAAAAATAGACAAATTGCTACTTGAGGGGATATTGCCCAACAACAGGCCAACAGTACTGGCCACATAGGGTGAGTACCAGGAAAGCTTAGATAGGGTCAGAGACACTACGTTCAGGCAAGGAAAGACACAATGCAGAGCTTAACTTACTGGTCCTTGACTTTTATAAAAATGGCCCTCTTGAGGAATGTTATAAATTTTTTTTGAGACAGGGTCTTGCCCTACAGTCCAGGCTGATCCTGAGTTCCCTGTGTAGCCCAGGCTGGCCTCAAATTCTTGGCAATCCTCCTGCCTCAGCTTCCCGAGGGCTAGAACTTCAGGTGTGTGCCACCATACCCAGTTTATGTGGTGCTGGGGAACTGGACCCAGGGCCTTGCAGTTGCTAAGTGAGTGCTTTAACTTCTGAGTTACCCCTCCAGCCACCTATAAATATGTCATGGACTGTTCCTGAGACTATGGGTCCAGGTCGCTGGTGCTGCTGTTGCTGTTGCTAAACACCCTTCCTCCACCCTCGTGGCTCTTTGTGGGACTGGGCTTCCCCCACGTCCTCTCTAACGAGAGCCCGTCCCCTAGCCTTAGCTAGGGGTGCATTGGCCTAGGAGAGGATATGAATCCAGATGAGTTATTTGGGCACAAAGGAAAAAAGGGAAAATTCAGTCTGAGTGGAGCTAGTTTGGAGCAATTAATGTTGATGCTACTTCCTGCCATGGTTTATGCCCTGTACATTAAAGAAAGTCTATTTTTAAATGAGATAAGTAAAGTAGGAGTGTAAAAGAAAGAAACAGAGTCTAATCTGCTCTGAGTCCTGTTTTCAGCTCTTTTTTCGCAGTGGATGTTATAACTGTCTCATCAACATTTGTTTTGCCTTCTTTTGGGAATAACTTCGCTGTTCACCTGCTATTCACAGCTACCCAAAAACCCCTGGAAGCAAGCAGATGACACTAGCTGAGTTTATCATCATCTGAGATGATGAGCTGGGGGAAGGACCGACACCAATGGACCCAGTGGAACGGGGTAAGATGATTATTGGAAGATTCAAGGAAAGAGACTTCACGCTCTTACAAGGGAAGCTTCTGATTTCATATCAAGGAACTCAGTTTATGTGCCACCCCCAGTCTGATCATTTGTCCTGCCTGTGGACCAGCAAGATGCCAACAATAGCCCTGGACTGTTCCTGCGACTATAGATCCAGGTCACTGTTGCTGCCCCTGCTGTTGCCAAAGATGAAGAGGCTGGAGAGACAACTGCTGGCCCCACTGCTCCTAATGTGGCTCTGCCTTCCCAGTTACTTCCTAGAGATGCCTGGGGACAGAACCAGGGAGAGAGGGGGGGAATCGGGTCTCCTGGGAACAGCTCTGACCAGTGGAGGGACAGGGGATGTCTATGGACACACTCTTGTCTGTTCCTGCACCTATGTGGGCAGTCTCTAGTCCCCGCACCCCTCGGAGGGATCTTGCCGTGGGAGCTTTTCTCTTCTGCTACCTCATTCCCACTTTCTATCACACAGTCCTTTTCCCTCCTGCATCTGAGTCACATTTCAATGTCTTATAGTGTCAATGTGTCCATTTTTGCCTCAGAATCTGAGCTAAGACAGTCAGAAAGATATAAGGTCACAGATTGTTGGGAGCTCTTGTGACAACGGGAACGAGCTCAAGGACCAAGCAGGTGTTGTGAGAATCAAGCAAGGAACTGAAGGACGCTTGATGACATCACTGACATGGCAAGCCACTCCCCCCTACCCCCCAAGTTCTCCCTGTCTCTGCGATTTCACTGGAGCCAGAGAGAAGCCCTGTGATTGGCAGCTGAATAGATTGCAACTAACATCCTCTGCTGGTCTCACCTACATTTGCAGCCTCTGGGATTCTCCCTCAATCTCCACCATTGCCTTATAATAATTTCCCCATTTGGTCGTTAGGTAATGCGGGCTTCTGATACCTGCCATCAATCAAATCCTAACTGACGCACCTGCCTTCCCTTTTGGTCCTAATGACCTTTAAAGACCCTTATTCAAATTCTGGTGCTTTTTACCATTAAAATCATTGAAATCAATCAAAATGTATACAGTGTATCTACAGTCACGTGCAAAAACACAGGTTACTTCTATTTTAATTTAAAGCACACGCATATAATGCTCTGGAACAACTCTGAAAGTTCTCCCAAACAAAAGCCAAACAACAATGCCCCCAAATAAGAATAGTTTAAGAATTAATCTCTGCCAAGCCAGCTTTCCCCTAGATGATGGATTTGTTAGTTAATCATTCTGAAGCCAGGATTAGAGCACAGTCAACAATTTAATAAACCATTCATTTCCTACCGTGCTGTGCACTTTCATGGTTTTTTTTTATTCTTATGCCATAAACAAGACTATAAATTGTACTAGTAATTGTTTTTTTAAAGGATGTCAAGACTTCCGCTCTAAGATGGTGATTCGAGCCTGCACACTTAACTACTCTCTTTCTCCCCCGGTTCTTATGAAAAGGGCTAAAAAGGTATTTTAGAGTACCATTTTAAAAATTATTCTGAAAACTTGAAAGAATTTGGCAAAACATAATTCACGGGAGAAGGAAAGGGGGAAAAAATCGGTTATCCCAAGAGTTAGCTATGGCCACCCTCTCTGGATGTGCCCGATCCTGCGTGATCTCTGATATCCAGAGTTAGTGCAGGAAGGATGCCTCAGCGAGAGCAAGTCTTGAAATACCCTGGAGCAGAGGGCCCGGGGCATGCCTGGGGCAGTGGCGTCTCTGGGGGCAGCAGTGCAAGGACTTTGCTAAAACAGGATCCCAGTGGAAGGACACCCTGTCCCTTGGAAGAGGAGATAGTGGCCCACATTACTTAAAGCCACCACAATAAACACTGGAAAAATAAAAAGAATGAAACAGGAAAGAGAAGGAAAGAACAACAAAGGCCCGCAGAGAGGCCGGGAGCGCGAGTTGCCTTCACTTCCGGTGGTCATTGCTGGAAACTGGAAAACACTTTCCAATCATTTGCCAGGGGTTGCTGAGCAATTTTCTTCAATCAGGAAGCAGTTTGACTTCTGCTGATTATATGGAAAAGCCAGAACTGTACCAGACCTGCAACTGTCAGGAATAGAAAGGGCCCTTTCGCCACCCAAAGGTTAAGGCAGTAGGGTCTCAGGAACTGATTGAAGTTTATTGATTTTCAATTGATGAAACATTGGCAACAGCAGAGGGTGATAAAATTACACCCCTGGGCTCAGAGGGTATTGTTTCTCATCTCGGACTCGTTGTTGGAGTTGACAAGTAAATGGGTTTCTGGTAAACACTGATTCCATTTTTCAATCTGGGCACAAAATTGGTATGTAGCAATAATGCGAGGGTAATTACAGGAGTCTGAAAGACCGTAAGTCTTGCAAAAGCCTGAACGTTTTAGAAACCGGCTGTTGCTTTTACTTGTGAATTGGTATTAGCTTGTTCAAGAGGAAAAGTGCATACCAAAGAATTGAACTCAATCCAATTTAAAAAAAAAATGTGTATGTGGGTTTTCTGTGAAGCAAGGTACAAGGCTGAAAGTCGCAAGAATTCAGTTCTCTTTCTCTTTCTCTCCCATATCCTCTTACTTGAAAAACTGTTAATTCCGTGAAATTCACCGGAGACTCCTCTGTTCCCAGGGGGCTAGCATCTCCCACTTCATTGGAAAACAGCTCTTCCCAACAGATGATGAAGTGTTATTCCTCCTTGCTGCCGGGGTGGAGGTGAGGAGGTAAGGAATCGTCCTCAGAACGGATGTCTCAGCAGCCCACATTGTCTTCCTTCATATTCATGAGCCCGCCCCCTCCCGTGGCTCCTCAAGAAGCTCTATAGCAAAGCTCTCATTAAAGCGCCCCTTACAAAGACGAGGGAGCCTCGAACTTCAGAAGCTCAGTGTCTTTTTCTGTCGACTGGGGTTAATAATTCATCCCCAGTGGGGTTATATGAATAATCGATTAGATAATGAATATGAAAACATGTGGTAGAGTGAAGAGAAAGGACAGAACATGCATCTGGCAGCCCTGTGTACTGTACAGCACTGGGCAGACTTTTTTTTTTAATCTTCACCTCCTTAGCCTCCTTATCTGTAAATGGGGATATAAGAGCATCCATTCATTTCATAGAATTTTAGTAAGAACCGAGTTACTATATAGCCAAGCTCATAATGAATAAATTAGCATAGAAGACGCTACTGTTCTCATGTTGGTATAATCTTGTCATACTCAGGAGGTTTTCATGTCCTCCGTGAAGTAACTCAGTATCTGCGATGGTCCATCTGGAAGGGGTGGGGTATGTGGAAGGAAACTCGGGTCAGATATGGTCTCTGCACTCCGTGGGAGCTTGAGTTTCACGGGGGGTGAGGGGAAAGAGCTCTGGCGAAGTTCACAGAACTCAGAATAAGCTGTTAAACTGGTGAGTGGACCTGACTGAATACTTAGACGCACTGGGCCAACTCTGGACAATAGGACCACGGGCCACTTCCTGCCCATTTAGGACCTTTCCTGTTCTAAGCTCCTGTTGGCCCCAGGCCCTTATCGTTGATCTTGAAGATTTTGGTGCCCACTCCATTCCTTTAACACTGGTGAACTACCAAGAGATCATCGTCCTGAGCGACGGCTGAAGCTCTTCCTGTGCAAGAAGACGCCTGATCTGTGGGCCTTTAGGCACATGGACAGTCACAGGGATCGTGTGGGAGACAGCGGGGACAGCATGAGAAAATCCCCTGGGCGCCACAGCCCCGTGACTGAAAGGTCTCAGGCCTTGATGAGATTCTGATACCTTTCATGCTACATGTTATTCATAATTAACCTTGTGTGTAACCACAAAACAAACCCTGTTAACTGAAATTAACTCATTTTCGATTTCACAATTCCGTTTAATTTCCCCCAAACAGAGCCCATCCTGAGCTCTGTCTCTGGCCCGGCTCCTGGGTGCCCTCGGCATGCTTAGGCGTCTGTGGAGTGCTGCCAGGTCACACCCTCCTGCATGCCCCCCACCCCCCCACCAGCCACCTCCCCCAGCTCTGTGAGGAGAGGCCTCCTCTGGGACCCCATGCCAGCATCGGCACAGTGGCCGTCTTATCTCTGCCCCACACTTACGGCTCCTGGCTCTTACTCCCGTTTGTGGAGAAAGCCCAACACTTGGATCTCTCACAGAGAGCCCGGGGAGCACCTCTCTCTCCAGTGCCTTATCTGCACTGGAGACTCAACCAGAGTGGGCTCTACTGGGGACTGAGCCGGGCCTCGGTTCTCTGACAGCTTAGCAGAGAACCGTGGGAAGGCAGAGAGCCCTGGCACAAGAGGCCGGAACACCCACATCTGCATCCTGGCTACTTCACCTCGCTCACCCTCAGCTCCTCCTGTGAAGATGTGTATGATGCCACTACTTGTCAAGAGTAACTTCGGTGACGGAGGCGGGCACAGGCCCGACTCAGAGAAAGCGTGTGATACACAGGAGCGTTGATTTAATCCAGGTAGGTTCCTATAGCTCTCAGGGGCAGTGCAGCTCTCAAACCTGGCCCTTCTCCTAGGGTTCTGGTTCCCATAGCGAATCCCCAGCAGAAGCAGAGGCCACACTGGGCACCAGCTCGCAGCATCACTGTGCTTTACCCACCACGTCTACAACCTGCCACCCAGTATAGCAGCCACAGTTCCCCAGACAAACGGAACCAATAAGAGATGAGAGGGAAGAGTCACTCGACAACTTGGCTCACTTTATCACAGAGGCAGAGGATTTGTACCTCAGGCGCAAGCTGGAGAACCCGAGAAGTCAGCAAGGGGCCCAATCCAAGCCAGAAACCTCCCATCCGGGACATCCATGACTGGCTGCCAGATAGTGGACGAAGCTCAGGGTGCAAGAAAGACACAACTTCTATCTTTTCATTTTCACGTGGTTCCCCACTGTGGATGGGCCTTCTCCCAAATTGACCAGTACACCGAGCAGGTCAGGCTCAATTAGAGGACACACCTGGTCTACGTAGTCCTAGGATGCACAGCCTTGCCCTTCCCAGCCAGGCTCCCAGAGATCACCCAGCTCTCCAGGGCCAGGTAACTGAGGAAAGGAGATATTGACACCCACAAGGCTTCCAGAGAGGTGTTCAAACTGACTCCGTTGTGTATACAAAAATCCCTGAAAGTGAGAAACACTAATTCAACTAGCTGGGGGATGGTGCCTCTGACAATTTTATATCTGTGGCTTTTATTTAATAACTAAGAAGGAGAAATAATAAAAAATCAGGTAGTCTCAGTTGGCACTTAGATCTATTTATTAGTGAAGTGTCTATGTTCTGCAATCATGAGGCTAAGAAATCCACACAAATAGATATGTGAACACTTTGCCACATACCTAAGAACTAGTCTGGTTTGCATTTGATCCCTTGAAAACAAGGACTTTACCCGCTGCAAGAAACTGCAGTCATCCCAGCCCGGCACTTAGACTGGCCTCTCACTTGATTTAACACATCCCTGTTCTTGGCTTGAAATTCTTATTTAAAAAAAAAAAAGCTAAGATCCCTGCATTTTTGTTTTAAACTAGACCTTGGAAATCATACAATTCCTTCTGGTCTCAATACTCAGGCTAGTGTATATAATATAGTTGAGGCTTATTATTGGAGGAATACATTTATCAAGAATGCATAATATGCTTCCCAATCATTAGTTAGCAATATGGCCAAAAGATTTTAAAAAACCTTCCAATGTTAGAGAGCCTGCACAGTCCATGTTAAGTTAAAAAATCATACTTGAAACTTTAAAACCTAATTTGGTGCCAGCTACCAGAGAATATGTCCTCTCCCTAAGAAGTAGCAATTTATAGGTCTTTCCGGGTAGTGACAGTTTCTGCTATTGACAAATCTCACAGGAATAACAGGCCAAAAGTGTTGGGTATAGACTGCTGCCAAAGCACCATACTAAAGTGACTGAGGTGGTCCTGGAAAATGAATATTCAGATCTCATTCAAATGAAGTTCCCAGAGGGGAACTGCCCTTTACATAAGGATTGATTTTTCTGAAGTACATAACCAGTCAAAGAATATTTACTCTGGTTTGTAGTTCAGGGACCTAAGAATGTGTGTGAATTACATTTAGAGAGAGCTGAAAAGCAGGGCAGCATGCAGAATTGTAATCAAGAGGCAGAGGATAAAATTATTAAAGGGAATAAAACAGAATCTAGGTAAAAATGCCAAAAAAAGAGAAGAAAGTGCAATTCCAAAAGAAAGAATGTGGTGGGATTGGTACTAAGATGACACAAGGTATTGAACTTCATCTTCCACTCAAAAGGATTCACTTTAGCAAAGACATAATTGGTGTATGTGATTTAAAACACTCCTGCTTGCAAAAAGATGGTGACTAATATTTTCAACAATAGTACAAAAAAGTTGTAACATTCCTTCTAAGTTCCCTCTCTTTTTTTATTTTTCCCCACATTTTATTGATATGTATACATGCAAAATTCAAGGTTTACAATGGAGTTGAGCATTTTGTGCACATACTATCTTGTCCAGGTGACAAGGGCTTTCCCACTCTCCTTTTCTCCCTCCCCCTTCCCCACCCTACCCCCCTCTTTCACTTTGTCTTTCATCTTAAGTTCCATAGGTGTTGTGGTCTGGGTATCTCATCAGAGAGACCATTCGATGTTTCACCTTCTGCTTCTGACTTACTTCACTAAGTGCCCTTTCTTGCATCTATATGGACCTTTGTCGTTGATGGTGTCCTGACTCCTCTAAGCCAAGCATCAGCCGAAACTTCCGGAGGAGAGGTGAAGGCTTACTGGTGGCAGCATTCGTTGTGTGACAGCATAAGTGCAACCAGGAAGAGAGAGGGCTGGGAAAGGAAATGAGAGTCTCGAGATTGTAATAGCTAACTCCGGAATGAGTTGGGGCTAAAATGTGCCCGGTGTTCATAATACCTGCAAAAAGATTGTAGCTAGGGGAATACGAGATTGTGCCCCACCAGAAGTATATAGTCATGAACTTGTGAAAAACTAACTTTTGGGGATGGATTTAAGTTGGAGGATGTTCCCTCCGGGCTAAAGCCAAAGCAGGGATATAAATGTTCCCCTAGCTAAAACATAAGCATGAGAGAAAAAAAATAGCAAAATACGACACAACACAGAGTCTGAGTGATGGCAGATGGAGGAGTTCTTTATAAATGGTGTTCAAAAAAAAAAGTCTCTGAAGAGGAAAATTCCATGAGGCCATAAAGCATACAAATGGGATAGGAAAGAAGATGATCAGACAATTCAAAAGATGAAGGAGCAGGAAGCAGGCCAGACCAGGGCTGGGCAGCTTCTGAAGCCACAGCTAGCCTGGGGTTTTCACCAACTCAGCTGGTAAAGACAGCGCGGGTGAACATAAGAACCACATTATTTGGAGCTCGTTGGTGATACTTAGGTTAACAGCTGAACAGACTGCATGTGGTTCTCATCCAGCATAGAAAACAACATTAAATTTAATATTAGACACTGTGTCCTACAGTCCCCTGGCCACACCCTCCACGGGGAAGTACACATTGGCCAGCTTCGTCCCCGGTCCCCACCTGTTCTGTGCGTCTGGCTCCCCACCCACCCCAACCCCCTCTGCTCTTCCTGTGTTCATGGAAACCCCCTCCCACTCCTACTGGAGGGGTGTCCAGGCCCACTCCCAAATGCCTTTGCTGGTTAAAGTAACAGGATAGGGCTCTTCTCTGTCTAGGCCATGTCAAGGAGGAAGGCCACAACTTTCAAACTGAAACAACAAAGCCTTCAAGGTGTTCTTCTAAACCAATAAAAACGTCTCCTAAAAGAAATCCCTATACGCACGTATGAAAAAAACACACAGAAACCTAGCATTTTGTAAAATTAATAGGCACTGATAAAAATAACTTAAAGCATAATACAAACAAGAGGAATTCTGCCCTTGTCTTGGCCCAACAGATCACAAACCAAGCGAGGAACCCTTGAAAATTGCTTGTTTTCTTTATAAACAGCTATGCCACTAAATATCCTTCTAAAATAGTCATTTTGCATATTGTGCTGATTAATCTTGGTTATCAACTTCATGTGATTGAAAGACACAGAGGAAATTAGTAAGCACAGTTCTGGGCTGGGTGAGTCTGGTGGGGAGTTCCCAAAGATGACTGACATGCAGGCCAGCAACCTGACGCAGGAAGACCCACCCTGACGGTGGTGGGACCACTCAGTCGGTTCACGGCTCTGACGCAAGAAAAAGGCAAAGGGCAAAGTCTGCTTAGAGTCACAGTCTGAGTCAGCTTGGGCAAGTGAGTCTTGCTGCCATGGCCTGTGAACATCAGAGCCCGGCTTCCTCAGCCTTTCCAACGCAAATTCACACCAGCTAATAACTATCCACCAGGTGATGCACAGTTCAATCCCATGGATGAGACACTTCAGTAATACAATGCTTTGTTAGAGGATGTTTTAAGTTATTTAATATTGCTGCCAATATTTTATTATAAACCAGGCTCAAAATATATTACTATTTATGTATTTTTATTCATAGATGATTTTCTTATAGTTTGAAATTGAATGGCTATATTAAAATTAGAAATGTAAAGTAATACTCTAAAGCTTTTTGTATATTTAAAATTTTAATTTTTTAATAGATATTTTACTGGTTTGTAGAAGTCTTTCTACATGTGTAAAATATAGATAGTCTTATACATTTAGGTACCCTGGGTAGTGGAGTTTTTATTATTTTCCTTGATTTGGCAAAAAATATGGTTACAGAATTGTTAAGGATTATCACAAAATGATATAAATTATTAGTTACAAGTTAATGGTCTTAACCAGTATCTACTATTTCAAGCTTAATGGAAAAACTAAAGTCTAACAGAAGAGTTTTATTAGGTTTTTGCTAAAAAAAATTGTAAATTGATTCCTTGCTATTAGTATCTGTGGCAGGCACCAGCCTCAAGGTAAAATGTGATTTGACATATTTTATAGAGTTGGGTACAATAGTCTAAAAACTTTCAAGAGCAAAGATATTAGAGTTTTATTATAAGTTTAAGTTTTTGTTGAGCTCATGGGCTCACTCATTTTCATCAAGGCAAGAAGATTCTGTTAAGGATTCTGTGGGCCCATATTGGCCATATGTATTGGCACCTATCACATGAAAAAGACACCTGTTCCCCCACCTCTGGCCCACCTCCCCATACCATCCTTATGATCAAGGGTCAGACTATGCTTACGACAGAGTTGTCTGGGTTTTATTTTTAATTCACAAAATGCATTGATACTTTCTTTTAAAGATACTAAAATGTTACCAGTAGGAAATTTAAGTGCTAGCTATGATCAAATAACATGCATTAAATTAATCTGGTTTTGAGACTATGTAACACTAGATAAAATTTAGAACCAAAATCACAGCCATTTGAGGGAATCAGAAAACAACCAAGGAGCTACGACTTCAAAGACGAAGGTCCAAGAGAGAGAAGGGAAATGCACTGACATGAGTCCTCTACTCTCCCTACTTCTCCTCTCAGGATTTTTACTCAAGAGCAAATACTGCAATATGATTACTTCCTTCTCACTGGCTGGAGAGAGAAAATTTGAACTTCAGAGCCACCAAGATGTCAAGATCCCAGAGAAAGGTACAGAGAAGTGAGCCTACTATTTTTAACTCTCTCCCACTGAAATACTTGCTAATACCAAGTTGCTTATTAATACATTTTCAGGCCAAGAGCAGAGAAACCAAGCAGAGGCAGCTTCTAAGAGGTTTTAAAGCTAAGCAGGAAATGTGACAATCTAATACTGCAAGGGAGAAAAAAAAAAAACTATTGTTCAGAACCTGCCAGGCAGGAGTGGTTCCATAAAATATCACACATTGGCAACAGAGATCTTTAAAGAGCTATGCATAAGAATTACACACTAAAGTAGCCAGAGTTCAAAAAGCCCAAAATTTGGCCTTGACTGTACCAGGGTAGTTTTCTGGACCATCTCTGGCTGCCAGAAGAGAAATAAATTCTCTATGGAGAAAGCTAATATTCTCTAGACCTTTGGCAATTTTTATATATAATATTCAAAATACAATTATATATATATATATATATACATACATGTGTATATACATATATATATACAAGAATTACAAATGCCAGAAAAAACACTTAAAGAAAAAATACACAATAGACACAAACTCCATAGGACTTATCTCTTAGAGTTATCAGACTCAAATTTTAAAATAAATATGAATAATGCACTTCAAAATATAGATTAAAAGGTGAAGAATTTTTACCAGGGAATTAGATCTACAAAGTTAAAAGAAAACTAATAAAAGATGATAATCAAAATTAAAAGTTAGTAAGTGGATATTAACAGAAATTAGATATAGTAGAAAGGAATATTAATGAACTGGAAGAAAATTCATTTAATTCATATCAGATAAATAAGGTGTAAATTCATAGCATTGATACACACAGGGAAAAGAGTCCAAACTCCAGGAAAAAGCAGAGGAGATAGTAGATGTGTGGGACATTCTGAGAAGGTGTGTATGTCGTCGGGATTGGATTACTATAATGGGTATTTCAGAAAGGAGGAGGAAGGAAGGATATTTGAGAAGATACTAATTTTTTTTCCAAAATTCATCAAAGACATCAAGTCACAAATTTAAGAAGTCCTATGAGCACAAAACAAAGAATTTACAAAGAAAACCATTGGTTTATACAAAGTAATAACTATGAAAGGAAGGAAGGAAGAAAAACAGACTGGGAAAGAGACACAGACTTCACAGCAGCAGGAAGAGAAAGAGAAGGAGACTCATCTTCAGAGGAGTAAAAAAGCATAAACTATTATTTCTTTTATAGAAACAACAGAACGAGATCCAATGGTATATTTTTAAAGTACTAAAAGAAAGAACAGCTAATCTCAAATTCTACACTAAATGAAAATATTCAAAAACAAAAAATGATATAAAGAAATTAAGGCAAAAACCAAAAGGTTTAATCACTGCATACCTATATCAAAAGATACACAAAAGGAATTTCTCCAGGCAGAAGAAAATGATTCCAGCTGGAATAACTGTAAAGTAAGAAAAAATAATCATCTCTGCAAAAGGTAAGAACAGGTAAGTCTAAATGAATACTGACTGCAAATCAACACCAACAGGTGTCGTCTGTGATTTGCATTGTGCAAATTAAAATATATGGCAAAAATAACCAAAGGAAGAGTGGGAACAAGACAGCTGATGTACAGCAGGTCCTACATTGTTCAAGAGCTAACAAAAGCGCACATCTGTCTTATCCTGATGTGACTTGAGAAACCTTGTTGTAATCTAAGAATAATAACTGAAAAAGAACTACAAATTAGCAAAAGAAAAATAGAAGAAAAATGATTAATTTAAAAGGAAAACATATGATAGGAAAAACAGAAAAGGAAGTATGGTAGTCAACTTAAAATTTTTTTATTAATAGGGACTATTAACTATAGTTCAGCAGCTAGAGCACTTGCCTAGTAAGTGTGAGCCCCTGAATCTGATTCCCCACCACATAAGCCGGTATGGTGGCATGCTCCTGTAATCCCAGCACTCAGGAGACTGAGGCTGGACGATTGTCTTGTGTTCAAGGCTAGTCTGCGCCTCATAATGAGCTCAGGACCAGCCTGGACAACAGAAGGAAACCCTGTCTCAAAAAATTTATTAATAATTATACTGAGTTAAATGGTTAAATGCCAATTAATTGACAAAGGTTATGAATAAAGATATGATTAAATTTTGCTTATAAGATACATTGTATAAATACAGAGAAAGATTGAAAAGAAATAAAGAGAAAAATAAACTATTAATACAAGCCAAATAAACATCTAGCTATATCAGGTAAAGTAGACGTTAAAGGAAAAAGTATTGAAGATAAAGACATAAATTTATATGCATCTAAAGACAGGCAATATGTTGTATATATGGAAAAATGATAGAACCAAAAGCAGAAGTAGGTAAATACTCAGTTCTTCATTTGAGCTCAGACCAAAGGCTGAGAAGTGATTCCTCAACTCTTAAAAGCATAAATAGTTTAAAATATCCCTACGAGTATACAGTAGATTTTAGAAACAGGTGAATATGTTTACCCTCATTGAAGAAAAGTCCACACCTAACAATGGCAGAATGAAGACTCTTGTCACATAAACACAGAACATTTCATTGGCTTTCTATATCCTGGACCATTAGGGAATTAATTTCAAAGAATTGAAAGAAATATAAACCACAAGGTAACAAAGGAGAGAATTTCTGTGATGCTGGCAGCAGAGAACATGAACACCACCCCAGTTTAAGCTTTGGGTACAGATGCCCACGTGCAGAACTGCAGCTCACATGCTGTGGAATCTTCTGCTTATTCTAGCCCTCTCTGATGATGCGCCTTTTAAAATTTGAATTAATTCCCCCTAAAGTTACCATCATGTAATTTAGCACTTACATCGTAGCAGGCTCCACAGTTAACCGCTGAGAACCCCGAGAGTCCCGATTCGCATGAACCTCTTCTGTTCTTCTCTTTGCCCTTCCATGACTGGGCATGCAAGGCCTGCCATTCACCCCAACACTGAACCTGACCCAAGGGTTACCTGAAAGCAAAGCATCATGCAGGGCGTCATGCAGGCTGCGAAGCTGGGTGCGTCTCATTTTCTATGCAAGCTTACAATCTCTCCGAAAAGATACGAGAGCAACATAAGTATTTCCTGGACGTGTGAGAAGGGAGTAATAGTAATAGCCATGGTATTAGTTCTGAGAGAAGAAAGGATTCTTTGTGTCTAAACTAATCAGGAAGGGCATTTTGAACAAGTAGCCTCTCTGGTGGACCCCAAAGACTACAACAGGGCATTCCAGGGGCTACAAGATCTAACGGCTCTGTCGTGATCTGAGGCACTGTTTCCTACATAATAGTCCCAGTAGATTTCTCCTGAAATTAACTAACTTTCTATGACCAGAGAAGGTATCTGGGTAACACTACTCAGCAGGTGCACTGGAAGAACAGACTGCTGAGGGGTGGTGGGTGAACTCTGTGGCTTTGAGCTCCCCCCCCCCCAGGACTGTGCTAGCAGTGGCCCTGTCCCCCATGTGTGTGACGTGGCTCATTTCAGTTGATCCTACTGCTACCGCTATGTGCCTACTTTCACACTTTGTTAAGTCTTTTCCTGCTTTTGTGAACTTGAATCAGTTATTTTTTTTTAAAGTCAGGCAATAAGAAATCTAGATTAGCTTTAAGATTCGTGTCAAATATTACTGGGAATTGAGGGAGACATGGAAGGATGCTGCGTTCCCTGGGGTCTGTGCACCATAGCGCCTGGGTTGCAAACTCAAATACCTGCAGGCAGCAGAAAGGGATAAGAGGTGGGTGAACTGAATGTCAAAATAGTGGTAGCATTTAATTTGGTAAGAAGTGATGATTGACATGTGGACTGTAATAAGCCACATTCACAGTCCGAGACCTACTGAATCAGAAACTCTGGGCCCTGACCCAACAATCTCCAGATGGATCTGATCGATAGTAACATCCGAGCATGAGGAGTCACATGGACGGAGGTTAAGTGGGGAGCCCACACCCATGGGAAGGACGGACGGGGCTCAGCCTATTTGATTTGTGTCTTGTAGGACAGAAACACTCTGCTGCCAGACATCCACTTTTTAAAAAGAGAACTCACAAATCTGAATTTTATGTGACATCTTCTAATTCTTAAGAGTTGGCCATTATTAAAATCAAAACAAAAACAATCCAGTGGCCGAATACAACTGTGGTCAACACTTTCCCGTGGACTTTTAGTTGATAGTCTTTGAAATGATGATTAAAAATATAAGCTCTAGATACAGAAAGTACAAGTTCAAACTGCAGCGCTTCTTACGATGCAGGTGACCTCGAGGCTAATTGCTTAACATCCCTCTGCTTTTATTTCTTCCTGTGTAGAAAGGGCATTGTTGTGGTGCCTGCTACCTGGGTCCTCTAGAAGACAGGGTGTGATGATAGTGTGTACACAGCACCTAGTCAAGGTCTGGCCTGGAACAGCACTTAATAAATGATACTTTTGCAATTAGCTCAAGTACAGAGGACATGGACTCTGTTGGGGAAAGAGCTAGCAGGCAAATGGTTGGTTCCTCCAGGCTGAATTGAGTGTCCCACAAAGTGGTCAGCATGTGGCAGTCCCATGCAGGGACCGGATACTAATAGTAGGAAAGAGGTTAGTTTGCTGGTGGCAGCTCACCAATAAAACGATTTCTATAATCTCCAATGTCATTCTGTGCTATCTGCTCATACATGACCAGAGCATCAGCTATGAGTAAGGAATGGGGCAAGCATGAATAAGCATGTACCGCTCAAAGCGTGCATATCAGAGCAGACGTAGTCATGTAGAAGCTCAGAGCCATCCACGGCCAGTACGTCTGCACAGCTGGGGAAGAGAAGTAGAAAAAAGATAACGAGCTCTGACCTCAAGGCTCTGTTGGCACCCGGGGCTCCTGCTCGGTAGCACAGACGCCAGGTCCGTGGGCAGCCAAGATAAACTCCAGGCCCTGCATCTGGAGGGGTTGAGGTGGCCGATAGACTTCCTGCCTATCATCATTGAGACCAGGTCAGCTTCTAGAACCAGTGAGCCTGAAGGTAGCAGGCACCAGAGACGCCCACTGTGAGCGGCAAGAAAGGTGACACTCCACAGATGCTGGTGCAGGCCACAGAATGTCGCTTGTTTTTCTAGGGGGTGAGATGTCATAGTGGTGTCAACTTTCGGTCAGGATACAGGATGCATTGAAGGAAGAACAAGGAGCAAAAATACAACTGTTACGTTTCCCTTGGCCAGAGGCTGTGGGACCTCAGCACTGAGACCATCACGCCTCTCTCCTGTACCCACAACACACACCTCTCTAAATGAGTAAAACTTTCTCTCCTGCTGATGGCAGCCTACATCCTGCTTTTTAAAAATGCTATCACAATACACAACTTCTTCATTGTCAAAAAGTATTATACGTGCCGACATAATTTTAGTTCTTCATATATAATCTCATGCATAAAGTCACAACTGCCTTCTGTATGTGGATCTTGTATTCTAGGTGGACAGGTTCTGCTATTCATTTAGTAGCAGAAAGGTTCATTTTGTACATTCTTTAGGATTTCCTACAGTGTTTTCTCAAATACAGTTCTCTTTTCTTAAAAAATACTCGGCTTTACCTAGATGAGCAAATCTCTAATACTAACAGATAAAAACTGGCATGCAGTGGCCCTAGTCTGCAACCAGGCATGGTGGCACACACCTGTAACCTCAGCACTTTGGAAAGCTGAGGCATTATGATTCCAAGTTCAAGCCCAGCCCAGGCAATCTAGCAGCTTATCAAGTCCTCCTCTCAAAAAAAGGGGGTGGTGGTGGTGGTGGAAGGGTTGGAGATGTAGCTCAGTCCAAAGGCCCTAGGTTTAATTCTTAATCTTTGTGTCTGTCTGTCTCTCCCCATCTCTCTTTCATACATACACACAAACACGCATACTTTGCCCATGGGCTGGGTGTCAGTGACAATGGGGGTGTTCACCTGGCATATCTTGTGAAAGTCATGAATAGTACCAATGCCTAGATGTTGAGGGGTACAAGATGGGGCAGACATAAAGGAAGTCAGGGTCACAGATCACCATGAGCCTTTGGGTCTTCAGAATATTTAATTTTGCCATTTCACTTGGAAGACGTAGCTCCAGCTTCCTGCTTTCGGGGCCACCTGTCCTGACCCTCTGGGGCTTCCCTGCACCCTGCTAAGAATTCCTGTGCTCCACCAGCAAGAGCTTAGGTTGAGCATCTTGGAGGGTCATGTTTGGGGAAGTTGCAAAGAATGTGTTGGATACTTCATCCTTGAGAAGGTCAGAAAAAATGGAGGCGTGGACACCCACACATGAGTAATAGGGTGATGTATAATCGTAGCAAATCAACGAAACCACATGCATATCTAGAGAAAGGATGAGTGATTGTAGAAGGGAGGCAAGTCACGGAAGCTGAAGGTGGATCGCAAAGGAGTTCTGAAGCAGCATACAACACTGAGGCCGAATCTGACCTGAATTGACCCATGCGCCTGGGGCCATCCTCACCCTGGATGTAAAAATAATCATGGATACCTTCATTTTATCACATTTACTTATTAGACATCAACCATATTGTAAGCATTGGTTTAGGAGTCAAAAAACCCTCCTTGTTCTCAAGAGCATCCAGATGTGAAGAAAAGACACGCCGAGTAGTCACAATACAGCACAAGAGATGCGGGGATATGAGCGTGTGCAGAGCGTGGCGAGTGCACCGGGCAGGGCGTCGTGCTGCTGCGAGGCCAGGGAAGGCGCCCTGGGAAGGCCGAACCGGAGCCATAACCGAAGCAAAGCAGGAAGGTGATTCCTGCAGCTACCTCGTCTGTCCCCTTATGCCAGCTCTCCAGGCTGCTAGACAGTTCCCAACAGGAATAGGTGTGGTGTGACTGCAGGTGAGCAGCACAGGGCGCTTCCTCAGGCTTATCCTGGAAACACGCCACAGAGTTTTAAATCACGTTTTATTTACTTAGTCATTCATCTTTTTTTTTTTGAGGCGGCATAGCAGCATTTGTAGCTAAACTATTGTAATTCTTACCTGTTGGATGGCTTCCAAAACACTGTGACTAAGGAAACTTATAACCATTAGGGAAAAAATCCCCGAAGAATCCCATACATTGGCAATCCCTGAAGTCTTTTTTATCAGGAAAATGAAGGGAAGATTGATCTCATAAAGTTGGAAAGATCAGGATTTTTGTCGTCTGCTTCTTATTTTGCTGTTTTGGGTTTGGCACTTGTGAAACAAGGTCTTGTTATGTCTTCCAAGCTGGCCTAGAACTCACTATGGAGCCGAGGTTGGCCTAGGTGACGCTCCTGCCTCAGCTTCCTAAGTGCTGGGATTACCTACACCATTATGTTTAGCTTGCTGTTATTTGATTTATTAATATTGCCTTTCCCGTCATCTATAATTTCATTTAATATTTAAACGTTATTTTGGACAAAAAACAAAAACAAAAAACAGGTAACATACAATTCATTATCTTAGCCATTTTTAAGAGTATGGTTTGATAGTGTTAAATACCTTCATATTGTTGTGCAACTAAACTCCAGAACTTCTTCACCTTTCAACTGTGTCTCTCTACTTCCGCAACGACTTCCTACTTTCCCTCCCTGGAGCCTCTGGGAAGCACCATTCTACTTTCTGTTCCTATGAAGTTGACCACTCTACATACCTCCTGTAAGGGTGATCATGCAGTAGCTGTCTTTGTGCGACTGGTTCATTTCACTTAGCATTGTTTTCAAGATTCATCCATGAGGTAGCATACGGCGGCAATTTCTTCTTTATAAAGCTGAGCCATACCCCACTGTAAGTCTTTTCCACATTTTGTTTATCCACTCATCTGTTGGTGAAAGTGATAGCTTCTACTGCTAACTTGTGAGTCGTGTGCTACTAACACGGAAGAACAGGTGCATCTTTGAGATCCTGCTTTCAAGTCTTTGGGATACATAACTGGAAGTAGAATTGCTTGATCGTATAGTATTGTCTTTCTAATTTTTTATTGGAAGCCTTACCCTGTTTCCCATTTTCTCGTTAGGTAAAGGCAGAGTCCATAACCTCTGCTGTCAGTTCTGTACTCTTACCTCCTGTCTGGGTGAAGGACCATCCTTCCACCAGCCTTGAGGAGGGGAAGGCAGCTGTGCTCACACATTGTACCATTCAGATGCAGGGTGACAATTCTGCAGAGACGCAAATCATAGTGAGACCCAGCACAGAAGAAACTCACTTACCCAGCAGTATTTCACCTGCTAGATAGTCACTTGGTTTCTGTGCCTGCCAGAAAAGAGTTCCTGTAGGTATCTGGAAGCTTGTTCCATGTGGAACCTGCTTCCTATAGGATGACATGATTAGCACAGGTGACACAATGACTCTTGATTTCCAGTAGTGTCCCACCAAATTCCCTTTTGGTGTCCTTTTAAAGTTCCTTTTCCTGAACCTCCAAGGTTGATCCCTGCCAGTCCCATTCCAGCTTTTGTGATGCTTTTGATGCCCTTGGAGAAGACCTCTCTTTGAATTAGATGCACAGACCCTCTACTCTCCCCTGGAGAACAGCAGTTAGCTCCGCCCTAGGCTGAATGAGGCCACCTTCACTTTCACCCAGAGGTAGGTAAATTAAAAGCAAGAGAAGCATAAAATCTCAATCCTTAAACACACACACACACACACACACACACACACACACACACACAAGGCCAAAATTTGGAGACTCTTATCATGACTAAACACTTTCTGAATGGGACAGAACAAGGAATTATATACCATTTCTTGGTCTGACAACTTCATTTGTGTGGAAGAGGCTCTTCAGCATAATTCAAGGTTTGGGGCCTCTTGAAAACCACACATTTACCCATACAATCTGATAAACGCATGAGGAAGGAGCAGAATTTAACATCCTGCTAAATCACCAGAACGTCTTGTACCAGCTCAAAGACATCTGGCTCCCTGGGCTGGTTCACCTTCCTAAACCAGCCAGGCCTCATGATTCCCAAGACGCTCAGTTCCTCAGTGAAGGTCCCTGAAGCCAGGTAGGAAACGGACCCCTCTTGCACAATCCTTTAGAATCCACAGCAGCTAGTTTGAAAAGGCAAATTGTTGTGTTTTTTTTTTTTTTCTGGTCCTGAGGGTTTTGTATCATGTGGTGGCAGAAACTTTTCTCTCAGGAGACTGTGATCTTGAATCCTGAAGCATGAGTGACAGGCTGAGCCAGGAGTGCATATCCCGCAGTCCTGCTTTGGTTTCAATTTCCCCAAAGCCCTCCGACAGAGTGAGTATCCTCCTGTGCCAAATGTTGTTTTTACATTTAACGACAAATTTTTCATTGAATCTGGCACCTGAGAGGCAACAAAGAAAGAGTCACCTACTTCAGTCATGGAGTAAAAGCTGCCTGTGCTAAGTTTTTCAGCATTGATATTGAGCACGGAGATTTCTATAGAGGTTGTTGTGGTTTAGATCTAAAACATCCTCTAAACGTCTCATGTTTTCAGAAGGGGTGGGTCACTGAGGGCATGGCATATAAAGTATGTTCTCGTCCACGGCTCCTCCTCTCCTTTCTCTCTGCTTCTGGCTGCTGCATTCTGCCACGGTGCCACCGAAAATGTGAGATAAAACGAACATTTCCTCCAAGTTGCAGGCTTCGAATATTTTGTCCCAGCAATGGGAAAGAAAAAGTGACTAATACAGAAATGTAGCGTAAATTTCACATGATTTTTGCCTGCTGAGTAGACTTGAGAGCTCATGCCAAACACTAGATGCAACTCTACTGAAATCAGCTTTATGACTCGGTGTTGTTTAGTCATCCTGCAGCTCTGTTTTCTAATCTGTACATGGAGAGAATTGGACCAGATCATTGTAAATCTTCCCTTAAAATGCGATTTAATTGGGTGTGGTGGTGAACACCTATATTCCCAGGACTCTTGGAAGTTGAAGCAGGAGGATCACCAAGTTTGAACCCAGCCTGGTCAACTTAGTGAGATACTATCTCAAAAAAAGCATCAAAACGGGCTGGGAATATAGCTCAGTTTGAAGGCCCTATCATCAAATCTGCATTCAATTCATTTGCTTATTCATAAATAAATATATAAAAGTTGTGATTCCATTTGATTAGTAGGAGGATTTGCAGAAAAAATACCAGTCACAAAATTCTGAAGAACTCTTTCTTTTATTCTCTCCCTACCTGTACCTTCTAAAAAAGCAAGAGACGTGGGTCCCTGACAAGAACACCCATGAAACAGCTTTGAACAGTGAGGTCAGTGGGTCCTTAGCATCTGCCTGATACGTTGTGAGGCAGTCTCACTGTTGGATGGCTCATTACATTAGCAAAAGTCTACCTGACTTAATGTCGATTTGCTTTCCTGTACTTCCCATCAGTCAGTTCTGACTTCCTCATTAGAATTGCGCAGAACAAGTGTACCTGCTAGCAAGTTCACATTTTGGTGTGTGCGTCGGTAGAGTTTGTGTAAGCATGCACACACACCCCTTTATACTGGGTCCCTGTGCTGTGTGTGGTCTGTTATGGGGTTACTCCCAACACCCTGGTGTTTTATGACACCAGAAGGACCAGTATTATGAGGGAGGCCAATGTAATTTGGTGAGTTATGATTTATGCAAGCTATTCATAGGTTAAGCGGAGGAATGAAGGAAGTAGTTAACAAAGGCAAGTTGTGAGCGCACACATTCCTCCATTTCAATCAACTCGCAACTGAAAGTGCACTTATCGCAAAAAGCCAACTTCCTCCATAGTAGAAAAATTTCTCCCGTCTACTTTCTCCTCTCTCTCCCCCCTTCCATCTCTTATTTTCAGATCCAGCTTTAGCTCAAAGCTAGTTGCATCCCCATTAACAAGTAGGTATGTGACCCTAGACAAGTTTCATAATCCCTTTGTTCCCCAGCTCTCCAACCATAAAAGAAAAATTATCCTCATCACTGCTACACGAAGATGTTCACGTGGTGATTCCTAAAACTGAGAATAGGCAATGTTACAGGGTGAGTGGGAATTAAAGCTGCAGAGGCTCACAGCTGCTAACGAGCTGGCCTTGCGATGGGAAGTCTGCCCTAGAGCATCCATGGGGGCCAAGCGCAATCCCCAGTCCTGGCCAACGGAAGGGGATAGTGCCGAGCAGTGAGAAGGGCTCCACCTACCCTCGCTGGCCTTGGGGACTGCAGCAGTGAGCCACGGCCCAAAGGCTAAGAGTGGCCTATGGAAGCAGAAGAGGCAAAGGCAGGCATGGCGGCACACACCTAGAATCCCAGCACTCCGGAGGCTGAGACAGCTGGCCCGCGAGTCCGAGCCCAGCCTAGGTAACATAGTGACATAGCGAGACCCTGGTTCAAAACAACAAATGAAAAAGGGTTAAGATGTACGCTAATGTGAAGGCCTTGGATTTAATCCCCAGTACTACTACAAAAAAATTTAAAAAGAAGTTGGAAGAGGCAAATAATAATATTGATGATAATAATTCTTCTGCAGAGCTCTCAGAAAGAAACACAGTCATTCTGATGACTTGAATTTTAGCTTAGTGAAATTGGTATCAGATTTCTATAGAACACCAAAATAATAAATTTGTGTTGCTTTAAATTGCTAAAGTCAGAGTCCTTTGTCATAGCAGCAATGGTGAACAAAGGCACTATAAAATTCAGTCCAAGCTGGACCTGGTATCACAGGCCTGTAGTCCAAGCTCTCTGAGAGGCTGAGGCAGGTGAATTACAAACTCAAGCCCAGTTTGAGCAAATTAGCAATTCTGTGAGACTTTGTCTCAAACAATAAAAAGGGGGCTGGGGAGGTAGCCCAGACAGAGGCCCCAGGTGCAACCCCCAGTACCACAAAAATAAACAAACAAAAAAACAGTTCATAGTACCTTAAAATATTACAGAGACAATCTAACATACATAACTTGGTACTTATCAAATACTCAGTCTATAGATGTGACTCTCTGAATCTTCCTCTTTAATGTTATTGCCTTTTCTTTCCAAGTCCTGAGTGACAGTCCACTGGTGACTCCTGGGTCTGCAGCAGAGCTTCTGAAGAGCCAGTTGGCAGCAGGAGAAATCACCATCTTTTCGAATCCATTTGGCCAGGGCTGAATGTCTGCCAGTTTTCTAAAGGGACTTTCATTTTTAAATTAAAATGATAGATTTACCTGTCTGCATCTTTATGACTGTGAGCATAAGTTTCTGGCCAAAGAGCCAACTTCGCTTTTCCTATGTAGTCATTCCCATTTTAATTTGTATGTCATAAAAACAAGCCGTGTGTATCTCAGCTTTAAAGCAATACCCTGTCTGTAAGATTTTTCAAAGTTTCCTTGGGAAGAATAACAACTCATATCATGGGCAAGTTCAAGGAAAAGACAGTATTTCCAGCAGGGTGGAGAGTGCATCCAGTAGTCTCTGGGAAACTTCTCTCTTTACTTAACCATCAAGCCTGCTACCCTTCCTTTCCTAAGTTACCCCAATATTTCAAGAAATTGCTCAATTCTAAGGATTTTTCAAAACATGAAGTCGAAGTCTGATTCCATACACCTTAGGTATAAGCCACAAAAGGACAAAGTTCTTAGAGGAGTAATTTGTCTTTCAAGGGTTATACAAAAAAAAAAGTTAATAGAACATTTATAGTTGTGACTTTATATGAATAAAAGTCAGAAAAGTTTTATTTATGGCCTTCACAGCTGTTGGAAGTTACTTGCCCCTATCTGGTTTTTGGGGGATTATCATATAGGTAGTTAACCTTAATGGTATGCTCATCCTTATTTGGGCCCCTCTAATCCCAGTTACACCTGGCCACTTACAGTTGCTGTCTTTGGCACAGGTACTAAAGAGAGAAAGAGAGCCATTGTTGGTTGCACAAATAACTGCAGCATCTCATGGGCTGGAGTGGGGTGTCAGAAGCAAGCAGAGTCTGGGCTAGTGATGGGGTGAGGGTAGCAAGGGGCAGTGTGCAGGGTAACCTGCAAGAATATATTATTTTTAAAATTCCATTTCTGGATAGATCAAACATTTCAATTCCATTCATGCTGCTGGTACATGTAGGTGCATGCTCCTGCAAGGTCAGCATTTCAGTAAAAGGTGTGAATTTGATATTTTATTTCTCTTTTTTCCTAATAAGGACCAACAAAAAAGTCTCCAAAGATCTTCTGATCCCCACCTCCACCCACAGCATTCCTATTTAGAGGGTGACATAAGTCACAAGGGACTTCTCATTGCAATTGCTAGTCAGCTGAAACTTTACTTACTGGATTCTGTGTCTGGGAACCTCAGAGAAGGTGAGACAGAGCCAACTAGGACGAGCCAAGGAAGTAGATAGCAAACATGAGGAAAGATTTTGGCAACAAGCCATACCTTGAAGGAATACAGGAACGGGCTGTGACTCTATAGAGGAGAGAAAGGCTTTTGTGAAGAGATCCTAATTATAAACCAGAGGGAAAAGAGAGAGTGCACACAGAGTCACCCCCCCCCCCAGAAGACCCAACCCTCCCAAAAGGATTTCATGACAAGAAGGCAGGTGGGGTTGCACATAAAATCTTTTCTGACCATCAGGATGAGAAAGATGGGTTTTGATTCTTTTCCCAGAAAATTCATGTGTGTTTTAGATGGAGGTTTCGTTCTACTCTGTCATAATGCAATACAAACTAGGTATATGGAATGAGTTTGGATCTCTCAGTAACCCTTTCCAATTTCTTAGAGTATGAATTCCATAATAAGGTTACGAAATATGTGTATGCATATCACACACGTATACATATATACACATATTTGTGTGTATAATGTATAGATACACACAAAGGAAGGTATTTTACCAACACTACATGTTGGGATTTATGTTCATTTTGAGAAATGAACACTAAAACCTAAAAAGCCTGAGTATCACCCTACCCAAAACCTGAAGCTGAATAAAATCTAATTTTGCCTGAGTTTTCTAGGCCTAAGATTTCCTACCATTGACTCTGAATGGGACCTCTACGGGCAGAAGCAAACCCTAAAATATAACTTAATGAAAATTAAAATCGCCACACGTGGATCTCTTAGTTGTGGCCGACTCTGTGCAGATTATTTCCTTTGACTAAGAATGAGTCATAAGGACGGCCATGTCCCAGGTAACCATTTCCTCTTTACACCGGAAGCCAGGGGGCCGAATGGCACAAGTACTTCAGCTGCGTTGCTGAGCTCGGAGGGATGGGGTGGGGTGGGTTCTGAAATGGTGGAAAACCACCTAAAGTGGTCCAGAAAATGTTTTCATTATTGACAGCTAATAGAAAGGGTTTGTTTTTAAAAGTGGAGGTATTTATAATCAAAGCTTCAAAATCAAGCCAATGCTTACTTATTAAGTCCCTATTGTGTGCTTCTGAAAAGAAACCAGTGGAGCAGCTGTTATCCAAGAGCTCAGTGTGTGAACAACTGGAGGCCAACCTAGGGTTCAGCCCAGGGTCAGGGTTGACAGACCCCTTCCTCTCTGTGTCCTCACAGCTACCATGTCACAACATTATATAGATTTGCCTCTCTGCCATGAAAATTGGAATGCAGTGGCCACTTGCTTCCAAGGTAAATAGGAGTTTGCTTTCCCAGCATTCCCTGTCTTTTCCAGGCTCATTCCAGGAGCTCGGTTTTAAACAAGATTGAACTTGCACACAGCTGAGAGCAGACAGGACGCTATGGAAATGTTGAAAGAGTGGCCTTAAAGCTCAGCTCCTCGGGACAGTCTAGAATCATCCCGCAGCAAATGGTCTTTGCAGCTGCTGCTGTCCTGGGAAACAGGAGCTAGAACAAGTCAGCTTCTGCCTGTCTAAACTGCCTTAAACAGGGAGGTCAAAAGGAACTATTTGCTACATGTAGCAGGATTTTTCTTTTCTTTCTTTCTTTTTCTTTTTTTTTTTCCTGCTTGTTTATATTTTAGCTTTACATGACTGGAAATGTTGCCTTACTGGGAGACGTTTAAGTTCAGAAGACAGAAAAAAAAAAAATAACTTCACTTACAAAAACCTGATTTTTTTTTTTTTTTCTCTCCTTGGTACTGGAATCAGTGTCTCTCCTACCTAAAATCTCACATTCTAATATCCCCTGAATTATTGGCACATGTGGTACAGGAAAACTCTATATCTAGCAAGACCTCTGTCATGCTTAAGGATGAGATTGATTTAGGAGAGAGGAGGACAAGGCAATGCGCAATTGAGAAATTTCTATTCCCCTTGGGTTAGTGGTGATTTAAGCCTCTTAAAGATGATGGATGGTGTGATCTCACCTCAGATAAGAAGCCATGTTTGGTGGAAGATCCCTAAGAAAGCAGCTGACTCTTGCTCACTGTTATAAAGGAAAGAAGCTGAAATGGGTAAGGAGAGATGAGGTTCTCCCAGTACTTTCCTACGGGGATTTGGTTTTGCTCCTTATCATGGACCCTAAATGACTCAAAGAATCTTGCAAACTGATGCTTCCAGTAGGAACCTCACCAACGCCATGGCTACCAGCCACCAAGGAGATGGGCTGGAAGGCATGGCTAAACTCAGTTAAGAGATCAAATGAAGGACAATTTGGGATGGACTTCTGAAAAAAAGTGACAACCACAAAACTAGAATTCACTTCTCCTTCATGGGCTATTTTTAAGGACTGCATAAAGGCCCATGACTTAGGGACAAGTAAAATGATTTATCTTAAGATGTCCCCAGGTATTTGGTGATAGTCTATCCTCGATCCTCCAACTCTGGGTTCTGGCTGAAGTTCCTGAGTACTTGGCTTGCCTACACGTGAGAACCGCCATCTTTGTATTCCATTGGTCATACTGTCACTGTAGGGGCCTGGGATTGAAGCACATGAAAACTAGAAGCATAGTCAATAGAATCTGTGGCTGAGAGCAGGAAGCCACCGGGAAGCAAGTTAGTGGAGCCCCAGTGGACCTTCCTCCTCAGTGTCCTCTGCGGACAGCAGCATCTGCCTCTTCTGGGGGCTTGTTAGGCACAGAACCTTTCTTTTAAGGAGATCTCCAGGTGATTCTCAGGCACATTAAACTCAGAGGCAATGCCAGGTTCTACTGCCAGAGATTTAATCAGCGTGAGTTTGTGGCCCGGGCATGGAGACCTTGCAAGGCTCCCCAGGTTTTCACCAAGTGCAGCCACGCCTGAGACCCCCTGTGCTAGAGCACGGCACTGGGCCATGGAAAAAAGGAGCACTGGGCAAATGACCTTGACCTGAGGCAGTATAGGTTTGTTTCTGGTTCTTTTTTTTTCTTTTTAAATCAGAAATCCCCAAAGTAATTTAGAGGAACAGCTTCTTTCTTTCCAGAAAAGAAATATGAAGAGAGGGCAAATCCATGAAGAGTCAAAGAAAGAAGTAGACAAAGATCACTGGAAACAGTAGTTGGGATTCAATGCAAGCAGCTCTAACAGTGGCCCACACAAAATGAGGGCTTTATAAATAGCTGGTGTCATTCACGGAGGTGACGGGCTTTACCGAAGAGAGGACACTATAATAGTTATTCTTTATTTAGGGTTTCCTGAGTGTCTAGCCCTTTGTATTCACTATCTCACATAATCTTCGTAACAGTTCTTTTAAGAAATTACGTGGGAAGTAAGGAAACTCAGACTTACAGAGGGGAAGTACACCATCTACATTCAAAACATGATGTATGTATGCGTGAGAGAACACATGTGTGAGTATGAGATGGAGGGGTGCTCCAGATTGAACCCAGAGTCCTTCTGCTAAGATATAACTACAGCCCTTTTAATTTTTTTTTTTAATTTGAGATAGAGTCTCATTAAACCTCTCAGCTGCCCTGGTTGGACTCAAATTTGGCAGCCTCCTACCTCAGCCTTCAAGAGTTCTGGGCTTACAGGTATGCACCACCACGTCCAGCTCAAAACCACATGTTCTTGATCCCAAAACACCCAATTTCGACCAGGGTGAGAATCATCATTGCAGACTCCAGGAATGTGGAGGAGGCGACAGAGGAGAGGGACGCCTGGACAGGGGGAGGGAGAATCACTGGGATACATTCCACATGGTAACTATGGGCTAGGTCCTGCTTCCTCCCAGTTCCCAGACCCCCACCCAAACTGCTGCCCAGAGAGCAGTAATAAATTCTTACCTTTGGGATAAGGCAAAACCTGGTCATTTTGCTAAAGCTCATTCCTCTGTTTAGGACAGAGATCTTGCCCCTGGCTTCACGCACCAGGGCTGGATTCCAACTAATGAGCCTTCCAGCCAATTGCAAAGAAAAGGCCAAGAATTAGAAGGGAGTGAGTGCTCAGCCCAACACATTTGATTACCAAACTGTTAGAATTAGAAGAGGGCATATATCAGATTGGCGAAGAAAACACTTGTAGCCACTCTGGCTGTAATAATTGCAAAAGGATTTGCAGGAACAGAGTCTGATAAGATGTAGTCAGCACAGATTTGTGAGGGCAGGCCTAGCTTGAAAGAACTCGTTGGGTTTGTTTTGGTTTTATTTTATTTTCTTAGAAGAATTACTGTTATAAGAGACAAGGGGGGGAAAAAGAACCCTGGGATTAAATTCACCTAAAATTTCAAAAAGCATTTGATAAGGTTGCACATTAAAGTCGATTGCCCCAGGTAAGAAATCATGGTAGGGGGTAAAATAGCTTAATGTGAAGATAAAGTGCTTCCCAAACAGGAAACAAAAACCGGGTAATAAAAGGTAATATCTTTAGCTGGAGAAGTGTTATTTGTGGGGCTGGTTTGATCTTTCCTCATTTACAAAGTTACTTGGGGAAACTAAAGACCTAGCTGTGTATAAGTGTTTTTTTTTTTTTTTCTTCCCCCTAGGTAGAAAAGAAACTGACCCAGCTTATCAACAGCCTCATAGAGTAAAAACCTACCCTCAAACCTTCTCCTTCCTGGTTCTTCCTTCAGTAATTAGGTAGAGGATGCCTCTAATGTGCCAGCCGCTGCTGCAGGCACTGAGATAATCAGTGAATTAAAGAGGCAAAAACCTTTGCCTACACTGGAGTTTGTGTTGTAGTGGACATACAAGAAGCTACGTGCCCAAGGCAGCTGAATTTAGACATAAATACCTAATATTGTACATATACACCCTCCTGGAAGACTGAACTATCTCTTACCCTGCCGCAGGCCACACAGCAAAATTTTGTGCATTTTTCCATTTTCAGGTCATGATTTAGACCTAAAATATCCCCCAAAACACTCACGTAGAAGGTGACTGGATCATGGAGACTTTATAGTCATCAGTGGTTCAATCCACCCTTCCTGTGCTGTTAGGGGTGGGGATGTCGGAAGTACGTTCCTGGGGGCATGTACTGGAAGGGTATATTTTCGTCCCGGCTCCTCCCTTCTCCCTCTGCTCCCTGGTCACCATGATGTGAGTAGCAATGCTCTGCCAGTGGCCCTTCCACCATGCCCATTCTGTCTCGAACTACAAATTGAATCCTTTAAAAATTATGTGTTGTAAGCGTTGAGTGTGTGTCCAGTGATGAGCAATCTGACTAATATTCCAGGTTTGACATAGGGATGCCTAAAAGTGTTCAGTTCTTGATGTGTTTCCTCATATTTTTGTCCTTGCAGAACTTAAGAGTTATATCCTTGAAAGCAGGAATCATGGCACCTCTGTTGGTCCCGCCTCTTAGTGACTCCTGGGAAACAGTGGATTTTCTTCAAGGTCACTGACATAGCCACTGGTTTCTGTGAGCTGGAGGAGGCCACAGAAATAGTCGAAATAGCATCTCAAAGCTTATGTCAAGAAGGTGAATGGCAATCGATGCTGGGGAGAAAAGAATCTTTTACATTGTTGATGGGACTATCAACTGATGAATCACTATGAAAAGCAGCATGGAGAGTCTTCAGAAGGCTAAAAATAAATATTCCATTAGATGCAGCAATAGCTCTTCTGGGTCTCTTTCCACAAGAGTTAAAAGCAACATGTAGCAGAGATACAGGTATACCCATGTTCATAGCAGCACAACTAACAATAGCTAAAATGTGAAAGACACCAAAATACCCATCAACAGACCAGTGGATACACACACTGTGGTACATGCATACAATGGAGTACTACTCCAGATAAATTTGAGGCTTTTGTAGGTAAATGGACCCAATTTGAGATGATCATGCTTAGCGAAGAGAGTCAAACTCAGAAAAAATGTCACATAGTTTCTCTAGTGTGAGAAACTCAGAATGCAGTCATTTTATGGAATCAAATAAATGTGATAGTGGGAATTGGGGGGTAATGGAGGGAGTGGGAGAGCCAATAAAGAGGGAGAGAGAGATTATAGTGTTGTCATAGTGTGTGTGTGTGTGTGTGTGTGCGCGCGCGCGCGTGCGCAAAATCCTCAGGCTCAATATAACTATTGTATAGCATATATATATATGTGTGTGTGTGTGTGTGTGTGTGTGTGTGTGTGTGTGTGTGTGCATATATATGAGGAAGAAAAACTCATACTATTGGCGAGATGACGGTGACCAGATTACCTCTGTGGAGGCCAGAAATACAGAACATGAATGTGAAGGTTCCTCCCTACCAGGACACATATATCAGGTAATATGGAAAGCTTTTTTCTCTGGAGATGTTTAAAATGAAGATGACTCTCATGAGCCTAGGGCAGTTTGGAGGATGGAAGTTTCTAAAAACAGATAGCTGGAATAAATACACATTGATCCAAACTTATGACAACAACTTAAGCAGTATGATGCTAGCTCTGGGGAATTGAGTTTAGAGCAGGTTGAAGGTTGAGTCCTAAAAGAGCTTTGTCAATGAAGCAGACACAGATGGAGCCTTGCTTGGGATGTTATAGGCCTAATGCATGAGCCAAACTTTCAGTGGCTTGAGAGAACATTTTTAAACTATGTTAACTCTGAAGCCCTGATTAGCCAACATAGGATGGCAACTTTGACAAGGAACTAAAACCCCAGATTAGCCCTGAGGGTGATCAGTGTTTGGAAGAATATCCAAAAGAAAGTGGCTATAGCCAGGCCTAGGGCTGCAGGCCTGTAATCCCAGCACTCTGAGAGGCTGAGGCAGGAAGATCACAAGTTTAACTTAGCCACATAGTGTGAGCTGGTCTCACAATCAAAATTAAAAATGGGCTGGAGATGTAGCTCAGTGTGAATACCTTGAGCTCCGTCACAAACACACACACACACACACACACACACAAATATAGCTGTGCCCCATCATCGCTCCATGCAAGCAGGGAGTAACACGTGGTATTTCAACTTAAAGCAGAGCTGAATTAGCCCACAGACCAGCAGGAGTTATTTCCATGTGCATGTGTTGTGACTGCAGAAGACATACAAGACCTTAATTGCTGCTCATCTCAGAACCGAGGTAGAAATCCTATGCCCAGAGTCATGGTGGCCAAGTACCTGTCCCCCACCTCTCATCCCTGTGTCCTCATCTTGTCAAACTCATACAAACACACACACACACACACATGCATGCATGCTCTCAGATAAGCAGTGGGATCCTGGGGAAACTGATCTGTCTGTTCAGTGAACTCAAGCAGATTGCCTTCCCAGTTACAGTTCTGACCACTCCTATCACTCTTCAAAACAACAAATCTACCCACAGTGTTTTTCTTGCCTTTGAAATGCTTTAACTTTTGCTTTGCAATTTTCTTGTGACTACTTTGGAAGACTGAATACTTCCTGAAACGGAGTACACGCACCAAAAGCAAATGGACTGCGAGATGACAGTGCGGTTTTGACTGGTGATTCTGCCTAGCTCCCAAGTGGAAGCCTCTCTTCTGAGCGTCATGCCTCTCACCTTATCAGAGGGACGAACTGGAGCCCAAGCCTCAGACCCCAATGGCCAACGTTCTTTCTGCTCACACCACGGTGCTTTCAAGAAGTGCAGCGTTCTTACATTCCTTGCTAACCCTGCGTGGACTTCGTACTTCTGTATGAGCCTAACTTTCTCCTGCCCGCCTTAATCTGCTTTCAACCTCCTGTTGGCAAATTACGATTGGCCTTCTGCCCCCTGGATTCTGAGGCTTTGGGCCTCACAGGAATTTTTTTTTTTTTTCATTGTCAGTCTGGTCCTAGATGCTTCTTCTGGTGGAATCCTGTCCTGGTGAGAGACAGGGCATAAGCCCCTCATTGGGCCACAGCTCCGCTGTATAAGGTACGCACGTTGAGTAGTGTATAAGAGTCCGGAATTACACAGTATTTCTGACTCACAGTTTGTCTCCTTCCCGCTTTACTGGCCATTTTCCATAGCTCCAGCCCCAACGTAAAATTGCCCGGCATGCCTTGTCTGTGCTCTCCACTCTGCTTGCTGTGACAAAGAGAGCACAGACACACACACAAATTATCTGGCACATTTTCTCAGTGACACTGAGTCACTCTGAGGCAGGTAACAGTGACAGCACAGTGTGCTACTTCACGGTTGAGTAGCACGGCATAATGCGAATGGTAAGAATTCCAGGTCCTGAAGCAACAAGGGGGAGAATCTGGGCTGCGTGGTCCCTTCAGCCATTCCTTTACATCCCCACACCTGGCAGAGGATTGACAGAGGCTGAGGGAATCACAATTTCCATACTATTTTTTTCCAGATGTAGAGAAAGTATGAGTCTTGGGCAGGGGAGGCTGGGACCCAGGGCGAGGGTGTGGGGCTTGGAGCCCCAGCTTCTCTTTTACCACAAATTTTCTGTGAACTTTCAACATAAGTGTTAATCCCCCGGGCCTAGTTTCTGAGCTAGTTAATCCTACAGACCCCCCGGTTGTAAGATATTAGACTTTGTGGTGAAACTAGAATAATCTCTGGTTTAGGTTTAGGATTTGCAATCTTATATATTTAGGGGACCAAGGAGTAAGTATAAAGGAGGAAGTAGCGTGCTGTAAATTGAGCACTTTGTTCACTAGTAGACACGTAGGAATATTCCTATCCTACAAGCTTTGCTGGCCCAGTGTTACCAGATCTTTTAATTTAAACAAAAATCCAAACTTAATGTGTAAGAAGTCATGATTTTTAACACTGAAAATTCAAAATTCAACCACAATATCAGAGCTTGTGGGGACACACCACCCTGCTATCGTCAAGGATGAGCATCTTTACTGGCCACCAAGAAATCCCCATGCCAGTCCACAAGGCTGAAGTCCTTTATCCAAAGGATGCTGACTGGTGTTTGGAGATAGCACGGAAAGTCTATGTGCACCTCGGAAGTATGCTTCTGCACAGGAACAAAGAATCACTGTGCTGCGATTTCCCCTGCAGAGAGAATCACTGTGCTGCGATTTCCCCTGCAGAGGCTGAGGACTCTTGGGAGGGCTGTGAGATTTGAAATTTCCTACCTGGGTGGTCCAAATTTGCTCAGACATGTTGGGCTCTGTCTGGTGCCCCAGGCTCTGGGTACCCACAGCTCAGGGAGGACCTGTTGTTAGATTGCAGCTCTGCCTCGAGGAATGTGAAAGTGCCTAGAGGTTATCACTCTACAACCCTGAGACATGAAGAGGACCCATTCCTTTACTAAGGGGAGAAGCTGGCAACGGCCCAGCAGTGAAACCTGGGCACAGAGAGAAGGCTGTTCAGAAAAAGACACGGATGGGGTGGGGCCAACAGATAATTAAGGTACTGAGGACCAAGCCCAATAATAATAATGATACTAATCACAGCCCCATTTATTGACCGCTGACTCTGAGCCAGACACTGTGAGAAGCACTTTACAAGCATGACCTCATTCAATTCCTATAGAGGCTCCAGGAGGATTAAGCAATTTGCCCAAGGTCACTCAGTAAGTGGGAGAACCCAGGTGCAAGATCAAGTGTGGCTGATCTCTAGCCCAGGTGAAGGGCTGGTGGCTGGTACAATTCAGAGGGACAGAAAAGAGCCAGGCACCGTGGCCCGACCTGTCAGAGGGACAGAAGACCGGGTGTCTCTGTGATATTCATTTTTCTTTTCCCCATAGACAAAACCCTCACGACTCCAGCTTTCTTCCTGGCCATGTTGAAGCCATTCTCTTCCTCAAACTCCCACAGTCTGTTGACTAAGAAAGTAATCTTTATAGAAACCTTGGAAAACCCAACGTTCTTGCCCATTTCCCCAGACCTACAAGGCAGCGTTTTATTATGTATGCATCTAGTGACATGATTCCAATCATAATAAAAGAGCCATGGACCATAGAATGACCTGATTTTTCTGAAATGCTGATACAGTAACTGATTTTATTTTCCTATTAAAAGTGAAATTGAGAGGCTCTTTTAGCAACTCGCTGCATCGACGACCACCTCCTTGGTTCTACTCATCAGCCATACTGTTCAGAGAAAATGGAGCCAGCAGTGACTACAAATAAACCCAACAGACAGGCCTGACACCTAACGGCATGTTAAATTATTTGACATTGTCAAGGTCACCACTCACTGCCGTGGAATCAATCTTTCTCATAATCACAAAAGGTGTAAGAGGTCACCAGTTGCAATGAAAGAAAAGGGGCAGATGATTTGTCTTTATGTGCGTTTATTTGATGGAAATTTCCATGCATCTTGCTATTAATAATCCACAATGAAGACAGAGGAAGGCTTTGAAGGGGCAGCGGGATTAGAGGGATGAGGCTCAGCTGGTAGAAACAGTGACAAAGGACAGTGAAATAACCCAGACAATCCTGAATTTCAGTCAACAAACCCACAGGTAGACTCAACACTCTGGTTTTGATGGCTTCGTTGTGGACAGGATTCTCAGAATGTGCCCTCAATCGGGGCACCCTCATCTTGAGTTTGGATGGGCTTTTAGAATGAGAGCCCTAGATTTACCTAATACCTGGTAAAATAAAAATTCTCACTGCAAAAATTCTGCAAAAAGCAGGTCAGTTCCTCACTGTGTTTAGTGACAACTTAGGATGGTTCTAGACTCTGCTTTGCAATGAACTTGGAAGGAAGAGGAGTAAGAGAAGCATTATATCTGATCCCTCTCAAGGAATTTATTTATACTCAAGGCAGAAATATCAGGACATGCAGCCACCAGAGAAGGTCATCCCATGGCTAAGGACATGGGACAAAGTATTATTTAGACAGCAAAATGCTACCAGCAGGGGAAGAAGATGATGTGTGCATGGTGTGAGTAGGCCCATGATCGATGGACACAAGACCGTAATGTTTAATGAGGAGTTCAAATCTCAAAGCTTTTATTTCCCCAGGCTTACAATGAGGCATTTTTAGTATGTATGAATGGTGTTTTCAATGGAAGAGGCTATAAAAATATTTTTCCAGGCCTGGAGACACAGGCCTGTAGTCTAGTACTCTGGAAGATCAAGCTCAGGTGGGGAACTTAGCGACTTTAATGATACCATGTCCCAAAAATCAAAACTCAAAATGGGCTAGAGATACAGCTCAGTGGGAAGGCATTGAACTCTGTCCCCAATATCATAACATAAAGCAAAATAGTTTGTATTTTTCAACTATAAATTGAGAAGTCTAAATCACTTAATTGATTTTTTGCTGCTTGTACTAATACACTTCCCCTCCCTAGTGGGGAAGAATGAGAATATGGGGTCCAAACGGTGCAGCATTATTTGGGGCTTCTACCTTTCATTATGGTTTCTCATAGATTTTATTTTTTAAATCTTAACGTAAGTTCTGCTTTCTTAGACAAAAGTTAAACATTACTCTTTATGTAGATCACCTAATTCAAAAGCTGTCGATGCCTGTGCCTGTGGGAGTCAGTTAATGTGAATGAGTCCTGGGGAAAGGACAAGCAGGAGAATATGGAAGGATCCTGGGGTCCTGGAGCAGAGTGTAGGCTCCACAGACAGGGGTCCCCATCACCCAGCTGTACCCCTGTTGCTTCATAAGTATGTGGTCCAGTATTAACAACGTTGCTCGTGTATCAGCAGGTGAAATAGGTTTATTTTTTCATGTGTGATGTTAAGTCAATCTTTGGCACTCACGTATACATACATAGTCCAAGACAAAACCAAACCATAACCAATCTGGATCTAGTCCATGAGTTACTAGTTTCAAATGTCTGATTTAGAGCAAAGTTTCCATGATATAGGTATAGAAATAAGGCCTATGCAGGTGAAATGATATTTCCCAAGGTGATACAACTAGCTAGGGAAAGAGCCAAGCCTAGAACTCAGTTTTCCTGACTTGTGAACATCTGTTTATTTCATTACATCATATTGTCTTCAAGAAATAAGTATTCACGATACAGGCCTCAGACTTGGGAGTCCTTCCATTGTCCTCTATCCCACTTTCCTCAGCGTTTTAATGATTAACCACGAACTACCAATATGGGAGGTCTGGGACCTCCGTGCGGCCACAAGTCCTTCCTGACTGAATGTCTCTTTATGATTTGTCTTGACAAAGGGAATGTGCGAGCAATCGGGGCCATCTGTGCAGCGGGCAAAGTACAGCATCCTGACGTTATCTCACTGGGGAGTTCTGAAAGAAAAAGCTCCAACACGTAGGCGTTCAGGCTGCTTTAGACTGCATTTAAACGCTTATACTCCCAAGGCCAGCAAAATCTTTTCAATCTATAATTTGGAATAGGAATCAGCTAGTCCCAGTTTCATTTCCTACCAGGAATAGACAAAACCTCCCTAAAAAAACACCATCCCTGATGGCTGATAAAAATAGATTTGCAATTTATGCTTCCATCTACATCCTCTGTCTTCGGGCTCTTGCGGTGTATTTTCCATAGTAATGGCTGATTTAGATGGATTCCCGGGGTGCTGCATCACTGCTGATGACATTAATGGTCTTGGGCTCCCTGAATTTTGATTGATTGCTATAATCCGCAAAACTATTTCAGAACATAGATTTATTATTATTAAGCCAATAAAATGGTGTCAGGGTCAAAGCGAACCAATGATGTGTGTTGTGGTACAAACAGGGTGGAAGGGTGGCAGCCACCATTTAATAGAAGTGAGTGGCAGGAGGGAGCAGTATTTCATCTTCCACTTGTGACCAGACTCAAGGCCTCCTCCCACTGGGCTGGTGGGTTTAGGCTCTATTGGCGCTATTACTTATCCTACTAAATTTCTGGATTCTTCCAAGAGGTTTTGGCAAGATTTCCATATTGGTTCATTCAAAGTGGCTAAGAACCTTCTTAGCTTTTCCATGGCTTCTAGACACTGTGTAAGTTTAAAGTCTGAGAGAAATCACCATGCTATCCTATTCAACATCTATCAAAGTTGATAAGGAAAAGTTAAGTGGGGAATTATATTCCTAGATATTTTATTCTCTCTCCTTCTCCCCCTTCAGAAAGCTTCCAGCTCCAGTATTAAGAGCAAAGAAATGGATCTTACATGGGGTAAGCAAAACATACAGTGAACATTTATGTGTAAACATTTTTTGTCATGCTAAATGACACATTACCATTCATTCCCCTCAAGATATGCCCCCTGGCTTTGAACACACTTGTTTCAAGATGCTTGCTATTTCTTAAAGCAGTTCTGGAAGTCCTCTTTCATGTCTTTTCAAGGTGTGAGCGAACATGGCGAGTCCTGCTACTGAGTGCCACCCAAGGGAAAGGCAGGCTCACGAAAACACCACAGTGTGTCCTCATTCACTCTACTCACCAAATCTGCCACGGTGTGACTTTTGGCTCTTCCCTGAAGTCAAAATGACCAAGACAGGCAAGGATAGCAATGCTGCCATGACAATGGTGCTAAAGACCTGAAGGAGGACTTTAGGAACTGCCTCACAAAGTGGCAGAAACAATGGGGTAAGTATGCATGAACTGAAGAGGCCATCTTGAGGCAGTACGATTTTCACCATAATACACTTTTTTAAAAATCTAAACATTCACGCTAGTCGCCAACCATACCTTGTGTATCAGCCTAAGCTCCAGGAAGATATTCTCAGGAATGCCATTTCATGTTCCTTTCTAGAAAGCAAGGCAGTATTCAATTAAACAATAATCCATGCTTTCGGTTTACATATGTTATATGGAACACTGAAAAGAGCTTCCGTCTCACTCAACAATGGTAAAAAGCCAAACAACTGTGTATTCATAAATTTTTTACAAATTTATGAGAGGGCTCAGGTCACAGATAACCAAGTCACTGACTCCTAAGAGAGACAGGGTGCTACTGAAGAGATGGGATGGAACACTTTCCTAGCAAGAAGTGATACAGATGACTATCAAGTTCTAAGGGGTATTCTGCTAAAATGACTGACAAATCAATTGGTTAGGGCCCAGTGACACAGATTGGATAAGTGGCCCCCAAAGTCCCATGTGTTA
Source organism: Ctenodactylus gundi (assembly GCA_004027205.1). Lineage (NCBI taxonomy): Eukaryota > Metazoa > Chordata > Mammalia > Rodentia > Ctenodactylidae > Ctenodactylus > Ctenodactylus gundi. The sequence continues at coordinate 76,763 of PVKB01001497.1, forward strand.
ATCTTGGAGCCATGCACCTGGGAGAGCACGGGCTCCTGCTGACCTCTAAGAGGACCCATAACAAGAACAGTGATGGTTTAGAAAATCATTACTAACTCTCAGCCTGGGAGAAAGGGAAGCAGCCACTGAACATGGCTTAAAACTCTACCCAGACTCTTCCTGTACAGGACAAAATCTTGAAACTGTGACCGTGGAGGTCAAAAATGCTGATAGCTCGTGGCTACTAGGGTAACAAAAAACCCTCCTACCTCCGGAATGAAGAGGGACATTATATAATGATAAGGGAGTCGGTTATCCAAAAAGGCAATAATCCTAAATTTGAACGCATCTCACATCAGAACATCAAATGTTTGAATCCGAAACAGAAATAAAAAGAGAAATTGATGATCAGCCTTGGAGACATCAATATTTATCTCTCTGTGAGTAGTACAAAAGTAGGTAGAAATCGACAAGACCTCAGAAACCCCACCCATCAATCTCACCTAAATGGCATTTATAGACTATTCTACTTAGTAACATAAAAATACGCATTTTTCAAGTGTACATGGACTTTTCACCAAGAAAAACCATATTCTGAGCCATAAAATAAGCCACACAAAATTAAAAGACTAGAAACTCATTCAAAGTACATTCTCTGAACACGACAATTAAATTAGAAACCAGTACAGGGAAATACCTTAGAAAATACCCAAATATTTGGAAAGTAAGCAGTACACTTTGAGCACAAAGAAAAAGGCCCAACAGACATTTCAAGTACTTAAAAGTAGATATAAGAAAAATACCAAAATTTATGCAATAAGTTAAAGCAACACTTAGAGGGAAATTCATATACTAAAATATATATAGTAGAAAAAAGAAAGTTCTAAAATTGACAAAGCTTTTGTTTTAGGAAACTAGAAAAGAAAGAGAAAATTAAACAAGAAGACATGAAGAAATAACAAAGCAGAAGCAAGTGAAGCTTAAAATGGAAAAGCAGTGAGAGATTTCTTGCTCCATGTTGGTCTTTATTGTGCCTTATTTGTTCAGTTGTTCTAAAATCCTTAACACATTCCAAATGAATATGTTTCTAGAGTAATTAATAGGTTCTCCAGAAGTCAGCTAAGCAACAAGAATTGGGAAGCCAGTGTCTGGGGTTTGCTGCCCTATGTGCCCAGGAAGGAAACAAACCAGTCATGTAGGCCTGAACCATAAGAGGTGCAAAGGGACATCCTCAGCAAGCCCAACAAACGGCACTGTTATTGTGGTGTGGATCTGGAATGTCCCCCAAATTTCATGTATTTTGATGTTATGGATTATCTATGGAACCACGTGCGGTTAGGAGACTGCGGCCTGATCTGAAGTGGTGGATTATGGGTGTGTGGCAGATATAGGTATGTGGTGGAAGGCAGGCTATGATGAATTATAGATTACAGGCATGTGGATTAGATTATAAATTACAGGTGTGTGACAGGGGCTTAAAATTGGAAGGGGCAGAACACTGATGCTGGATCCAGAAGGGGCACTTTTTTTCCTTCCTTCCTTCCTTCCTCCCTCCCTCCCTCCCTCCCTCCTGGGACTTGATTTGACTTGGTTTCCTGTTTGCTGTGCCATGAGGAGCTGCCTCCACCTCTGCCTCTGCCATGTGCTTCCACTGTTTCTGGCTGCCCATGAGTTGGCTGAAACTGTGAGTTAAAACAAAAGCTCCCCTCCCCTGAGTTGTATATTTTGGGTATTGAGTCACAGCAATGAAAAAGTAACTAAGACAACTGCAGAAAGCTGACAAGCTATCATGGGACCCAGGGGAGCAATGCCATGAAAAGCCACAAGGTACAATGAGGAGCCTCAGCAGAGCCCATGGGATTTGGGGGAGGAGCCTCCCAAATCACCCAACATAACGTCCTCTTCTAGACAGTCTTGTAAGTTCTGAAAGTTGGAAAAGTATTGACAGGAGAAGGACCTACATAAGATGGCTACAAATATCTTCATGTTTAATGTAAGATTAGTTGAATGAAGTAAGCATACTAATGTGAAAAATCTTTTAATTGATATCAAATGTCTGCTCCAAATTCTTAAGTATTGTGTTTCTGCTAGAGTGCTATAGCTGGGTATTTTGTAAATGCTGGCTTTTGAACTACTGCTACAAATCTATTTAATTTTTCTTAAAATAGAATTGTGTAAGAAAGAACAGGTATAAATAACAAGAATTAGCCTTTCCAAGGAAAGGGGCTATTGAGGACACAAGGATTCAGAAGCCAAGTTATGGTAATAATTCACTGTGTCTCGGCGCAATGATACATGGATACTTTCATAATGGCATGCACCTATTAATAAGCAAAGAGCCATGCATTCTTGCTAAAAATCCAGTGAAAAATAGTGTCTAAAAACTTTGGAAAGTATCTTGCTTGGCTATACATATGTATTACAAATCAGATCTAGATGTGCAAAATGAGTTCTAATTCCTATAAAACCAAGATTATTTTTTCTTTGTTTTACATTTTGTGGTGCTAAGGATGAAGCCCAGGTCCTCAACACTAAACTACATTCCCCAACCAGTTTTTTATTTTTGATTTTGAGACAGGGTCTCTCTAAGTAGCCAAGTTTTCCAGGCTGGAGTTGAACTTGTGATCCTCCTGCCTCAGCCTCCCAGAGTGCTGAGATCACAGGCCCAAGCCATGGGGCCTAGCCCAAGTTTTTCAACGTGAGAAGCAGCTGTATTTAGACTTAATGTCTAGGTTCAAAGCATTGCACAGAAACCAAATGGTCAAATTTAATACTAACCCTATGTAGTTAATAATTGTGTGTGTGTGTGTGTGTGTGTGTGTGTGTGTGTGTGTGCCTACATGCTTGTACATCCTAGAAGAGCTTCCCCCAGCAGGCAGTTTTTCCCAATTAAAATGAGGAGCAGAGATAGAAAGTGAGTCTGACCTTCCACTGTCAAGACAAGCCAAGAACGTGAAGTGCACTATGAGAAATCAGCTGGTGCGCTCCTGAGAAAGGAACAAGTGAGGGATGAGCTCACGGGAGAAGGTGGGTGGCTTGAGCTGAACTTCACAGGCCATGGCTCACAGGGAGAGGGAAGCGGCCGTCTACTTCATGCCCACCACACCAACCTGTTCATGGAGTTTCTGCTTTTACTTTCAAGATTTATTTGTATTTCTTAAAAAGAAAAGTTTGCTTTCCTCAGGGGAGCACCTAGCTTCTAGGTGAAGGAGGTTTTTCTCCTCAGCTCTCACAGGGAACAAGCTAGGCCAGACTTGCTGATCTGTGCAGACAGAAGAGAGAACTCAAGAGAGAAATGTTAGCCAGGTATGACAACACGGGCCTCGATAACCCCAGCACCCTGGGAGGCTGAGGCAAGAAGACTGCAAGTTCAAGCCCAGTTTGAGCAATTTAGTGACTTAGCAAGATTGTGTCTCAAAAGCAAAAATAGATAAATAGAAAGGGCTGGGAATGTAGCTCAGTAAGAAGGCCTTGAGTTCCACTGCCTGTACCATAAAACAGGAAGAAAGAAACAAAGAAAAAGAAAGAAAGAAAGAAAGAAAGAAAGACAGAAAGACAGACAGAAAGTTAGTTTAGTTAGTTGAGCCTGTTTCCCAAGGAGTCAGGTCATCTTGACCCAAAACTTCCATGTTCTCACATCAGAGAAAAGAAGTTGGGCCCAGACCCCAGTATTCACAAGCTTTTTCCCAGGAGTACACGCAGCCCACGGGGAGCCTGGCACTACATGGGAAGGTCTGGGGGTGTGAGTAGCACACTTCTTTCTTCTCACTCAACTAACATCTACGGAGTGTCTATATTGGGCCAAGAAGAACAATTAGGAGCTGGCCGTGGAGTTGTAACTCAGGAGGTCATTGTCCCTGCCCTCATGCAGCTTTGATAGGGAGAATGAAATGCCAAGCAAATAATTATGGTTGATCAAATATTTACCATTGACTTAAGAAGTACAAAGACAAGAAAAACAAAACCCTTCCATTTCCAGCACAGCACAAATGCCCAATAAATATTTGTTGAAAGTCTGCTACTGCTTGGTTATCTGCACAGGCAATAGGTATCCAAGAACTTTCTGGGAAATAGTAACCATCCTTCCAGCCAGGTAAACCCTGGGCTAACACTGGTTTGGGTTCTCCTGCCATGCACCCACGGTGACTCGCTAGGTTGCTCTCTTCTCATCTCACGCCACATCACGGCAAGTGCAGGGGCTGGGCTTGGTCAGCTCAGGGTACTCTCTGGGGACACTTTCTGTGTTCTCCCCGGGGAATGCCCACATTTCCACATGGGAAACAAAAGGCTGTTCCATTTCTTTGCTGGCACCTGGGCCCAACAAGTCTGGCACCGATTTGGGTTTTCTCTGGTAACACAATTTCTGCTCTTTGCCTGGGGCACATGCTGTCTGTGCCACCCAGATACAGAGGACAAGGAGCAGCCCAAGGGAGCCAGTCCGTGCCCCGGCACAGATCACTTACACAGGAAAGTGCCCCAGTGCATTCATATCTACAGGTGCAGAAATGAGCCGTGAGATCTGAGCGCCTGGTGACTTTGTTTGGCACCATCTGGGGTTCAAGGTCAGGGCAAGGGCACAGACTTAACGTCTGATGACTTCCCAGCAGAGCTTTTGGCCACCAGCGTACTTGGTGATAGGAACAGGAAGTACTTGCTGGCCAGCATGAACTGCCATGAAAGCCAGCAACAAAAACAGATCCCAAGAAATAGCCACACTGAAAATGTGGACATATTGCTCCTATTTGGGATTTAGGGCGGGAGGGTATCTTATTATACTAAAAAATTACTTGCTGCTTATCTGAAATTCTAATTTAACTATATGTGCTGAAATTCTATTTGCTAAATCTGACACCCTACGTAGTTGCCAGACTCCCATGACTTCTGCCCACGGGCTTTCAACACAGAGGCCAAGAAGGCTGGGTAGGAGGTGTCATCACAGCCAAGCTAGTTGGAGCCCAGTCCAGCTGCTACGCAGATGTGCATATCAGCCACCATCGCACTTGGCTAGGGCCCAGTGTTGGTAATCAGGTGCCTTCCACGCTCATTTCAAAACCAAGAAAGACGTGCATCATGTTAACAGTCCTCACTTGCACAGAACAGGGAGTCTCCACTGGGTGGGGACAATTTGGTGATTTCTGTGGCCAGTTTTGGCTATTGCAACTGAAGATAGGAGGACAGTGCTACAGGCATCTTGATGACAGGACTGGATAAACATCCTCCAGTGCACAGGACAGTTCCCATGTCAAAAGAAAAAAAAAAAATCCAGTCCAAAATGTCAGAAATAAGACTGAGAACACAGTTCAGCTTGCCTAGTGTGTGGAGGGTTATGGGTTTGATTTCCGGCATTTCTGCCTCAGCTTCTTTTCTATTGCTGGAACACAGTGTCTGACATCCACAACTTGAGGGATGAAAGCTAATTTAGCTCACAGTTTCAGTAGGCCACGGTCCATTCGCAAGCAGCCCGCAATGGCACAAGCACACAACAAAGGCCTAACTGGAGAAAAGCTGTACAGCCCACGGTGGACAGGAAGCAATGAGGAAGTGAGGAAGGTGGGGCTGGCATAAACCCTTTCAGGTCATGACCCAGTGGTCCACCTCTGCTGGATCAAGCCACAGTGATCACCTCCTACCAGCTCAGGAAATCAATGGATTAAACTCCACGATTGAATCAACTTCCAATCACAACGTATGGGGTGGGGGACATTCCAGATCCAAGCCATAATACAAGCACTGAACATAAAACAAGATTGCATGAATTTCAATACAGTGAGTGAAGCCTAATTAGCCCAGCCCTACATTCATTTTGTTCACATAAAAAAAGTTAGCAATACAGGGAGCTGAAGAAAAGGAAGCCTACCAAAATAAAGGATCCTATTGAAAAGTGGGCAAATGAAGTGAAGAGGCAGTTCACTCACGAAGAAGTACAAGTGGCCAATAGGTACATGAAAAGATGTTCAACATCTCTAGCCATAAGAGAGATGCTAATCAAAACAAGGCTAAGATACCATGTCACTCCAGAGAGAATGGCCTGTATCAGCAAGTCAAGTAGCAATCAGTGCTGGTGAGGCTGTGGGGAGAAAGGAACCCTCCTGCGCTGCTGGTGGGAGTGTAAATTCGTACACAACCACTCTGGAAAGCAGTATGGAGATCTCTCAAAAGACTAGAAATAAATACCCCTTCGATCCAGCGACACCCCTCCTGGGAATATTTCCAAAAGAGGTCAAAACAACACATAACAGAGACATATGTGCACCCATGTTCATAGCAGCACAACTAACAATAGATAAAATATGGAAGTCACCAAAATACCCAACAACAGACCAATGGATACACAAACTGTGGTATTTATACACAATGGAATACTATGCATCTATAAAGTTCAACAGCATGGAGCCTTTTGCAGGCAAATGAAAAAAAACTTAAGAACATCATGCTTAGTGAAGTGAGTCAGAAGCAGGACGTGAAACATGGAATGGTCTCTCTGATATGAGAAACCCAGATCACAACTATCTCATGGAACTTAAAATGAAAAACAAAGTGAAACAGGGGGGTAGGGCTGGGAGGGATGGAAGGGGGGATAGGGAGAGGGACAAAGGGAGAGTGGGAAAGTACTTGTCACCTTGACGAGACAGGTATGTGCACAAAATGCTCAACTTCATTGTAAACCTTAAATTTTGCTCTTATACATATCATCAATAAAATGGGGGCGGGGGGGGGGGGAGAGAATATAAATGCCTACCAGAAAAAAAAAAGTTAGTGATGCTGAGGATTAGAAAGCAATGTCCAAATCAGAATTGGGCAAAGAGAAAGTTTTAAATCTGTATTTCTAATTTTTTTCCTTTCCTATACAGAATTCAATGTCACTGTGTTGCTGTTGAGGGAAACAGCATCTGCCCATTGTACCCCGATTTGTATTATTATTAACACAGTGAGCCTACTTCCTATTTTCTCTGTAGATACTGCTAAATCTCTATGTCTGAACCAATCTCTTCCCTTTGCTAGGTGACAGAGCCCAGAGCTTTGTCTGGGGAAGCAAGATGCCCATTTGAAAATATGGACCCTCTCAAACTTCCCCTCAGTGAGTGGAAACAAGAGGGAGCAGGAGGTTCTGAAGAGGACGTTGCTGGCCTAACAGACGACCGTGGCTGGCACTAAGCTCTGTTGCTTTGGGTCTCTGTTCTTTTTACTTCTCCTGACATGCAGATGTGACAGTGAGGGAAGAGCAGCTGCCACCTGACAATGAGGATGCCAAAAGCCACACTCAGAATGGACTTGGGAAAGAGACTGGATGGGACAGGGGTCAAGCTGGTGCACCTTTCAGCACTAGTTGTTACCAGACTTCTTGTTGTGAAAATAAACAACTTGGCTAAACCATTATGTCAGATATCTGTTGTGCACAGCAAAATACAGTCAACTCATAAAAGTCCTGAGAGAAAAGTACTTAACCCAAACACCAACTCTAACAGTGAAATTCTAGGAAGATTAGAGATTTGAGGATTAATGACATACTTAGGGGCCCCGACTTTGTCACCTCTTCTTACCTCACATACGATACGTACGCACATGAATGTGCTTCTTCTAGATTCAGATTGGCCTCTGATCTAAGGAACACGCTACATAAGTACACGCCTGGCTTTGCAAGGTGCCAAGAATTGCCAACAATAGTGGATCGAATTCCAAGGAACGGAATGGCCACTGGAAGGGACTTGGAAGTCCCACAGAAGGACTTGCATAAATAATATTTGGCCAGTCCTCGTTAGGACCACATGCCTTCCCAGAAGGAAAAGACGAGGTACCCTGACTCTATGGTCTTCAGAGACAAGAAGGACAGTAAGGCTCCAAAGGATAGGCCCTTGGATCCACCTTAAAACTGGCACGGGCACTGTCTTCAGAGAAGCTCAAGAGAGGATTATGCTAAAGAGAAGGCCACTCCTAATATTAATGAGCTGTTGCAAAGACAAGAAGAGAGTAGCAATCGCTCTTAACTTCTGCACAACCAGCTGAGTGGTCTAGCCTCCAGGGCTGGAGTCTGCAATGCAGTACTACTTTCCCCTTGCGAAACAGAACTGGAGAAACAGTCCGTCAGAACCTCCTTTGGCCAACTCCCCTGCTAAGCCTTTCGCTGCTCTAGCCCAAAAAGGATGAGTGGGGCTTATAAGAAGGGTGTGTGCCGTGGGCTCACTGGAGACACTTCAGGTGAGGCCAGGCACGCCTCTCCTATACCGTTTCCCATGATCACCAGCTCTAGAGGTGTCCTTCCTCTGCAGAAGTCATGTCAATCACAGTGCCCATGCCATTGGGTTTTTGCGAAGACTGGTTGAAAATATCCCCACATAGGGCTGGCCCTGAGCCAGACGCCTAAGTGAGCACATGTTGGTGTGAGTTTACATTTTGTTAGTGTCCCACTTAGAGTTTCTTTGTGCAGGAAAGGGGGAGAAGCAGGTTGCTTGTTTCCTCATGAGGACATTATTATCTATTATTATCTCGCTAGGCAATCTGTAGGGAACATAAGCCACCCTGGCTCTCAAAGAGCTAGAAGGTCACACCCAGTAGCCACTGGAGCATTTACTTCCTTGGAGGGGGGAGAGGTGCTGCTCTGGACTGTCAGGTCTGAAGCTCCCAGTCCCGGCCTCCCAGCCTCGTGATGCTGCTAATCCTGAGCCCTGAAGAGGGCTGGGTGGTTCCTGCCACATGAGAGGCCAGCTGTGGCTCCAAGGGAAGGCACTGCGGGAGGCTGGGAGGGCAGGAGCTCTTTATTCCAAGGGTTTAGATCTCCCTGAAAGTTGGTCAGTCTGACCAAACGATCAGGAGACGCTCCCACCAAGTAGAATGCATAGGTTTAAACTGGAGGGCACAGTGTTTGAATTAGTAAGCCACTAGCAGGAATCCTGTCAAGGTGACAAGGACACAGTGCCATTCTTGTTTGGAAGCCCTACCTGAACTGTTCCTTTGTGAAATATGATCTGTCCCAGCTCCTTCTGGGCGAGAAGCCACTGTAAGCAGACCGCATCTCACTCAGGTTTTTTTTTTTTTTTTTAATTTGAAAAGCCTCACCTGAGAGGCAGAATGGCCCCAGTTTACCTGTCCTGCCATGGTTTCTCCCTGAAGGAGGATGTGTTCTAAGGGGACAGGAAGGAAGAAACAACCTAGATTACGGCTCACTTGAATGTAAAATCCTCAGGAGAAAATTTGTCAAGGAATAAAAGGGCAGCACTTGAAGTCCCAGGCAGATGGGGGCCTGGGCCAGTGCTGCCCTGCACCACGCAGGGCTCCTCACAGTCACAGACTGGGGGAGGAGCTGGGGAAGGAGGAGGGACAGGGCATTTGTCATACCAGGGAGTGCCAGGTTCAGCAGAAACGGCCTCAAGGATGTTTGTCATTTCTGGACACAGGCTCCCTGGCTGCCTGCTTGCCACTGTCCATGCAATCTCTACACATTAGCTCATATTTAAGCATGCTCATGTTCCCGAAGATGCTGACCCTCCTCGTCCTCCAGCCCTCCCCGGGTCTGGGACTGTGAAGAACCCTGCTTGGTGAAGGGCAGCATTTTGAGCCACTAAGCCGGGTCATTTGCTATACCAGCCTGGAGACGATTCTAGGCATGTCTGACACCCTTTTTTCCTTTTGAATTGTTGGCACTTTACAAGTGTTACTTGCTTAAACTTTAACCAAAATAAATACCCAAAACAAACAAAAGCAAATTCATGATAAGGATTTGATGTCACCAGACAAAACATCTTTAAATACTGTAGCACGACTATTTGACAGAATACAGTACAACCCACAAATATGAGTAATACATGTAATTTTCAATTCTCTTGTAGCCATTTTAAAAAATAAAAACAGGTAAAATTAACTTTAGTAATCAATTTTGTTGAACCCAGTGTTCTTAAAGTAATATTTTCACAGGCACTCAATATGACTATTATGAGACAGTTTACCTTTTTCTCATCCTAAGTCTAACATCAGTGCACGTCTGATGTTTCTAATACCTCTTCATGCAGACAAGCCACACTTCAAGTGCTCAGAAGCCACGTGTAGCTGACGCTATAGTACTAGACAACAATGACCTAAAATAGCCAATGGGATTGAGGGGTGGGGAAATAGGCAGGAAGTGAGAACTCGCATGGCTTCCAGAAAGGCACTCACTAGTGAAATTTGAAATATGTGTCATTTTTACATGGAAACCTACCTCAGAGATTCATACTACATCAGTATATAAGGATGTGGCTACAGAGATATTTATTAAAGCATTGTTCAAAAGGTAGAAAAAACCAAGAACTATCTCAAGTATGACACAGGCCTTCTAGCGGTCTTATGTACGTGTTAAAGAAAGAGTTGAATATTCTATGTGACGATCATGCCTAGAGAATATTTTCAAAGGAGAAAAGCCAGGTAAAACACGTTTTTTTGCAAGTTTTTACAAAAGACAATGAATATTTAGTCATATGTCAAATTAATCATGCACACCAGGCTATTAATAATAGTCACTATGTCAAGGAGTATTGGGGGTGCTACAGATAATTTTGTTGACTTTCTCCTTACATACATTTTGTTGTATCTTATTTCTTCATTGCTTGAAAAGGAAATTGACATATACTCATATGTTGCACATATATTTTTATATATATACTTATATTATATACAATGCACATATATATTCACAAGTACACATACGTATGTGTTTCAAGAATAAGTTACTAGTCAGTGCCTTCAGAGCTACCAGGGGTTATACCACTGCAAAACACCATCAGCCACCTCAGAGACTTCTCTCCCAACAGTAATCTTGTATGAGGCTCACTTCCCTTCTACCAGGTACTTTTTCTAATTAGTGGGAACATTGTAAAGTATGATCTATGACACAAAACTCCTTAACATGCACATTGAATCATTATGCCTATAGGTACTATCAAACTTCAATAGAACCCAAATCTCTTTTGCCATTTTGAAAAATATTCATTTTCTCAAGTTCACACTCCCCTAACTCTATCTAAATGCAGGTAATAAAGAGTTGTTTAAAAATATTGCATTTATAGAAAAAAGTTAAGGGGAAGGAGTCACCATGGTAAATATTAAGTAGCAATGAAGTGTTTCTATGCATGGATTTAAAAACAAGAATCCTGGAAGGATAATAACATTTCAGGCTTTAGAGCCTCTGCCACACTCAGCTTTGCCTAGTATGACCTGTTAGGTGGCACCTGCATTTTGGCTTCTCAGCAGCAGACTAGGTTGATTTCTGTATTAGCAGCAAGGGACTGGCCACAGGGCCCTGCAGCACCTGTAGGCAGCCTTCAAAGCCCAATGGAAGACACTCCTCCATCTCAGGTCACTGGAATATGAGTACAATCCAACAGCACTGTGGCTGGTTCAGGTGGCCCATCAAGCTGTTGTGACCAGTCTGTGTGACTGAGTCCCTCCCAGGACTCCTTCCAGGCAGGGGATGACTGAGCAGAGCATTTGGCCCAAGCCCTCCACGTTGTCATAATATCTATACTGGATGCCATATTTTTGGCCCTACATCAGGTAACATTCAAAGGTCAATGTGATATTCTCTGACACTCTTCTTGCCCTGCATCTTACACATCTGGGGAGGTAGGTGCTATATTGGGGGATGCTTAGAAGCAAGCACTCCAAAGTGGATGCTCCGACTCACACCTTCGCCAGCCCGACAGGTCGATTTCAAAATGGCAGAAAAGATTAAAGACACAGCAAATCCATTAGCTTCAACAAATACATAGGGGAGGCGTCATACGGCTCAGGCACCAGGGAAACAAAATGATGATATTAGTTGAAATATAGATTCTGGTGCTTTTAAGGCATTTGGGCTATTTTTCAATCATTCATTTGTTGAATATGGTAAAGAATAATAACCAACCCCATGAACTAAAAGAGAATATTTCAGAAGTCCTTTGAATATCTTTTTTAAATACCTTGAAAAATATAAATTGTATACTGAAATATGAAGCAAATAGTTATTTGGACCCATATATCAGCTATTTGCTAATATGAATTTATTAATTTTATTACAAATCTATTGCAACTGTATATTATATAAATCTATTGATTTAGAAACACTTTTTGCCTTATATTTCGTGGGATACTTTTATTCAAACTATTTATATCTACTTCTGATGTCACTTGTTTGGCCGTTGTTTAAGCCCACGTGAGTTATCTTCCACTGTTGCTGGAAGACATGATGTTCAGTTCAGTCCAAATTGCCCAAGATAAAGCCAAGACGGTGACATTGGCAATTGGATCCTAAGCCACAGGTCCTGTCTCTCTAGTGCTTCTCCCAGTTGGTCACATCTGCTATCTGCTTGCTTATTAGTTGGCTTTTTAAATATGATCTCGAAAATACTTATTTGCAATAGTGTAGAATACTTGTAGCTATGAATTCACATTCTGAGGATGAGGACAAGGGTTGGGGACACAGCTCAGTGGTTAGAGCACCTGCCTAGCATGGCTAAGGCCCTGGGTTCGATTTCTCAGCACCACTTAAAAATTTGCTGGGCATAGTGACATATGCTTGTAATCTCAGAATTTGGGAGGCTGAGGTAGGAGTACCGCCTTGAGTTTAAGGCCAGCCTGGGCTATATATAATAAGTTCAATAACAACAACAACAAAAAAAAAAACCAAATAAGCAAGCAAACAAAACAAGGATAATGAGTAAAACTTTTCCAAATTCTCTTACTTTTAGCTGGGCATGGTGAGGCATACTTATAATCCAAGCACTTGGGGAGGTTGAGGCAGGAGGATGGCAGATTTGCGCCCTTGGGCAACTTAGCAAATTTACAACACCTTAGCTCAAAAAAATTTTAAAAGGGGAAGGGGCCTGGGATGGGGCCCCATGTGAAGATCTGGGTGCAATCTCCGGAACCAAAAAAACCAATATTTTTCATCAATTTTTTCAAACAACCTTGCTTAGCATCCTCAAACAAGAAAATATTAAAGTTATACCAGGTTACTATATCTTACACAAACAGTAATAAAGTACCTTACCATATTAAAGATGTTTAGGAGAGGCAATTCTACGGGAAAAGTGGTTTTCCTATCGGGCACATACACCACAGAACAATTTAAGATTGCACTTGGCATATAGCATACGCAGTGGACCCACCTGTCTTCATTTTATTTTATGGTACAGGGACTTGAACCCAGGTCCTCACACATGCTAGGGACATGCTCAACCACTTAGCTGAGCTATATCTCATTAACTTCCCCAGGATAGCTTCAATCTTATGATTCTTTTGTGAAATTGGGATGACTGGCATGTGCCACTCTAGCTGGCTTAAAGCACCATCCCCATTAGACACCAGAAGACTGTAATTCCCAAAGTATCCTTGCCACTTGCTCTTCTTAAGGTACGACGGTGACATTGCCCCATAAGCGGGGGTTGCTGTGGTTTGGGAATGGATGACTGCGTCACGTATTTAAAGTATGTGAAGTTTTAAGAGGGTGGAAACTTAATCCAGTGAAGGTGTTTAGAAGTAGGGCCTTGGGAAGTTAATTAGGACTAGATAAGTTATCAGAGTGGAATCTCCACACCTGAATCCTGGTAGCTTCATAAGAAGAGGGAGGGGAGAGCAAAACATACCCATTCACTGTCATTTGCCCCATGACACCCCGTGTTACCTTGGGATGTGGCCAGGGAGAAAATCAGATGCAGCCTCTGGATCTTGGACCAGAGATGTCAGGCAAAATAAACCTCTTTCCTTTACACTATACCAAAACTGAGGCATTTTTGTTATCAGCAATGAAAAGTACACTAATCCCGAGGCCTATGGTCCCTTCCTCTAAATCTGGGCAAACCTGTAATTAAGGTAGAGGCAGGCGTACCTGATTTCTAAAGCTAAGTAACAAAAATGCTAGTTTTGTCCTTCGAAAACTTGTCCTTTGGACCCATATATCATGCTCTGAGATCTGCAGGCAGCCTCTATCATATACTTCATGTCACATGTAGGTGTAATGACAGACCCTGATGAAGTCTGTCCAAGCCAAGCTCCCCCTCCAGATGTGAAACATGTGGCCATACAGATGGCTCAGTGCCCGTCGATATGCTGTCCCAAGTGACCAGTGACCATGGATGAGCTACTGCCATCCAGCAAGGTCCAGCTGTAGATTCGTTTAAATTCGAAGGAATCTGTTGTGTAGTAAAAACCAGAGCAAAGGGGTTTTTTGCAATTCCTATGTGCAAAAATTATCTTCACCAACTTAAAAGATTTTTACTTACAAATGTTCCTCAATATATAATGACGTTACATCCAGTAAACTCATCACAGGTCAAAAAGATGGAGAGTCAAAAATCACTGAACATGCCTAACCTACCCAACACTGGAGCTCAGTGACAGCACTCTGGCTAATACGGGTTGTTCCCCTTCAGGGTCAAGGGACTGACCGGGAGCTGAATCTCCTGTCATTGTCCACTTGTAAGGAAAAGTATATGATACATGGCTACCTGGGTAAAAGGTCAAGGTTCACATTTCAAAGTGTGGCTTTGCTTATTACTTTCACATCATTGTGAAAGTGGAAAAATTTTAATTCCAACTATTGTGAATTGAGGACCATTAGTATTTCTGTTAATGCTGCTGCTAGTAGTTTTAAGGTGGAACTATTGAGACCTGAGGGGATTTTTCGCTGTGCTGCCTGTCTTTCTCAGTTTGTCCTTCCTGTAGATGTCTTGCCTGGTAGGTACTCCTAGCGTATTGGAAGAAGTGGAAAATGGAGCGTTGTAGTGCCCCAATGAAGTCAATTCGTGTCCCCCGCCACAGTGCAAATGGGCAAAATGCATTTTTTAAAAAGCTCGTTTCTATGTCCTAGAAATTCCACTTCAAAAATTTATTTTGAGTAAATAATAAATATGCACAAAGAATAGCTATAAGGATGCTTATATCTTTTTAAATATTGAAACGATTTCTATGTTAACATAGAATTGGATAACGTATGAATAGTACTTAGCCATAAAATTTGTAGAAGATGAAGAGTCATTCACACAAAACAGTTTAGAAATACATAATTAAGTGAAAAAACTAAAACTGATTTCAGATATACATTATAATGCCATTGCACTTAAAGACCTATATGAACATATCTGAATGCATGAGGATCCAACATTCTCACTGGGGTTAAGTCAAGTTGGTAGGATTCAGGATTATAGATTATTGTCTTCTTATCTTCTTTTTTTCCTTCTTGCCTCTCACCATTCCTTCTTTCTTCCCTCCTTCCCTCTCTTTCTTTTATCTTATCTCTACTTTCCACTCACTTTTAATAGTTGTATTGCCTTTATAATGAAAAGAATGTTCAAATAACTTAAATCAAAAAATTGTTTACAACAGTGTATTTGTCAATGTTTTCCACGGGGTGGGGTGGGGGGAAGAACCAATGGGACACGCATTTCTACATTCTGAGAGCAAGTGGAGGAGGATAAGGAATTGGCTCACGTGACTACGGCAGCCTAAGAGCTCCAAGATCTGCAAGAGGAAGTAGCAAGACAAGAAGGCCCAGGAGAGCCAGAGCACATGGCCAACGCAAAGGCTGGAGGCCTGTGACCCAGGAAAGGCCAGGATTTCAGTTCAAGACAGGCAGACAAGAGTAATACTCTCTGGCTGGAGGCTGAGTCAACCTTTTCTTTCTATCCAGGTCTAT
The DNA here is from genome assembly GCA_004027205.1 of Ctenodactylus gundi. NCBI lineage: Eukaryota > Metazoa > Chordata > Mammalia > Rodentia > Ctenodactylidae > Ctenodactylus > Ctenodactylus gundi. The sequence goes on from PVKB01001497.1 coordinate 92,385, forward strand.
TTCCATGTTAGGAAATATCCTATTTTCCTCAAACATTCATTTCATCCAAATATCTAGGTACCCATGGCTCACTCAAGTTGTTACATAAAATCAACAATTACGCACAGATTAAAAAAACATAGTCACACACCACAAGTGAAAAGAGAGAGAGAGAAACCACAAAAGGGAGTTTATTTTGAGAGTATTCCCCCTACTTCTACAGTTACTTGTCAAGTCAAGCTGTTGTCATTTATTACTTTTATGGCTTTATGTGCATAGATGCTAGAGATGAACAAGGGCATGTAGAGTCTTGTCCCCCCCATTTTGACTGTATTTATAATTCATATTTTGAGGCATGCCCCTCACAGTTCCCAGAGCACCTGACTGGTTTGCACTGCCTAGAGTGTGCCCTTCCAGGGAAGCTGTTGGCCCATGTTAGAGCCTTCACCCTCACCAAACTCACTCACAAGTTTGAGCTTACTGGACTGTGAGCAGCCAGACAATGGAGTTCAGCACAAAAGTTGTGCTCTATTAACATGCTCAATGGGAATCAAACATGTTTTCCCCCAAGTCATGGCTAAAAACGCTCAACCAGACAAGGATGGGTATGGAGCCCCGTGGCATATCACAAAACACTTCCCTCCTGTTTCACAACTATGCTTTTAATCAACCGCCTTTGAGCAAGATGGCTCTGTTAGATGATGGATGAGATTTCAAACTTTTAAAGTGTAAAATCTCAGACCATTATCATCATGGAGCTATCGACTTGCACAACACTCTGTTCCAGCCTTTCCCAAACTGAAGGGTCACAACTGATTAACAATCGTGAAACCAATTCAGCCTCAAAAAAGTTGAACAGAAAACATCAGAGGGCCACCCATGTGTTGATTACAAGTAGCGTCGCAGGAAGCCTGTTTCAGATGTGCACATGGGCTGGGTCTGTGCACAAGATCCACATGTACTCCATACTATGCTTGGGACCCAAAACGTCTGACCTGTCTGTCACTGACCTAGTCTGCATTTTTTCCACAGTAGACGCATGTGGTCCTAAAATTAAGATAAAGCCCGGGCCAGCTTTATGCATGTGACAACAATCTGTCCACCGGTTAAGCTGCATGAAGCCGTGCACTTGGAAAGACCTACACTTAGCTTAATGGTCACCAGTTACTACTGCAGAATTCTGAAAACATCTAAGCTGGGCTCAGTGGCACAGGCCTGGGATTCCAGCACACTAGGATGCTGAGACAGGAAGATCACCAATTCAGACTCATCTGGGCAACTTAATATGATCCTACCACAAAGTAAATTTCCTTTTGAAAAACCAGGCAAGGAAAGCAGATCAGAGTGAAAGCTGTGTGCTCAATCACAAAAAATAAATAAAATGAAATAAAAATAAAATCTTTTAGTGTTCACATAGGAAGAGAGGCTCTGTAGGGCTGCCAGTGAGATCTGAGGGGCTAACTGGGTCATGACCTGGGCCCCAATTCATGTCAGCAACGGCGGCAGCAGCAGCAGATGTGGTGGCACTTGAGAGGCTGAGACAAGAGGATTACCATGAGTTTGAGGACAGCCTGGGCTGCATAGTGAGTTCAGGATCGGCTTGGACTATAGGATGAGACATATATAAAAGTGGCTGCCCAGGATCACAGACCCAGAAAGGAGGTGCCCCACTGCTCCACCTGAAGTGTGTGGCTGAGACCAGCTGGCCCCAGTGTTCCCAGAGCTCACGCTGCAGGGCTTGCGCGGCAACACTCACTCATCCACCTGGGTTCCAACACAGGTGCTGCTGGTGCTCAGGCAGTGAGGTAGAAGCAAGTGCAGAAGCCTCATCTGGGAGCTACTAGAATTCTGCAGGATTCATAATCTCTAGTTCCAAAAATAGCTGTAATTCTGCAAATCTCCACAGAAATGGGAATAGAAACATTGCGGTATTGAGTGAAAAAAAAAAAAAAACCAATGGCACCCCCCACTGCTATTCCACTATTTTTCCCAGTGAACTTGAGTATTTTGTGCAATACGTATCATCACTTCAAAATTACGATCTCTTGCCCTCCCCTTTTTGACCCTCCCACACCTCCCCATCCCCCTAACTCCCCCATCACTCCCACCCGGTTCTATACAATGACTGTATTCTGGGTTTCTCATATCACAGAAACCATTCGATATTTAACATTCTGTGTTGACTCACTTCACTGGGCATGAAGATCTCAAGTTGTGTCCATTTGCCTACAAAAGCCTCAAATCTATCTTTCTTTAGAGAAGAGTAGTACTACATATGTACACATACCACAATTTCTGTATCCTTTGGTCTGCTGATGAGTATTATGGTGTTTTCCACACTTTGGTTACTGTTAGTTGTGCTGCTGTTAACATGGGTATACATCCATCCCTGTTATATACTGTTTTTAACTTTTTTAATAAGGATTCCCAGAAGAGGTACCACTGAATCAAACGCAATATTTATTTTCAACCTTTTAAGGAATTTCCATACACCCTCCATGGTGGTTGTACCAGTTTACAATCCCTCCAGCAGTATAAATGGGTTCCTTTTTCCCCACAACCTGGCCAGCATTGACTGCTGTTCAAGCTATTGGCTTACTCCATTCTCTCTGGGTTATGATGACACCTTAGTGATGATTTGATTTGCAGTTCTCTGATGTCTAAGGATGTGGAATATCTTTTCATGTATTTACTGGCCATTTAAACTTCTTCATCTGAGAACTGCCTATTCATTTCCATTGCCTGTTTTTAATTACATCTCCAACTTTGAGGGGTTTGTTCTCCTCCAGTTCCTTGTGTATTCTAGTTATTAGCCTCAGGTAGGAAGCTACTAAACCTACTATTTTAATATGAAGTTTTAAGTGAACCAATTATTAATGAGGAAAACAATTTCAAAACTAAAACATTTCTTATAATTGAAGATATGGTAACAAGATGCATGAATATGTATTTTAGTTCATATACAAAGCATGAAATCACTGTGGTCTTGCATGACCTACACATGTTTACAGAAAATTTGACAAAACATTAAAAGACCAGTGTATAAATTTACATATGTAATTAAATTCAGACTTCGACAAAATTCATTTGAATGGAGAGTTGTCATTTTAGAAAAATTGTTCCTGATCTGGTTATGCAAAAAATTTATATTTTGAAATTATCAGAAATTTACTCTAATAAAAACCTAATCTACAAAATATTCTTAGTAATTTCAGTTACTGTTACATGAGCAAATTCTCAAATTTAAACATTTTTATGCTTATTTTAAGTCTTGATTTGTCAACACAACTGACATCTTTGGCATATTTAAAAATGAAGTTGCTGAAACTAAATTTCATGACTTAATATGTGAATTAACAAGAAAGTGAGGGGAAAATCTGTGATTAAGACATATTCATTTATTCAGTTGATTAGATTTTACAAAATTATGGCATTACTACCAAAACTAACATGCAGATTCAATGCAGTCTGCTATGGTTTGGATCTGGATTGTTCCTCCAAAGTCTCATGTATTTGGAGGTAGCAGGATAACGTAGAATCCTGTTTTATTGGGAGGTAAGGGCTGGCAGGAAGGAGCACATGCTTGGGGTTTGACCCGGAAAGATTATGTCAATTTGTTGAGATTGTCAGGTTTTCAGGGCAGAGCTTTCAGTGTTTGTTATTGACTTGTGGGCTGAAAGAAATGAATGAAAGGAAAATGAAACGATTGTTACAGCTACTTCCTAGGAAAGCTCTGGCCTTGCCCGTCAGCTCCTACACTTGACTTTCTGTCTGCAGTGGGATGAGGAGCTCTCCAGACTCTGCATGTGTCACCACCATTACAGGCTGCCCGTGAAAGGACTATGTGACAACTTCTGAAACTGTGAGCTAAATAAATATTTCCTCCCATAAGTACTGGATGTTGGGTATTTAGTCACAGCAAGCAGAAAGTAACTAAGGCACAGTCCAAATCAAAATATCACCAAGATTTTTCACAGAACTTGAAAAAACAACTCAAAATTGTATATGGAACTAGAAAGAGACTCAGAATGGCCAAAACAATTCTAAGCAACGAAACAAAAACAAGAGGCATCATAATACCAGACAGCAGCTGATATTACAAGCAACAGTGATTAAAAATCACATGATATTAGCCCAAAAAAGAGACAAGTGGATCCATGGAACAGAACTGAGGACGCAGAGACAATCCTGGGTACCTTCAGCCACCCAATCTTTAACAAAGGGACCAAGAACATACGCTAGAGAAAAGACACTTCTTTAACAAAAGGTGCTGGGGAAACTGATTAGCCACATGTAGAAGAATAATACTAGACCTACATCTTTCGTCATGTACCAAAATCAATCAAAGCAGATCAAAGACCTAGACATTAAATTGGAAACACTAAACTTGTTGGAATTAAAAATAAGCAAAACCCTTGAAGACTGGCGCAGGCAAGGACTTTCTCAACAAAACACCCAAAATACATGACATCACACCAAGAATCAACAAATGGGATTGTATCAAATTAAAAAGCTTCTGCATATCAAAAGAAACAATCATCAAAATGAAGAGAAAACTGATTGAATGGGAAATTCTTTTTCCCAGTTACTCTTCAGATAGAGGATTACTACCCAGAATACACCAAGAACTGAAAAAAGTTAGACCCTTCGAAATAAAAGTCCCAATCAAAAAATGGGCAGCTGAAATGAATAGACAGTTCTGAGAAGAAGTCCAGATGGCCAACACATACATGTGAAAATGTTCAGCACATTTAGCCATCAGAGAAACGCAAATCAAAAACAACACTGAGGTTCCATCTAATGCCAGGAAGAATGGCTGGTGTTAAGAACTCAAAAAACAACAAGTGCTGGCAAGGCTGTGGGGAAAACAGAATCTTCATATTGCTGGTGGGACTGTAAACTGACACAACCACTATGGAAAACAACATGGAGTTTACTCAAAAAAACTGAAAATAGATATTCCACTTGATCCAGCTATACCTCTCCTGGGATCTTTCAAAAAAAAAAAAAACAACCCTAAAATCATCATACAAGAGTGATACATGCATACTCATATTTATTTATAGCAGCATAACTTATAATAGGCAAATCCTAGAAGACACCAATATGTCCAACCACAGATGAACGAATGAAGAAGTATACCATGGAGTATTACTCTGCCATAAAGAGAGATAAATTTGAATTATTTGTAGAAAAATGGATACACTTAGAGATCATTATGCTTATTAACATGAATCAGACATAAAAGGTTATATATTGCATAGTTTCTCTAATATGTGAAAACCTAGACATAAAAAGGTAATGGAGAGATAGAAGAAAGTAAGAAGGTAGTCTTTCTGGAAAGAAAAAAGGGATGGGGGGTTAAGGGAGTGGGAAAGGGAAATAAAAATAATCAAGATATGAAATGTAAATGCACCAATTTCTCAAGCTGATTATTATACACTGCATACACATGTTAATAACAGAATAAAAAATAAAAATGAAACCAGATCACAGAGGCTGACTCGAGTCTGTAGCCTAAGTTGAACACTAGAGAGTAGGACATTTAATATAAAGTGCCGTCTATGGTGCCTTATTAAATGAAAAAAAAACAAATTATGGCATCAATATTTTTTGCAAACTTTAAATTTGTGCTATTAATTACATGTCACTATTATTTTTATTATACTTTGGAGTTGTGAAATATTTTAAGGAAAAAACGTTACACTCGAATAATTTCAAAGGCACTGTTTTTGAACATGGGCCCTACAGTTGTGTTCTGCACTGATCCCTGCAAATTCCATAGCTGACCTTGGATAGAGAATTGCACCGCATTAACAACTGCGCACTGAGATGCTCTCGCCATCACGCAATGGAAGATGGAAAGCCTGAAAGTCCACCTTTAAGGTGCTTATGTTCTGGGACTCTTAAGTTTGATAATTGAAATATGATAGAATCTAAGTACCGTATGAGGAACCATAAAATGTTATGGAAATATACAAGGGTGAAATTAATCTTTCTTTTATGACCTCTTGGGATCGTTGAATAGCAGAACAACTCAAAGGCTTGCAGCGTGAATTCTGCTTTCCTGACGGGGCTTAGGCTGGGTTTTACATCAACACTCCCAGCCAGTCTGCAGATGTATGGTTGGTTGGGCTAGGAGGAACAATTCCATCATTGAGACCTTCTCTGTTACCAGTAGGATGAAGAGGAGTTGTGGCCTGCAGTCCAGATCCAGCCTGATCCAGCAGCTAGACCTGAGCAACATCTGTGCTACTCTGCACCCTGCCATCAGTGACACCCTCCGTTTACCTGTCGCATCTGCCCACTTACTCTGGTTTTGGCCCTGCCTTGGGCAAAGGCCTGCACTGAGTAGGCTGAGTCACGCCTGCCTCAGTTTCCACACATCAGAGAGCCTGCCGCGAAGACTAGTCACTCAGCCCCTCAGGTTTCTGATGGGCACACACAATGGCTCCACAACGCATACTTTGGGTCCCTGGCCCCGTGTCCCAAGACTCATATTTGCTGGTGGGACACGAGATGCCTTTTGTCATACAGGCATGTACAACCAATGACGTGCAGGTGAGTGAATGCCCTTTGGAAGCAGCTTGAACCAACATAGCCAGGAATGTTCCCTCTTCCGTCCTTTACACGGATTATTCAGAGCTGCCCGAACTCTGCATGGTTTCTCTGCGCACATCCTCCCAGCTAAGCGGTAGCTTTCCTGCGGGGGCCGTGGACAGCTCGGCCGTGCGTTTCCTCAAACCTGCTTTCCCTCCCTCCCTCCCTTCTTCCTATTCTTTTCCCTCATCAGTGCTGCTTCTTTCGAATATCACTTCTTAAACAATGTTTTTGTTATAGCTGAGTTACCGGGAGAACGTGCTACAATTTTATTTCTTATGATCTCCATCTCTGCACGACCCCAACCCAGACACTGGGGGGTGAATTCATGGCCTCACATATGCTAAGCAAGAGCCCTAAGGGAGTCCAACCGTCCGGTTGTAGCTCGGACGCAAACACTTCAGAAGCAGCACAGAAGCTGGTTACAAGTGTGAACTGAGGCCAGGTGGCCTGAGATTGAGTCCTAGCTCTTTCATTTAACCCGTTTGATGGATGCCCGTGTTTCTCCATCACAGTTTTTTGTTTTGTTTTTGTTATTCTTAATTTCTCATACTTCTGTTTTGGAGACAGATCTCACTACATGCTCCAGGCTGGCCTTGAACTCTATACAGCCCGACCTGGCCTCAAAATTACGACCCATCTGCCTCAGCCTCCCAAGTGCAAAAGTTACATGTACACAATCACCACGCCCAGCAACACCAGTCTATTTTCACAGCCATTTGCAATAGCAAATAATAAAAGCAGCTACCTGGTAAGTGTTTTGAAGGGATTGTGTTTATGAATATTCATAAAGCACATACAGAGGCTCAAAAGTGTTAAATAATTAAGAAGGAAAAACAAGACACATACACTATCACTGAATTTCTTTGTCAAGAAAATCTCCTTGACAACAAAAAGATTCATTGGCCAATTTACTTTCTGACCAAATTGGGTTCTGGGCATCAAAGATAGAGACCACTAAGCGGTGAAGCCTGAAAGAAAAGCACTAAAGCTGAGTGTGACCTGTGGTTGTACTACACAGCTGGTTGGTAAAAATTCCGAAAATTTCAACAGTGGCTGCAGTGGGAGCATTGATGCCCCAGAAACAGGCAAATGCGATAAATAAAAAACCTTTATGTAAAAGAAAATCCTGATACACAGAGTTGCCATAAAGAATGATTAGATTTATTAAGCTATAAAGTACTACACACATCTCAGTATTAATATTTATCTCCTAAACTGCTTAATGATGCTTTTGATCTCTCCACTCCTTGGCTCCACCCATACTGGGAGTTCTTGATGTTTCTAATGATCACTCATTTCTTCTCTAAGTGCCTACAGAAAAAAGTGGTGATTCCGAAGAGACTCGGATTCACTGAGAAGTATGCTATGCATTACCTCAGTTTCAGTCACCTCATGTACCTACATTATACATTATGAATTTCCTGTGTCATATAGTTCTTAAGCTTTCTATCTCTTTCCTATGAATATCATTTTTATTTCACTTGTATTTGAGAATTAAGAACATCATTCTGAGGAGCCGGGCCTGGTGGTACAGGCCTGCAATCCGAGCACTCTGGGAAAGCTGACAAAGTAGGATCACAAATTTGAACCCAATTTGTGCAATTTACTGACTTTGTGAGACCCTGTGTCAAAGTCAAAAATAAAAATGGCTTACTGTGATGGCCCTGGTCTTGATCACAAAGACCAAAAAAAAAATAAAGTCTAATTCTGAGGGACGTGTAGGAAACAATGAAGAGATAATTTAAATTGAATTGAACAATGAAAATGAAAAAATAATTGAAAGGGTGATGTGGGATAGGGGTGTAGCTCAGTATTTAGGGTGCTTGCCTGGCAAGCTCAAGGCCTTGGGTTCAATTCCCCAGTACCACATAAGCTGGGATGATGACACACACCTATAATCCCAGCACTCAGAAGGCTGAGGCAGGAGGATTACCATTTGTTTGAGGCTAGCCTTGGGAGGATCAACTTGGACTATAGAGAAAGACCCTATCTCAAGAAAAAAAAAAGTTGCATTAGTCTATTTTCTATTGCTATAACAAAATACCTGATGCTGAGTAATATGCAAAGAAATGAGATTTCTCTAGCTCACAGGTCTGGTGGCTAAATTCCAAGACTGGTTGGCCCCACCTTCTCAGTCTCTAGTGAAACTCATGGCAACTGGCATCAATGGTGGGAGCACAGGCAAAAGGAGAGATTATAGGATGAAACAGTAATCCAGTCAGGTGACAGGTCAGGCTTCGTTTTTATAAAAATCCATTCCCACAGGATTTACCTGGCTTCCAAAAACCAAGATATGAACCCCACTGAGGGCAGCATCCCAATGACCTAATGACCATGTAAGAAGCCCCACTTTTAAAAAGTGACCCGTTGTCATCATCATGCTGGAGACCACACTTCAATCCACAAAACTTTGGGGGACATACACAAACCACAATGTTGAATTCCAAGGTCACTGGAAATTCCAGCACTAAGTCATGAACATCTTGTCAAGTTTCTGTGATCCAAACCACGTTCAGTTCCTTGATTTCTGTCCCCATCCTAACATCCACTGCCAGCTTTGTATGGGTGCCTCTCTCCTGCCGTGAGCATTCTCTCTTCGGTATGTTTTCTTTCCTGTTCGCTATCAAACGTATCAGCCCCGTTATACCACAGGTCTCAGTTCACACATCACATGGGAACTCTCTCAACTGCGTGTATTGCGTGTATTTCTCAAATGGGAAAGTCAGCTCACTTTCAAGTCACCACTACTAGGCTATTGTGACTGTGGGAGGGATTGTGTCAACTTGAAGAATTTAGAAAATGCCCAAGGTAGAGCTTAAGGTGTGTACGAATAATTTGTGGGCCACCAAATGAGGGAAGAACACCCACTGTGGATGTGGGTGGCCCAACTGGCAACTTGAGCTAAATGAGAAGGAAGGAACAAGAAAAATTGGCACGGCTTTTCCTGAGCAAGATCTGGCCTCCTCAATTGTCTCCAGACATCAACTTCCTCCTGTTCACACGATGCTGATCTCAAAGTAGCACCGGATCCTCCCACTTTTGTACATGTAGGCCGCCATTTTGGACTATCTAAGCTCTCTAAATAAATTCCCTTTATTTATAATTTCAATTAATTCTGCCTTTCTAAGAATCCTCAGCAATAAATATAAATTTATAAATGAAAATTCATAATTCTAATATAAATTTATAAATGCAATTTTATAAAAGTATTTATAAATTAATTTAGAGCTACAGCTATAAATTTTTCTTGTGTAGTTTTCAAGTTCTACCTTAATGTACTTGTTGGCTCCATATTCATTAAATCTGGTAAGTTAGAGTTTTATAGCTTCGTTTAAAAAGATAAACTAATTTTAGAACAGTTTGAGTTTCACCGCAAAGTTGAATGGGAGGTATGGACATTTCCTACATTTCCTCGGCCCCAGAAAACCCACAGCATCCCCCACTATCAAAAGCCTAGATCCACGGGGTTACAGTCATTACCATCAATGAAATTGCATCAGCATATCAGTACCATCCAAAGTCCCTACTTTTCACTGGATTTACTCTTTGGGTACTTTTCTGGGTCTAGAAAAATGTATAACGATACGCACCACCATTCCCACATCACACAGAGTGCCTTCATCACCTTGGGCGTCCTCCATGGCCCACCCGTTTGTCACCACTCCCACTCCGACCCTGACGACCACTGATCCTTCCACCGTTCCCTCCGTGTTGCCTTTTCCAGCCCGACCTCTAGTTGGGACCATACAGGGTGTGGCCTTGTCAGATCAGCTTCTTCTTTGTAGCATATATTTTACATGATTTTATTTTATGGCTTCAAAACTTATTTTAGTCTTGAAACACATTCTATTGTCTGGTTGTACCACCATGTACCTATTGAAAAACTTTTTGGATTCTTCCAAATCTTGACAATTACTAGTAACACAGTTACATGCATTCCCATGCAGGTCAGATGGTAAGAATGCATTTGATTTTTTATTAGAAAACTTTCAAACCATCTTCTGGTGTGACGATAGCATTCTGCTGCTCTCCCCCTAGAGAGTTCCAGTTGCTCCCCATCCTCGACAGTGCTTGATAGTGTTGTTATTCTAGATTTTGGCCATTTTAATATATGCATGATAGTTAGAGCTTTTATTTTTTCCTTTCCCATAATTCTTATGGATGTTTACCTTTTCATAGAAGACTCATTTTGCTACACAACAGTTCATTTGTAGAAATTTTTCAGATATGTTGTCAAGAATTCAAAAATCTACAAGCCAACATCTGACAAATGACATAGTTATACGCATACACTAGCTGTAACATAAATCACCCATTCAGGCTTCTTAAACTAGAAAGACTCCATTTCTTAATAAATAATGGACGGGAGGGCAGGCTGAGAGCAAAGGGACCATTTCTGAAGTCTCTGATTGCACGCAAGTACAGATGGAGCTCAGATATTGCTGTAATGCTGGCTTCGCTCCACAGAGCAGCCACTGTTTGCACTTAGGCACTGTGGTCTTTTGTTTCAGCATCTCTCAAGGAATATTTTATTTAAAATGTTTCTATCATATATGAGTTAGCTGTGTCCATTGGAAATGTAAGTGGACAGAGCTTTCATCTACTCTGCGGCTTTGAACCAAAGAGTCAGTTACCAACAGCAGCTGCATCCAAAAAACTATTTTCAAATCTAAAACATCTACGTGTATAATTTGCACTCAGATTTTTTCCTCTTCACTGTGCTTTTATCTTTGGGTTTTCTGAAAAACATGTCTCAAAATAATCTCCCTCTCCAGTATCTTCTCAAAAACAAAGCAGCATCTATCTCCTCTGATGTCATTTTTTAAAAATCACATGTGCCCTTGGAATCTTGTTGGCACATTTTTGGCTGCAAGTTAGATACGTTGGTCTCCCTTACCCGCTTTCCATCAGTACACAGAACAACACACAGTTCCCTGGATCAAGTAAGATTGTTCAATGTATTCTGAGAAGGTGTCTTTTTCAAAATCATGCTTAAAAGTATAAATCAGATTATTTTATACCCCTGTTTAAAAATCCTCCAATTAAAAAAAAATACCAAGAGACTCTAAGCTTCTTATAGATCTCAGGTTTTTACTAAGTGGACCCATGAAATCGGCCTCCTACCCGTCTCTCCCTCATTCCCTTGCTTTCCCCATTCCTCTGATGATCATTCTATTATCTTTTCAGTCTTTCAAAGACACCAGCTTACAAGACCCTTGCACTCACCCTTTCTCTGCTTGAAAAGAGCGACCAGGTTGGTCTCTTCTGTTTATTTAGACCTCAACTTAAGCAAGCCCTTTTCACCAGTAAGGTCTCCAGTACCCACCTCCTTCCCAGCTCCAGCCACTATCACAACTGTCTGATATTTTTTAGAGATAACCAAAATTTTTAATTACTAAGGAAACTGAATCCATAGTTTAAGCCCCCTGAAAAAGAAATCTCCAGCATCAGAAGACTTTATTTAAAGAACAAAGACCACAAGTTGATGCAATTTCTTCCAGGAAACAGAGAGAAGGGAAAACGGGCCAAGTTCTTTTTTAAGGTCAAGATTACCTTGGTATGAAAGCAAAGACGGTATATAAAACTCAAAATGATGAAACATTATCTCTCATGAACACAGATATAAAAAGGCCTTCAAAAATATTAGCAAATCAGACGCAATAATATATTAAAAGAGAAGTGCCGCGACAACACTCTGCTTTTTAAATCACCATTTATCATTAACGGGATGCTTCTTGCACATTTACTTAATTATTTATTAGCTATTTTCCTCTGGATTTCTATAGATGGAAACTATAATCCATGAGATGGAAATCAGGGCCGGTTTCTGTACTAGCAGGAACTTGGTCGCTTTTATTCGTATTCCCAGACCTTAGAATACACATAGGAGGACAGGAGGGAAAGCAAATGAATGGGCCACAAAGTGGCTCGCTTTTTCACAAACGCAAATGTAGCTTCACAAGGCCACAGATTTGTTTTAGCAAAGCACATCCCCCCCCACACATACTTCTAAGTGGATACTGTATTCCAAAATGCTTCCAACGCCCTACATCTTAGAAACACCTGGAGGTCTGAGAAGACAGGCTCAAAAGAACTGGTGGCTTCCCTCCACGTACTGGGCCGTCCATGAACTCAGCACCACCACTACTGTGTGCTGGAAGTAATTACTGGAAATCTCCCATGGGGTCAAGATACAAAACTTTCACCGATTCTGTTAATTTTCATGATTGTGCTTTGCTTTTGGGTTTAGCTATGTAAGAGACCAAAAGGTATAGCTAAGAAGCAATCCCACTATCAAAGGACGTTCATCACATTTCTTAGGAGACAAGACTGATTCAGAAGGAAGGCAACATTACTGACATAAGAACATTTTTTTCACATGACTTACATTCAATTTAATAGGCATCATTAGTACCACTTATGAGAATAAAGGTATATTAGTCAGCTTTCCCATCAGCGGAACAAAATACTTGACACCCACACCTTACAGGAGGAGTGGTTTATCTGGCTCAGAGTCTCCAGTGGCTTCCGTCCAAAGTCAGCTGGTTCTGAGGCAGAAACAGTATGGTGGAAGGGCTTGGCAGAGGAACAGCTGTTCATCTCCTGGCATTCAGGGAGCAGAGAGGGAAGGGAGGACACAGGGACAAGAATATATCCTTCTAGCTCACTCCTCTTGTGACCCACCTCCAACCATGTCCTATCCTGATCATGAGACTTCTGGGGAACATTTCAGACTTAATGAAAAAAAAATCCAGAACTAAGTTCAAATTTCAACTTTTTAGTTGGGATGGTCCTCAAGGACTCCAGAACATGTCTTCTAAGTCACAAAAGCCTCAAATGAGTTTTGTGAATAGCAAATAGAAAGAACTCAAGAGAGGAACCCAGATACTTCTACCACTCATTCCTTGGTTTTCATCCAGGCCCAATGTTACTACCATGTAATGCTTAAAGATCTCCAGTACTATTATTACTTTATGCCATTATTTTATTTAATAGGCTTGGGACCCGAATCTGGTTCTTCAAAATTCAAAAGCTCCTTGAAGATTTCACTGTTCATACCTGCATTTTCTTCCTCTAAGAGTCCTGACTTGAGCCTTCTGCTTTAATTTTTATTACTCTTTAAATTTTTAAATTAAAATTAAAATTTACTTTCAAATTTTAATGTATGTTTCCATATCACTGTACCTGTGCTTGCAATAGGCTTCCTAAAATGTACTGTGAAATACAGTCCAATCTAAAATTATACTCGTAATATATACTTACTGTGATAAATTACAGAGAAAGCTACAAATTTTTATGCCTCCCTTTATATTCCTGTCCTTTGCCTATGACTCACCAACTCTACCCAGAAAGAGGTGAAGTGGATTTCTCACCTCTATAAATCTGGGTTGGTTTCATGACTTGCTGACCAACAGAACACAGCGCAAGTGAGAGTGTACCAGTTCCAGGTCTAGGTCTCAAGGCCTTCAAGCTTGCCTTCCGCATGGGTCCTTGAAAGCACCACACGGGTAAGCCGAGATTGGCTTGTTTGGTCCATTGTGTTCCACTGCCCCAGGCAGTAGCCAGCCATTCCCATGTGGGAAGCAGAGACACCACAAGAGCCTCTCCGTTGAACCCAGTCTAAATTAACTAAATAAAACGGCTGCTTTCTGAAATAGGGAAGAAAGCCAGTATGAGGCACCTACATTCACAACAGCACATGTGCTAATCCCATAAAGGAGGCGTGCCTATCATCTCAGCCTTTTTATTGCCTTTGAAGTTTGATACCGTCTTTATTTTATAGCTGACACTTCCAGAAATGTAGCGACTTACTCTTCCTCTCTTCTTACAGAAAACACGTTGAGTTGCCACTGAGGGAATGCTAGCATTCCTTAGCCACAAGCTTTGCTTGTTTATTACTACACTTGTACACAAAGCCCTTCCCATTTGGTCTCCAAATAAGCAGAGTTTTAAAAAAAAAGTGAAAAGATTTACAAAATTATTCTTCCTATCTCTGCTTAAAATGTAACGTTAGACCATTGGGAAGAACAAACAAAGTCAAATTACACAGAGGAGACAACATTTCGGGTGGTTGGTTGCCCAAGTCCTGACACTGAGAAAGTCCACTTGCCCTGTGAGGAATCCGCCCCATCCCTGGTTGCTCTATCATCCCTCAGGGTCGTCCTTCAAGATCCCTGCTCAGATGGCCTTTGAAAGCACAAATCACTGGCTTGCAGTTTTATGGGGAGAGTATCTTTGCAGGTGCACACACGAATGAACACTGATTTTCTCACTACGGACCTCAGGCAGTAAGTAACAAGTCACGGGCCAAATCCTATTTATTCCCCTTGTCTTTGTTGACTAAGCTTCTCTCCCCAACAGACTGACATAAATCAGCCTCCTCAGTGTCAGATTTAACAACTTCCTCAGAGGCTGGGGGCAGAGGCAGGAGGAGGGGGCCCTCAGTGTCCTCCTCTGTTGGTTGTCTCTAAAACCCTTCACCTGCAGGATTTGAGATCTCCTCCAGTGAGACAGGAAGCTTAGGCTTCCAGTGCCGAGCTGACAGTCACACGATGTCAGGATAGAAATGGCCTCCTCAATTATCTCCTTGGTCAGGAAGAGAAATACAAATTCACAAACTAAATGAAGGTAAACTTTAAAAATTTCTCCTTGGAAAAACAAGAAACACTCAATTTTTATCTCATCTTTGGCCTCACCTTTTATTTTTTGTTGTTGTTTTTGTCACCATTGATCACTTTATATATTTGTCAATATTTTCCTAATGTAAGGGAAGTCAGCTCAGGGGATAGCAGGGGCAGGATGTCGCCAAATATATGAGAAAAATGAACTCTTAAAAGACAAGGAAAATAAAAAATTGTTTGATATCTATCTGAAGTGTGTGTGTTTATATACATATCGTGTGTATTAGATATGCATAACTTTCTGTTGTTATTTTATAAGTCCCTGTATGTCTTTCTTCTGAACCGTGCCGTGTGCTTGACTATAAAGGTGGGCACCCAGTCCCACGTTTGCTAGCAACAGGATGATGGTGCCTCTTGCCTTGGCTACAGTCTTTTTGAGCTAAGCACACCTAGACTGCCATTTGCTCAGAGTGGAGTACATTTCTCCACTGCTTTTCAGACAAGGAAATGGAGTAGTGATTCTCAATTGAAAGATAATTAATGTCTAGAAATGCTTACAAGTCACATGTATGAAACGCAAAGCTAAAACTATCACAGAAGCCTACCCATGTTTGCCAATACATTCCTAATTTATTGTTTTGCCTGGGACTATCTGACCTTGCTAATAGATGACTTATCTAAGCTTTGCTAAGAAAATAATTTGTAGGGGAAGTTCAGAAATGTAGTGTAGAAAATTCACTCATAATGGGACTGGGGAGAGAGAAGACTGAAAGAGCCTTCTGGTCATTGAAGATAAAAATAATTCTTTTTAGTGAAAAGTGTTCCAAATTAATATTTAGTTTTCTGCCTTAGATAAAACAATCTAAATTTATTCAATGTGATAACTCTTAAAATAATATTTTTCAACTTAATAATTCTGCAAACCAACATCCATAGACTATTTTCAAGTATAAATGTTTCTGATCAAGTCAAAGCCTGCTCCTAAAGATGTTTTGATAACTCTGGGCAAAATAAATAATTAGCTAATAATGTAAGCTTAAAATTTTTTTCTTATACAAAAAACAAAAAATTACATTAAAAAATCTATGTCCATTCTTAAAAGTCTAAAAATCCAAAACATGGATTTAATTCCTATTGGGTAGAGACCATCATCTAAGGCACATTTGTCCAAGGACTGTCCACCTCACATTTGTTATTAAGCATCTTATTGTATCTGTTCCTTCATTTAACTTCTGCAGACAAATTTTCAGCCTTACCTGAAACTCCCTCCCCCCACCTCTGCCCCTTCCCCACAGCTTGCTGTAACTTCATTATCAAAGTCTAGTCTACTTGTCTGTAAAATGATATGTGGGATTAGTAGCCCACAGGGCATTGTTTCCTAGCACTACGTTGAAACAATTTTGGCAATTGGGACTCCAGAGAGTTCAGGGATTTCACCATCTGAGTTCCTGGCTAATCTGCCCAAGGTCACTAACCAACTTTATGGCTCAGAGGATTACTGAAATCTTGGGGGAAACATTCCAGAACAATTCATTCCTATTTACAGAAATAGCTTAAAATATCCCTAAGAGATTTCTTACCAGGTCTACTTGACTTAAAATATAATTGTATTATGTACATATTGGCATATGTAAATTTGTGTGGTGCATTACATACCTGTATGGAAATTCATGCTTCTGGGGGAAAGTTTTGGTTTGCAGTTTTGGAACACACACTTTTCATTCTATCAGGGTCCCCCCAAATCTATTTCTAAAATAGATTTCTGTGGAAGAGGGCAGTGGTTGTTCTTTACTACTATTTTCATTTTTTCTAATAATACACCTTTCATCAGGCTCATAGCATCTTAAAGGCCATGTTACTGTTACCCAGACTCCTTTGCAGCTAAGTACAATCATATGATTATGTTCTAGCCAGTAAAAAACAAGTGAGATTTTAAAACAGCTTCTGAGGATCCCTGAGCAGGAGGTGGCTGACACGTTTTCTTTGCCTTTTCATTACACCACTGCAATCCTCTTGCTGTCTGAAAGCAGATGCCACCTTAGACCAAGATGAGGCCACATCACATAGGTGGCATCCCTGTAAACTATTTTTTAAGAATTTCCTGGAGCTGTAACAACTCACTATCTCTACGCAATTTTACATTTTCACTGGTTTAGGAGACAGAAATCTAATTTTTCTCTTTTAAACGATTTAAGTTCTTTTAACTTTGGATTTTTCTGTTCTTTACACACAAATCTCAAATGCACTTTGTGTGTTGCAAATGACTGTCTTCCCACCTTATCACTGATAGACACAATCACAAGGTATTCAGACATCCAAAACGAGGCATTCGCTCTACCCAAGAACAATAAAGAATTTATGACCATGTATATTAAGGCTACATCTTCCATGTAGAGAACGGGGATGAAAATATGTCCCAAATCAGAATAAGACAGGGTTAGGGAAGGTTAAATGTCAAGTTGTTTGAACAACTTTGTGGTTGAAAATCAGGTAATTCAGATCCACGGTCTCTCGGGGATGAGCTCGGAGGCTGAGACCAGAGAATAGGTGGAAGACACTTGGAAACAGCCTCCAGAACCCAGCTCACTTTCTAAGAAGCCCGCTCAGTCAGTTCGCTCCACTGGAGCCTCTGGTCTCCAGCACAGTCCTCCATGGAGGAAAGTCCTAGACAACTGCACTGTTCCTTTAATGCCCCTATTTCAAAAATAACCCCCAGCTGCTCCAGTAGTGCGAGGCCATGGGGACGAGCCTGACCCCACGCTCAGATTCTGAGAGGGAAAGTCAACCCACTCAAGCAGGCACCCTGTACAAGGAGATCTCTCCTCCTCCACCTCCCCCTCCAGAGAATATGGCAGCTGCAGCGAGAAAGAAGACCAAGATAAGACTCGGTAAGCACTTAGGAATTGCAGCAGAGGAGGCAGCCATTTCTGGGCAGCCAGGCTCCAGGACAGTGGCCTCGAAGTGACAGTCACCACGCTAAAAGAGTCATGGAAAGCCCCACCTAGGGAGAAGTCAGGGTAAAAAGTTGGAGCAGGCTCCTGTCTCCAACACTAGGAAGGAACAACTGGTATGACTCAGGCAAGACACAAAGCTGGAATGAAGGAATTGGGCTCAGGAAGGCCAGAAATGTCGGGTAAATGTGGAAAAGCCTCTTGGTCCCCAAGAAGACCGGGGCCAGGTCTAAAAAGGACTTGGTAATGGTCCAGATAAACCAAACAAAACCCAAGTGCTTGAGTCTCTAAACCACCTCAAGGTAAAGAGGTCTGTTATAATACTGATTAAGCTCTCTGCTTGGCCTCTTTTTAAAGAGGCTCAGCCATATTCCTCTCTGGAGGAATGACGTACCTATGTACTCCAGGGATTCTTTTAATATTTTTTTTTTTCCTGCTGCAGCAGTATCGGAAATTGAACCCAGGGTCTTGAGCATTCTAAGCAAGTGTTCTACCACTGAGCTAACTCCACCTCCAGGTTTTTGTTTGTTTAACTTACTGATGTAATGATAACCTGAATGTCTTTTGAATGTATAAACATTCACCTTTCAGTACTGAGCTAAGAAATTTGAAATTTAACTTTTTTTTCTTTCTCCCACTTTCTGGCCTTTATGAATTTCATTGTTACAGTTCTTTTCTTATGTGGACTGGAGAGACAGTGTTAAAGAATCTCAACAAATATGTCGTAGGATACAGAAAAGAGAACTTTCAGCCAATCGTCCCAGTAAAGGGCTCTGCTGGACCCAGGGAAGAGGCATCAAGATGTGGCCACTGCAGCCCATTCTAGGGGTGGGAAGCTAAGTTGAAGAGTGGTGATTTGAGTGGTGAAGTGAGTCAGATGCAGAAGATTAAATATGTTAAATATCACAGAGTTTCTCTGATTTGGGGAACCCAGAACATAGGCATTCCATAGAACCAAATGGGCACGATAGTGGGAGCTGCAGAGGGATGGAGAGGCTATGGGATGGCCAAAAATGGGGATGTAATGTTGATGTGATATATATGTGCACAAAATACTTAAGTTCTTTGTAAACATTATTCATCGCATATATACATATATATTTATTTATATATAGTGGGGGAAATTAAAATTAAACCATAAAAAGTCATGAGACAAGGTGCTCAGATTGGTCCCAAACTATTCTCCTGCCTCAGCCTCCATAGTAACTGGGATTATAGGTATATGCCACCATGTCACGCCCAGGCCTTCTTTTTAATAGAGGAAACCCCTTCACTCCAGTTCTGTTGAACCACGTACTGTAAGAATAAATACTTCCTACTCAGACAATCTTTACATGTCTCTATGTGACAGGTTCCTACTCATTGATGTGTGCATTCCTCTTCTGGAAGTGGCAAGCAGTCCTCTGGCAGGCAAAGGACTCATTAGAAACAAGTAGAGGGAGATACAAGGCCACCTGGCAAGGCATTGGCAGATGGCCTGATTTGGGGTGCCTGTGCCAGTGTGATAAGGCCTCCAGAGCACCACTCTATCACCGAGGGGCGATAGGGCTGGGGGTGATGTTGATGATGCAAAATGCTGCTAACCTTGACTCATGCCCTGCTTAGATAATTCAAATATTTAGAGAGGGGCCTTTGTCCTTTCTCTCCTTCTCAGTCAGCTCATTGATGTCATTCACCAGGTCACCTTAAAGCATCTTCTTCAGTTGTCTGCAACAAAGGCATTCAAGGAACACTTTGCTAGACAATAAAATAGCAGATTCATTCTAATACTTGGAATCTTTTCTGCCCACAACCCACCCAAGTGAAATGCTCTCAACCTTCTGAAGTTAAATCAACAAATATTTGCTGAACATAAACGTCACAGGTATCACCAGAGAAATGTGATGAATTAGACACAACAGGCTTCAAGGATCAGATTGTTTGGGGAACACATAGACACACACATACACACACACACACACAAAGTAATTGTTCAAAGATAGTGACAGAGGAGATGCAATCAAGGCTTAGTTCATTATTATTTTCCCAAATGAACGCACAGGATGGCTGCATTATACTTAGATGAGGGAAGGATCCTCAGAGGAGTCCAGATTTGGGAGCCAATCAAGATGGCAAAAGGCTAGTGTTGGTTCAGTTGTGTCCCTCCCAAATCTATATGCAGGACTCTTAACCCTTAGTGTCTAAAAATGAGAACTTATTCAGAAATAGAGTCATTAGGGTGGTGATCAAATTAAAATGGGGGTATTAGGGTGGCTCCTACTCCATTCTGACTCTATCTTTATAAGAAGGGGAAATTTGGTGGTTGACACAGTAGAGGGAAGATGCTGTGAAGAGATACAGGGGAAAGTGAGCCATCTACAAGCCAGGACCGAGAGGCCTTGGATAGGGCTTTCTTTTCCTGCCATCAAAAGAAAGCAACCCTTGCTCACACCTTGATTTCCGACTTCCAGCCTCCAGAACTATGAGGCCAGGCTCTGTTAGGTGACCCCATCTGCGGTGCTGTGTCGAGGTGGCCTGAGGAAAGCGGTGCAGCTGGGTGCAGAGCAAGGGCTGAGCGGGCTCTGAGGAGGAGAAGCACCATAGGCCATTGGCACAGCACCAACCTGACACACCAGTCAGAATGCCAGGTGTGTTCTGAGTGCATCAACACGCCTGTACCAAAGCTGTCACGTAGGGGAGGAGAGGATGTACCTTGTGAGAATGTACCTTATTCTTTGTAGACTGGGCTCATTCCAGGGTAAGGAGGTGGAAGTGTGTTCTGAAGGAAGAGGGGAACGTTGGTGGCATTTCTTCAAGGACCTGTCACAACACAGATGGTAATAGAAGAAGCAGCTGAGGAATGAGACTGAACGAAGGCCGCACACTTCTAAGACAGGGTCTCTACCTTGGACGCAGACTACAGTCACCTGGAGTAATGGGGTGACGATTGACCCAAAGGATAGCCTGGGCCTACTCCTGGGAACCCCTGAGGGTTCAAGGCCAAAGGAACCTTGCTGATGTTCCTCTGGATCTTGAGTTGGGGAGATTGTTTTAGATCATCCAGGTAGATCCTGAATGCACTAAAAGCTTTCCTCAGGGGCCAGGAGGTTTAACTCATAGAAGGCAGTGTGACCAGGAAAACGGGGAGAAAAGGTGATATGATATAGCCACACATGCACACACAAACACACACACACACACACGCACACACACAAATATTGGGACAGTTTTAAAATACAGTAAAGGTAAAGAGATGGCTTCTCCACTAGAGTCACAACACCTCAATTTCAGCTCAGGAAAAACAGTTCAGACTCCTGGCCTGCAGAACTGAAAGAGCAAACACTGGTGTTCTTTTAACAAACCAAGTTAGTGAGCATCTACTACAGCTGTCAAAGAAAACTATTAGCAATGTGTCTAGGTGGAAGCTACAAACATCTAAAGTTTGGGCCCCACCCCGGCTCAACAGCTGTAACATCTCCCAGCATGCTGCCAGGGGCAGGACCAGGCCTCGGTCCCCAGAGGGGCAGCAGAGCCTGGCAAAGAGGGGCAGCTCCGCAGAGGGGAAGGCAGGCAGCCGAGGGCGGCATGAGGAGAGGTGGCATGGGAGCAGGGCTGGTGGCTTCCTATAGGGAAGGAAGAAAGTTAAAACTGATTCAAACTCAGAGCCTGCGCGGAGCGCCCAGACCCGAGGCCTTCCTACGCCGGAGGGTGACTGCTGGCTACTGCAAGCGCCAGGCTTTGGCAGCTGTGGGGCCTGGGTGGGAGGTGGGAGGCGGGAAAGGCTGAAGGCTGTCCTGGGAAACCGGCAGGGCCAGGCCCAAGCGGCCGCCCTGAGCTTCCAAAGGGGCGCGGATGGAGGAAGTGAGTGAGGGCGGGCGGTGGCGGGGCCTCCTGCGGCAGCCCAGGAGGAAGGCGACACACAGGGGAGGGTCGGGATTGCCGCAGCAAAGAGCCGCGGTGGGTGACGCCAGGCGCACTGCACTGAACACAAAGGCGACCAAGCAGCAGGGCAGAGCCAGGCCCTGGTGGCCTCCGAGGGCGCAGCTCCGATGGCTGGGGGCGCAGACATTAGGCTACTGCTCTTTTGCAGAGCGTGGGTGGGGAGGGCGCGGCGGCAGCGGCCACACTGCCCTTTGGGGCCCCAGGAAGGAAGGCGAGCCGAGCCAGCGGGCCGACAGGCCGAGACAGCCCGGCAGGAAGGCGCGGGGTCGGGCGGGCAGCCACGTGCGGCGCTCCGCTGCCGGCTGGACCGTGGAAGAACCGCTGAGCTCGGTGCAGACTCAGCAAAAGAAGCGTCACAACGCACCGAAGCGGGGCGAGGAGTTAAGGAAAGGCGCAGGCGCGTCCTCTGTTTTAGGGCAAGTTCCCCAGAACCATACAGGAATGACTCGCACACGGGTGGGCGCCCCACTTCCCTGTCCCACCGGTGGCCAGGTAAAATACTTCAGAACAGAAGCAGGTCATTTCAGTACACAGGATATTCCAAACAGCGCATGGGCTAAACTTGCACAAAAAAGTTAGGATCTGTTATTTGTCCCTGACATCTGTTGCTTCTATAGCAAATTATCACGAATTTAAGGGGTTAACGCAAAAGTCAGCTTACGATTCTGTGGTTCCGGAGCCTGACGTGGTCCTCATGAGGGCGAACTGCAGCATCTGCCGGACTTACGTTCCTCTCGGGAGACTGTGGGGGCCGTGGGGAGCTTCCACTTGCCTTTTCGGCTACCAAAGCCATCCAGGCTCTTGGCTGAAGGCCTCTTCTTCCGTCTTCCATCCGGCAACGTCACGTCTCCCTGGCCCGTCTTCCTCAGTCCCTTTGATTGGGGCAGCAAAACTCCCCTGTAGGGTCTCGCCCACCGGATTGGACCCATCTGCGCAACCCAGGTGATTCCCCTTGACTCCAGCGGCATCTGCTTAGACACACCTGAAAGTCCTGTTAGCCAAGTAAACTAACATATTCACGGGTCTCAGGAATTAGGACACACGCATCTTTGGTGAACTGTTATTCTGCCTGTGAAATTACTCACTCAGAATTCAAATTTAGATAGGTGTCTTCATGTTGGTTTGCTCAATCTGGTGACCCCATCAATACAATTTCCTTTGGTTAATTGGAAGAAAAAAATATGAATTTCTCCCACCTCTAAAACTCTCATCAGTTCTTTCCCTGCCGTGTTTCCTCCATTTGCATTTGCCTCCCATGCTGTGTTATATGTCTGTACTCCAAATTTTATAATGGAGATCCACAGCTGTGCGTGTGCGTGTGTGTGCGTGTGTGTGTGCGTGTGTGTGTGCGTGTGTGTGAAGAGAAATCCACGTTGTCTTTACCTTCATATTTGCCTCAATCTCATTTAGACTTAATAAATACTAGGAGGAAAAATCCAGAAACCATTCTAGGTATTTTAGGCAGGAAGGGAATTTAATGCAAAGAACTACATGTGTATGGGGCTGGGCCAGTGACATAGGACTGTAGTCCCAGCACTACAGGAAGCTGAGGCAGGAAAATCACAAGTTCGAGCCCAGCCTGGGCAACCTAACAACTTAGCAAGATCCTGTCTCAACTAAACAAAAGGGGCTCAGGGTGTAGCTCAGAGCAAAGGCCCTGGGTTCCCTCCTCGGTTCCGAAGAGAAACACACACACACACACACACACACACACACACACACACACACACACCTGGAGATATACAAATCTCGCTGGACTGTGGGCAATCAGGGAAGGAAGGCTGGGGAAAGCCACAGCTTTCTTGGGCTAGCTGGTGGCTGTCAGAGACAATATGCCCCCAGGGGCTCAGGAACGTGCTGCTGCTGATCACATCTGCTGGTTGCACTGAGAGGGAAGATTCCAGAGAGGTGGCGGGGAGCCGCTCTAAATCCTCCACCTGCTGAAATCCACACGTCCGTCCCCCTCTACAGAGGAGCAGTAATCCGGCTTGTTACCTCCCTGGTCCCTTCTAATCTCATGAGAGTATACTGGCTGTCAGCACACAATGAGGACTGCAGCTGGAGTGCCTAGGAATATGGATTCCAAGCTTCCGGTGCCCTCAGGAAGAGGAAGGAAGGTATGAGATAGCTGGATTATGTAGCTAGGGAAATGACGCCCCAGAGGAAGAGGCGGAGCAGACAGCAGTGCTTAGATTCCCACTTACTGTAAAATCCCTCAGTGTTTTGGCCCCACTTATACATTTGCCTTGAAATCACACTGTTACTTTGCTGGGACTACCCTCTGGGCTTAATCTAACCCTAGGATCTCACTGACTATGTGGTCTTGCTCATCCAAGATGGCATTATCTTTAAAAAAGTAATCTGGATAATATGTTTTTAGGCCTAATTCCTGAATCACTAAAACATTTTTGTTGTTGTTGTTGTTTTCTCTTGCTGTGAAACAAACTATAACTAAAGCAAACTAAAATCTACTGGTTCAGCAGGGTGCGGTGGTGCAGGCTCCTTCTCCTGGAGATCTGGGAGGCCGGGACAGAAGGATTACAAGTTGAAGCCCAGCCAGGGTCACATGGTGGCTCGGTGAGAACCTGTCTCAAAATGAAAAATAAAAATGGATTGAGGATATAGCTCAGTGTGAAGGCCCTGGGCTCAATCCTCAATACCAAATAAATAAATTAAAAACTTAGTGGCTTAAAATACTAATTCACTATTTCTCACCACCTGTGGGTTAGGGATTCAGGCAGGACCCAGCCGGCTCTTCTGCTTCCTGAGGCACTCTCTGGGTGTGTAGCTCAGCTCCATCTGGTTGGTGGCTAGTGGGTAAGAAGACCTGAGTGGACTTCCTGGGCACCTGTGGGGCCGACTGCTCCACCACGTGGCTTCTCTGCTTCTGGGCAGCCAACTTGTGCCTCCACACAGCATAGTCTCAGATAGTTCCACTCCTCGCCCTTCATACACATATGCATGTGACATCCATGTAACTTCACTGGTAAAAGTTGAATGTCTTTATTTTTAGCAAGCATAAATGCAAATGGACTATCTTACCAGTATTTATGCTCATCTGCGGCCATCTGCGGTCGCTTTCCCACTGTAGTATATCACCTTTGTTTCGTGAGTTTTTCTCACGAGCTCTCCACCCAAACACCTTCCACCTCTTCGTGGGTTGACCTGACGATCCTGCTCCTCCTCTCACCCTCTTCCTGTTGCCTGGGTGTGTAGAACATCTACGAGAGCTTGACTGCGTTCCACACTCAGTAGGTGTCTAGGGAAGGTTTGCCTTACGTTCTCAAGCCCAAGTGTTGAGACCAGTGGGGGCTGGTAGCTGGCAGCCCACGCTTATATGCTGGTACTTTTGTGAATGTATAGACTCTGACTTAGCACCCTTGCTCCTCAGGCAAAAATCATTCAAGAATTAAACACTGATTAGGATGATTTGTCTTCTCCTTAAGAATGAAACTCTGGGAGTAATTTAAACATATAAGAGGCAGGTAGGTGCTGCGTTGTCTTTCTGTCTCCAGAGTCCTAGCACAATGCTGGCCAGCAGGCACTCCATAAGTGTTTGTTCTGATACAGGCCGTCCTTTTACGTTGCTGTCTTTAGTTTTCAAGCTTAAAGGCACAATGTGCCTTACCAGCACTTAATATGAAATTCTGAGATGTGCAATGGGTGATTTTTTATAATACCAAGCAAAACTCCACTCGTCACAGAAGATAGTAGGGGGTGGAGCAGAAGAAAAGGATTGGATGCTGCACATACACATGTTGCATTCTTTTCCATCTGCATATAAATTAATTTCCTTCTAACCTGTCAAAAAAAAGTGTTGGGGGAGTATAGAAAACTGAAATAAGCCAATTGAGGCAGCAGGCAGGGATGGAAGCGTTTTAAGGGACCAGTGGTGACCTGTCATGCATCTCTTGACCAGGATCGTCTTCACACAGGCCCCAGCAGAGAAGAGCGGGTGGAGGAGCCAGCTGCTTTTGGGACTGCATGTGTGGCCACGGAGTGCACAGCCTTGCACACCAGCCAGCCTGCAGGTTCTGATAGATTGGGCAGGACCAAAGAGATGCTGAAATGAGGCAGGAGCCCTGCAAAGCTGTGGGTGGCTCATGGTCTCCTTTCTGGGCAGTTATTGTGCCAAGGACTGAGCAAAGGCCTAAGAGGACTTTTCTCCATCATGCTTAATCTAAAACTGTTTCTGTCTTGTTCTCATGGACATCAGAAGAGAGACTGAACAGTTTGCCTACATGTCAGAACCCTATGGACCCTTTTTCAGCCAGAATTTTGAAATAAGCTCCAGGGTGGCATGTAAGGCCAGTGCTTAACCAGGCTGTTTTCCTCCATCACACCAACAATTCTGGACTGCAGCCTGGCAAGGACTTCTCTCCTACTGAGTGACACCCAGCTGTCACATGGGTTCCCCTCAGGTGGCAGGCAGAGCTCGGGTGCTGTATTAGTTTGGGTTCTTTCAAAAGGCAGAATTTACAGAAATTATGACAAAAAGGATCTATTCGAAGGCTTACAAATCCCAGGATAGAGACAGTCCAAGATGGCTGCTCAACCATGAAGCAGAACTCCTGTCCAGGACTGCAGGATAGCCTGAGAGAATCTGCTGTAGATCTCAGTTGTTGAAAGAACAATGGCAAAGACTAGAGACTGAAGACGGGCGACTGAAAGTCAGCAATGGGCAGACAGGTGCAGGTCAAGACTGGAGCAAATCTGTGATGAATATCTACGGTGTGTAGCAAGTTGGCATCCATAGACAATTGCGAAGGCGAGAGCTCTTTCACAGGAAGAAGTTGTAACAATCTTTTTCCTTCCTTCCAGTTGGACCTCCCACATCTGGGTGGATGCTCTTCCCTCATTGGCCAGCCCACAAATCACTCACACTCTAATCCAGACTGGTTCTCAATTCCCAGTCTAGGCATGGTTCCCAAACCCTAATCCAGGAGTGGTTCCTGATTCCCTCAAGTTGACATAATCTCTCCAAAGGTCACAGGTGCCTTGAAGGAAAAGTTTCCAGGGGTTCTGCCACTGCAGGGGGACTTGAGAGGGGGAAATCAGAACACTGCTAAGCACCTTTAAGTCTACCAGTGGCTTGCTAAGGACACATCTGAGATTTCTGAAGTTCCTTAAGCCAGGCCCTCTTCATAAGGCCATGCTCCGGGTTCCCTCTGGAATTAAAAAGCCTACATACAGGATCTTTCATGCTTCTTACAGTTCCTACTTCATGTGATCCCATGACTTCCTAATGATGAGGGTGGAGGCAGTCAGAGGCCTGAAAAACCCAAATGAAAACTCTCCACATCAAATATTTTTCCTACCTTGGAAGATCTTTTCTTGAATTGGAATGTGAACCTGCTAAATAAAAAGCACAGCAATAAAGGGGTGCCTCTGAAGGCCCTCTGTGCCTCCACCCTGTCCCCTACAATACATGAGTTTAGAAAAAAAAATTCTCTTTTTTTCAGATTCAATGCTTTAAGATTAGGCATAAGTTCTGTTCTGAATCTACACAATTTACCAGAAATTTTATGGGGCCAGACCCACCTTGATTTGTCTCAAAATCTGTTTAGAACTGTTAATGATCAATTTTATTTGGGGTGTGTAGCAAGGTTTTTCTTCATAGTTTTGTTTTCTTGAGGCCCTGGGAAAGTCCCTTAAATATTTAGAGTTTGAAGCAGATCTGAAAGAAAAAAGAAGAATGAAAGAAAAAAACACAAAAACAAGCCTCAGGAATGCTACAATTTTCAGAAAAACACTAAACAATAGGCTTCTGATGGTCACTTCTTAAACAAGATGAACTGAAATGATGTTTGCCAGTCCACATGCATTGAAAAGTTCCAGATTCATTTTCTCAGTTTCCTGAATCATCTTCTTTACAAAATTTTTTTTTAAATTCCCACAGCATTCCATTTCATCCTCTGAAACCTTCTGAACTGATGTGACCTTCAAACTAACAGAGCATCAGAAATCTTCAGCTCTGAATTGTGGAAGGCTTGGTGGAGAGGTTTTTAACATGTTGCCATTGAAAGAGTCAGACATACCCAAGAGCACACATGCAGAGCAGCACCTGCAACCTGGAGCTGCAGAAGGCAGGAGTTCTACTTCGCAGCTGAGCAGCCACTGGACACTCCAGCTCTTGCAGTGCAGGCCGCCATCTTGGATTATCTCTATCCTTGGATTTGTAATCCTTCTGAATAGATCCCTGTTGTTATAATTTCTGTCCTCCACCAAATGCCTATTTTACAAGTTATCAGGTTGTACTGTTGGGCCAAAAGCAGTGTGGTGGTTTTGAGTTGTTTCGGTGATACTAGTGGTTTTAAACGTCTTTCCCCACTCAATCAAGTAGTTCTAACCCAATGTTTCCAAACCACAAAAGAATTCATCCAAATGCCTCAGAAAATGGACACTGCCTTAGAAAATGGACACTTCTCTTTGGTTCTCAGCATTCTCTCATCACACATGCACACACACACACACACACAGATGCACACATGCACACACATGCACACTGTCCCCCATGACAGGGACCTTCTCATTCCTTTAGTTATTACATTAGTAGATCTGGTTGTTTATATGTTATCAACTGAATTGCTTCATTTTTTAAAATATAATTCAATGCAATCACCAAAGAAGTCACCTTATTACAGGCTATTAACAAATTTTAAATCAGAGAGACTTCCTGAGGTAGGCACAGTAACAGCGCCTGCTCCAAGGGGGCTGAGAGAACCACAACCAGAAGATGCCAGGGAAGTCCTCTGGAAGCAAGCAGCCCTGTGATTATCCTAAATGCAATAACTCTCACTCTTTGCTGCTGGGGCTTTGTTGGGGTGGTGAGAACAGGAAGAGACCCTGAAGGTGTGTGGGGGAGAGTTCAATGGCCCTTTTTATGGCCAACCACAAAAGCTCTGAGGGGGTCTCACAGTCTCCTCCTGACTGAGGTCTCCCCAGTTTCCACTTCCCCTGCTGTCCCAGGCTCTACTCTGCTGGAATCCCACCCTAAAGGGGGAACTGTGAGCTTCTCCCTTTTTAGTTCAAACAGCCTCATCTAAGCAGCAGACGAAGTCAGCTTTTGTCTTCAATTTTTAAGTTTACAAAAATTGTAGTAAGAAGACATAAAACTTACCACTTTCACCATTGTTAAGTGTGCAATCGTTAGTGTTAATTATAACTCATTGTTCTGCGACCAAAGCCCAGAGCTCCTTTATCTTGCAAAACTGAAACACTATACTCATCTCCCACCCCTCACTTCCTGGCAACCAGCTTTCTATTTTTGGCATTCATGAGTCTGGCTATTCTTGTTATCTTATATGAATAGAAGCGTACAGTATCTGTCTTTTTGCGGCTGGTTTATTTCACAGTTTATCTATGTTGTAGTTTATATCAAAATTCTTTCCTTTTAAAGGCCAACTAATATTCCACTGAGTGTACCTAAACCATCCTGTTTCACCCTCATTTGTCAGTGTGTACTTGGGTTGCTCCCTGCTGCTGTGAATGTGACTGGACAGACAATCACCCCAGTCCCTGCTGCCAGCTTTTCTACATACGTATCTGGAGGTGGGATTGCTACATCACCCTCCAATTGTCTGATGATTTTTTGAGGAACTCCTGTTTTCCGCGGTGGCCGCACCTCCACTGACATCGGCCCCTGGAGGGGGGAGAGACCCAGCGTAGGAGCTGTAGCGGGGAGCAGAGTGAGACCACCAGCCTTGACTCGTGCAAGTGCCTTCGACCAGCGCTGCTGCCCGTGACAGGGGGCTCAGGCTTCTCTCCACTGTGGCTGGGGTAAGACAGCCTCAGGAGTGGCTCCCAGACACAACGCGATTCTGTTCGTGCTTGTAACTTGAGGAGCGATTTCTCATCTTCCCTGCCCCTTTCCACCGCCCACTCCTGAGGATCCACAGCTGCACGCCTCAGCAGCCTCCTCCAGGGGCTGCCTCCGTGGGGCCTAGGAGGTGGTTTTCCATTTTTGGTTTTAGATCTTGGCGTCTGAAAATGGCCTGTTTTATTATGCATACACTCTCACGGCCAGGTCAGTAGGAACACGAGGAAGTTAACTTCCGTCCCAGGAACTCAGCTGGCAGCAGGCCGACAAGCACTTAGGACCCCGGAACGGAGGGCCTACACTTTATCCACAGGTTGGGTTATCGAGCTTTCCAGAATCTGCCCGAGGTCCCAGCCCACCAAGATCTAGCAGACAAACACTACGCCTGCCCTTCGCAGAAGACAGACCAAGGAGATGAACTCCCAAGCAACCATATTTCCACCTGATAAAATGAAAAGCTAGCGTATCTTTCTATTCCACGCCTGGAAGCCTGCTGCCTGGCTGCTGGGCGAGCACTTCTCCACCCTGGCTTCCTGACCTTGAACTCAGGACCCCACTTCCGGTCTCCCTTTTCTTGTCTGTGAGAGAGGAAGAGCCCGCTTTGTAGGGTTCCTGCAGGCTCGCTGGCAGCAGCAACCCTTCTGAGGAGAGAGACGATTCCTTATCCTAGCATTGCGAAGAAGGATCTTCAACACTCAAACATCTCTCAATGTTTAGGAGTGGAAAGACGGCCCAACTCCTTGTCCCCTGCACACCCGTGGGCAGGCTGTGCCCCCCACCCCCCGGCGGCTTCTCCCCCTCTTCTCCTCTCCCGCCTTGTCTTGCCTCCTCATGATGTCATATCTTCCTCTGAACTCAGCCCAGCACCAGTGGTTTCTACCTCCCATGAAGGAGGGAGCCTGCAGCCGACGCCAGGCAGGTGCCGGTGGTTGCTGCTGCTGGAAGGACAGGGGGTGTCTGGCCCAAACAAACCTGCATTCTTCCAAGCGTCCCAGTTCCCAGAAAACCACCTCGTGACCTCCGGGGCGGAATGTCAAGGCTGAGCAGTGCGGTTTGCAGATCCCAGGGCACAGGCCTATGAATCCGGGAAGCAGGCGCTGCGTGCCCAGCGATTCCAATAATAGCTTCAGATGAAGAGAACTCAAGTGCCGTGACTCACGTCCCCAGTGCGCACAAGGCTGTCTCCGGAGGCAGAGGGGCGTGGGTGGGGACACTCAGGCCTGCGGAGGGGGATTACCTGGAAGGCCTGGAAGCCGCCCCGGGGCACCGACTGGAGCCAGCCATGTCCAAGGGCAGCGCTGACTCACACAGGAAGGCGGGAAGGCCATGCCCGAATCTGAAAGCTGCTTGTGTCAGGGAAGCCCTTTCAGAAACAGGAAGCGCCATCAGCTGATGCCAAGCGCACAAAGAAACTTCAACGTGTCCTCGCAGCACCTATGTTCCCACTGAAGTTTTATCAGGATGAGCGGCTGCTGAGTCCAGCGCTGCGGTTCTGAGTTGGTGCCCAGCGACTACTTACAGCGGGGACCCCACAGTCAGGGCCTGCGCCTGCCACCACCTCTACCAGAGGGGGGGAACCCTGCCCTACCCCCTTCCCTCTCTCATATGAATTACTATGGCTATTGATAATATTTAATGGCTGAGCCTACATTTTTGTGATTACCCCGAGCTAAAGAATGACCAGCTCGTGTAGGGAGTCAGGGGACTCTCATTCCCAAGGCAAGAGTCCAGGCACCAACCTTTGCCAGCCCACGGGAAGGAGCATCTTTTTCTAATGTGTCCACCCAGAGGACGTATTTTTTTTCCCAATATCTAAAACAGCTGCACATGTTAGCAGTGGTGGCCCTGTTTATTGAATACTTACTGTACACCGGGCTCTTAAGAATTCAGTTCTTGTGGTCCCTGTCCTACTGTGTTCTCCTGATAATCCTAAGAGATCGGTTCTTTTATTACCTGTGTTCTGCAGATGAGCAATGGGTGGGCATTGGTAATCTGGTAACACTACAGCTGTGTGTGCCAGATTTGGCGTTTGTACGTGGGCTACGCTGCCTCTGAGTATGATCTTGTTTAAACTTCGCTGTTGTTGATGTTTATCTAAATCTTGGGTAGCTGAAGATGTCCTGTGTTCACAGAGGGGTCTTAGTCAGCTTCACGTGCCCCTAAGATGAGCAATGGGCGACAGGATCGAGGGATTTTTGAAAGGGTTGACTCCACCCTGCCAGGGCCAGGCTGCCCCAGGACTTAACCACAGCCACCATGAAGTCTAAGTATCCCCTGGCTGAGTAGCTGATCTGGGTGTAAGGCTGCCAGGCCACACAGAGCAAGGTTTTTTTTTTTTTTCTTTTCTTTTCTTTGTGTGTGTGTGTGTGTGTGTGTGTGTGTTTCTGAAGATTGAACCCAGGGCCTTTTCACGGAGCTACATCATCAACCCTTTTTATTTATTAATTTTTTTTATTATGAGCTAGGGT
Source organism: Ctenodactylus gundi (assembly GCA_004027205.1). Classification (NCBI taxonomy): domain Eukaryota; kingdom Metazoa; phylum Chordata; class Mammalia; order Rodentia; family Ctenodactylidae; genus Ctenodactylus; species Ctenodactylus gundi. The sequence continues at coordinate 124,747 of PVKB01001497.1, forward strand.
CTCACAATGTAGTCCAGGCCAGCTTTGAACTCCCCAGCTGGGTTCAAACATGGAATAATCCTGCCATGCGAATTAGGTGACTTTCAGACCCCAAACTTCCTCCAATCAGAGACTGACCCACGCTTTACAACCCTGGCTGATCCTCCTCCCTCCGACCACTTGTAAGATAAGCCCTGCTCCTGTGGACAATAAAGGAACTGTTAACACTGATTCAACCTCCAAGAAGTTCTTCCCTGTACTCACCTCCACTGGAGACCCTGCTCCCCCGTCCCCCGGGACTTCACTGATCCCTGGTTGCTTGTGGCCGATATCAGGCAGTGGCTCCAAAGACCCGAACAGAGTCTCCTGGGCTTGCAGCCCTCAGGAGAAGCAGCGAAGCATGAGCCCCGAAGCCCCCCAGCTCATTCTCCCTGTGTAAAATAGAAAAGCTAACACTGGAAGTCGCCTTGTTACACGAAAGCTACCAGCCCCGGTGTCTTCACTGACCACCGGATCTTGTAAAAATAACGTTTGCAACAATCCCTGGTGGAGGAGTCGGGGTGGGAGGGAGCTGCTGTGATGGCAGGAGTTGCTTGAGGAGAGATGTAGGAAGATCATGGAGGCTGGAGTAATTTGGGGCCAGTGGTTCTGCAAAAAATAAAGATTTACACACACACACACACACACGCACGCACACACACGCACGCACGCACGCACGCACGCACCATATGGACAGTGAGAGCCAGTAGGGACTTGTGTTTCAGAAGAGCAGTTTTCACCTCCAAGATGATGAAGCACTGCCTCTAAAATCCCTCTCAGCCTCCTCCCTTCTTACAAAAGTAGCCGACTTGAGCTGGGTTCTGGTTTGAAATGCCTCACTAAGGAGTACGGCCAAGAAGTGTCTCTCCAATCTACCTGACACATCACATCGGCCGTCCCTGGCTTTTCTTTGGCTCTAGAAACACAGGGAACTAGCATCCATTTGAGGCTCTAAGTTGCTGAGACAGAACTCCTTGGTCCCTTATCGCCTGCTGCCTTGGTAGGGATTACTTACAACCCATCCAGGAGAACCCAAGCAGGCACTCAGAGCTAATAGGTATAAGGGGAATAATGGGGTTCAATGAGACGCTTAAGGAGGGGTGGGCACGGTTTCACATGTCCAAGGTTGGAGGCCCTCAATCTTTTCTTATGATTAGAGCTAGAAACTGTCCTTAGTCCTTTCTCCAAAACCATGAGCACCTTTCTCACCAACAACACTTAGATCCAGTCCTGATCAATTGAAAATTCAAACAACTGATCACATCACCTAGTCTGGCTTCTTCCTACTTCGAGTAGAGGTTTCTGAGAGTCTAGGAGACATGGGATAACTTCCTGCCTGCAGATTCCTTTCCCTTCGTGTACCTCAGGGCCCTTTTCCAGCTCCACCATTTGGGCCAGTCCCACAACTAGCTGGAACTCTCTTACTCTTGGGGAGACTTCTCTTCCAGGGTGGAGCCTCAGCCAGTCAGAAAAGAACTGCCTCCACCCAAGCAGAAAGCCCAGACCTTGGCCATCCCAAAACCCAGACAGTGATTATCCCACACACTCTGCGTTTCATTTATGGGATCTGCAAGGCCCCAGTGGGCAAAAGTAAGGAAGTTCCTGGTCCTTCCGACACTCAGACTCCCAGTGCATGATAGAAACAAAGGAGAAAGAATCGTACAGTTGGGCAGGGGGGCAACCCTTTTGGGCCCTAGCTTTTGCAAATGTAAAATAGCTCAGTTGGTCACAAAAGTTCCCATCTGGCTCCAAAGCTGTGTACGTCTATCAGATGTTCATGCTGTTAATCTGGCACATGCCTAGATGTGTGTATATGTAGAGACATCATATAGTTGTTTAACTTACATGAATTCAGCTATACAAATTCTGTCTCTTTTACATACTTAAAAATAAAAATGGTGTAAAGTTATATTTTACATGCACATATGCATTATATATTTATACAAACATCACACCAGGCAGGGTTATTTGTCCCAGATCTTACATAACTGTACCTTAGGGGTGACTGAAGGGTTTTTCTAACCTACCTCTGATTGTACCAGGTCTTGGAACCTAACCTCATATGGTGTGCAAGTCCACTGTTATTATTACTAGGAAGGTGGTGGGTTGTACAGGGAAGGAAGGTGTGTGGTGAAGAAAGATTGCCCTGGCTTTGAATCCTGAACTTGCATCTCAGCTTCGTTGCATATGAATTGTGTGACCTTGGATGAGTGGATTAAGTTTCTTTACCATCAACTGAAAAGGATAATGCTGTGCTCAGAGAATTACTATGAGGACTCAGTGCAAGAGTGTATGTGAAACTTAGAGCACCAGGGAGAGTGAATCACTCAGCCTACGAAATTTATTGACTGGCATATACAGGATACAGCCCACATACATTTACATACATGATAACAATTTTAGAACGAAATCAACCATTTTGCTAGCCATTTATGTAGCACAAAAAAGCTTTCTGATACATCTCTGAAAATCCAAAGATCACACTTGCACAAGACGTGTTCCAAGTTTAGCATTTAACTGTGGTCATGTAAATTTGGAACATTCTATGTGTTCTATATTTCTCCTTGAGCATCATAATATATTATGTTGTTAACAGGCCTGACAAGCTCCACAAGGGAGAAAAAAGTTGTCAAAATATGGTTTAGTTCATTTTTTTCCGGTACCTGAGATTAAACCCAAGGGCCTTTGTACTGAGCTTTAGCTATTTAAAAGTTACATATATATATCTTGTGACAGGGTTTTACTTATTTATCCAAAGGGACCTCAAATTTGTGATCCTCCTGCCTCTGACTTCCAGAGTGGCAGGCCTGTGCTACTGGGACCAGCCAACTCAGTTTTCTGACTTGTAATATTTAATTCTAACACTATTTAATATCATTGGACCAGATCTTCAGAGTCTAAAATATTCTTTGAAAAATATTTCTAATGTGCACAATTTAAGAGAGCCTAGGTCAACATAGACAGAGGTGACTCTCCCAGAAGCCTTTGGTGGGCATATGGGCTCACATGTAGGTATTGGGTACAGGTACAAGGAGCATTAGATGTCCTGAGAACCATTGCACCATTAGCTGTCGCTTAGGCTGGGGTGGCTTTTCATTGACACAACTGCCTTGAAGTCACCCATGTTTCCACAAGTAATCCCTCACTTACATTCCTATAAGTCACCCCAATAAATTCACTCATTCATCAGATTGGACTTCAGTGCGATCGTTTGGTCTGTCAGCCGTGCCCTGTCTGGGGTGATCAGACGTTCGTTCACATCTCTCCAGGAAATGTTTCATGCAACACATAAACCTGAAGTGCTTTATAAAATCATGGGTTCCCTCGCCCTACCTCAAAGCTGCTGAACTGAGGCAGGGAGTCAGAATAGTGTACTTTATATAGGCACGGCAAGCATCAAACTAAAGTTTAAAAGGCCCTAGGTAGGCGTTGTGAGTTAAACTCAAGCACAGGAGGTCTCACGTACTTCACTCCTCAGTCTCTAAGTGGGGCTGATTTAAGGTGTGATTCTGGGATTAAAATGAACCTTTCCCTCCCCTTTCTCCTGGGAAGCTCTGGTGGGTAGTTGGGCTGCTACAGATACAATTTAATATAGATTCCTTTAATTACAAGCTTTCCTCTTACCAGCCTGCTGAGACCTTGGCCCTCACAGGAGAGCACCTTGATCACTAACGGAGTTGCCCAAGGGTGTCACCTGGAGAAACTGTGCTCTGTGGCCTGACTCCCAGCCACTGGCAGTTCTACCCAGAAATACTCAGTAAAGGGTAGCACTGAAGGAGAAACGCCAGGAAGGGCAAGGGATGGCCCCTGGGTCAGAGGTGTGAAAAGAAACAGGAAGTCCTTGAATTAGGAGAGAGAGTATATTAGAGATTTATTTTAACCTTCTGGTTATTATGGGCTATTAGCAATAAAAGTATTGTAACAACATGCTGGCCTAAGCCCTTGCTCTAGGCCTTTGGAACAGAAATGGTCTCCCTGGGGGCTAGATAAGCCCATCCTCCGATGCAGTCCTCAAGGTTAGGGGTATAAAGAACCCTCCGAATGCTAACACACCTCTCTGAAGCTAACTTAGGACCCTAAAACTATCTCTTGAGGAGATAGAAGATGCTTCAATGTTGCTTCTAATGCATTGCTCTATAAACTGTATGAAATTGTTCTGACCTTGTGGCCTCTTGCCAGCTTCCTATATCAATTCTCTTTCTTTCCATGCTGACGTGAAGAGGTCTGTCCTTGTTGGCTAGACTGCCAATTCCCTAGCAGTTAGAATGACAGGTTGAATTTAAACTCTCCCATTTGAAAGAAAAAGGTGAGGCGAGTCCTTCAACTTTCCCATTTCAAGCAGTCATGGTAGGGTACATGCTACCATTCGCTTTAGCCCTGAGGTGCTGTCATGGGGGAGGTAGGGAGGAATAAAGACGAGTATTTGAGCCTGCGGTGGCACACTGAACAAGAGTGTTAAGAACCTTGAGAGTGGGAAAGATGAGACCCTCTCAACATCGGCCTGCCCCCTCTTTTCTTCATTAGGTGCTCCACTAAAATTTGGCGAGTTCCCTTCAAACTCTCCTCCAACCCCTATGTCCTTTTCTTTCTTCTTGAGAAATGGGAGGACAATGTGGAGCCCAAGCACAGCATCCCTGAGAGTAGACCCTGTGCAGGGCCTGTCCCGCTTCCTGGGACTATGTACCCTCTGATCCAGTGGTACATAGTCCAGACTAAGAAGTCTCCACTATTCCCCTCATTTTACTGCTGCCCTTCATGGTCCAGTACTAGACAGAGAGCCGTATGCTTCACGAGTAGAGAAAACTCATGGTAATTCACACATTTGTGAGTCTCCTCCATGGATCAGCTGCTTCTGCGCAGAGGGAAAGGAGCCATGGTGAGATGGGCCTCAGACCACGTCCCGACCGCCCACCTCCACAGCCTCTTCAAATGCTTGTCTGGTAGAACGTCTACCCGGATTATACAATTTCCACTGAAAACAGAAGGTCGATAAGTGGGAGAAGGGGGAAATGATTTTAAGATGCTATTATGACAATCTTGAGGAAATATCACCTGAGCTTCCTAGAGGGATTGGTCACACCCCTCCCAGTGCCGCCTCCTTCTCCCTTCTGCACCAACACACCAGCTGTTGTTCTTCTCCACCCGCAGGACAGGGGACAACTTCTCAGCTTTACGCACAAAAAAAGGCCACTTTTTCCTGTCAGCTCACATTTTCCTTTAAGGAGCAGAAAGAAAGAATCGTCAGTGCCCCGCATGGACGTGACATCTACCTACCTCCCTCTGAGCATCCTGTGCACTTGCCAAGCAGAGCTCAAGCGACATGTTCTGACCACCACGGAGCTACATGCAGCTAGTTCTATCTGGAGTTTCTCCACTTCTAGGCTTTCTTTGACACAGTGACCCCCGTTACCTCTTTCTGCCCAGAGTGGCCGTTCCTCAGGGGGCCTGAATCACTTTGTGTCCATCACAATCGCAAGCAATCCCCAAACATCAGACATTTCTCACTTGTTCAAAGGCCCTGAGCAGCTTTGAATAAAACTTAACAAAGCAGTTACCCCTGGGTTAGCACCCGGTGTGAGGCTGCACAGCCTCAAATATAACTTTACAAACCACTTCCAGCCAAGCAACAAGCCCAAATGTACCAGCAGAATTCTAGTATTCCTGAGCTAGCACAAAATTCCTGTTTGCTCAAGGCCTAATTTGATCCTTTTCATTAGGGCCAAATGTTACCATAGCTGATAAATCAGGTATCAGCTGGTGTCCTCCTGCAAGAAGGAATTATGCCTCAATTCTCTGCACCACCCACAAGCAAGATGTAATTCACACACTGCCTGGAAACCAGTGGCACAAACACTGGTAAGTAAATGTTCAGTAAAAGCCAAACTCCTCCTGCTACTCATGGAAGGGACTTGGAAGCCCACTCTCAAGTGTCAATCATCTCCAGTCCTGTTGCACTCAAATTTAGCAAAATTTTTCCCAAAGTAGCATCTCTCATTAAGCTAAATGATGCCCTTGGGCATACGATTTCTTTAAAATGTTGTACTGTATTGTATTTGAATAGAAAACAAATGTGAAAAAATAAAAATCTGTTTGGATGGTTGGTTATAGAGCCAGGGTTAAGTGTTTGTTTTTCAATTTACTATTTTTAATCAAAAGTTGTCCACTAATTGCAGCCTGAAGGAAACCACAGCAAAACTTTTTAGCCCGAAATTTCCTTACTGTAATGGATAATTATCAAAATATAAATAAATAGCGTTTGGGAGTAGAAAAGAAGAAGGACATTGTTAAAAGCTGTCATCTTTGCAAGGTCAAATCTCCTCCCCTCTACCCCAGTCTCCTTCCCCCTTCAGTCAGGAGCTCAGTGACCTTCTGCACTTCCTCTAATTCTTCTTACTGAAAACTGCCTACTGGAAAGGATCATTTATACTATGGTGTGATTGATAACTTAAGTGTCACATGTTTTCAGATTATTCATCTATTTTAGCAGACTGGGTAATGCTTTGTTCTAAAGAAAGAAGCTCTAACAGAAGACTTTGCAGCTCAACCATGAGTTGAGCAATGGTTTTTTTTTGTTTTGTTTTCTTGTTTTTGTCATTGAGCACAGAGCAACTGGGGGAACATCCCATGAGTCCAAGCAAGATCATATACCATAAAGATTTTGAAGTTATTAATGAAAATATATGGACAGGAGACAAAACTAAGCGTTTAGCAGGTATCTTGTTTTTGAAAAATGATCACATTCTAGGAATTTCAGTGGCTTCACCAAGTGAACCCAATATGGTGCATGAAATTTGGACATTTGGGAAAACAAGCATGCATGAAAATGGGGAAGATGAACACTCATCTAAAGGTGTTTGTTCGGGGTAGAAGGATAGGGTAGAGAAAAAGTGCTGCAAATTCCTGGAGGACCCCAGAGGACCTGAGAACTGTAGGTCTGTGGGGCCCAAACTCGTTGTTCTCAGGCACTTCAGACATTTAGGGAGGAAACCCCTCGGGGAAAGGTTATAACATGAAGTAAAAAGAAGATACTGATGAACTTTTGTGACGGTAATTTCAGAAATGTAGAATTCCTTGAAGATTATTTTCAAAGATTCCGGCCCACTCTACCATCTCTCCACCTCCCATCCTCACCCCAGGGCCTCACGTCCCAGCCCTGTGGCCTTTGCACTTGGGCCTCCCGATCTGAACGCTTCTCTGCTCTCCTCTCTTTTCTTCCTCCACTGGCTAATCCTTCAGGTGTCACGAGACACCTCGACTTCCAACTTTCCCTGCTGTCACAGACTCTGCACTCTGCCCCCACATCCGCTGCTTCTGGTTATGTGTTCGTGCAGCCATTGATCTGCCTCTGCCGCGCGTCCTGCGCACCGCTCTGGACACACTATGGAGACTGGGCTACCTTTGGCCCATTTGTGCCCCTAATGCCAAGCACGATGTTTGGCATGTGGTATGTGCTCAATAAATGTTAATTAATTATATGAATGAGTGAATCAATGACTTTCTTTTTTGAGGCAATCCCTGAGAATCAATCGGCTGTTTAAGATCAAGTTAAGTGTCTTCGTTTATTTAAACTTCAGTTTTCTTATGTCTACCATGTCATTAATAAAAGCACCCATTGCTGAGATCTTTTTGAGGATTACATGGAAAAATGCTTACAGATCTCCAAATATATACCTAACATATAATATTCAGTTAAGTTTGCTATTATTCTTGTCATGACTTTCCTTTCTACGTGAGCATTTTCATTTATAAGATGATGGTTTTGAAGTTTCCTTCTGGCTTGAGACACGCTGTGACTCCTACCTAATCCTAGAAGAAAAGTTCTTTGTTCTCTAGCTTTGTCCACCTGGCAACTTTAACAGTCAATATATTAACCTTTTCTTCCAGTTAAAAGAATTCTACAGGAACAGTAATGATTCATCAACTTGTAATAATACGCGTGAATTTAAGGCGTGGCCACAATTACACAATGAGCTTGCGTGTAAGGTGCCAAAGTCTGTCTCTCACAAGATTCTGAGAAGTGAAACGAGAGGGTTATTTGGAATAAGAAGGCCTTCTTCATATGCAGACAGGTATTTTTTTCCTTCTGGTAATCTATGAAAATGGAGAAGATTCGCACTCATCTAAAGGTACTTGTTCAGGGTAGAAGAGGAATGAGGTAGAGAAATCTAACAGCATATTAGCTACAGGTGCCCTTATTCAAAAGGAAAAAACAAAACCCCGCAAAGCTGAAAGTAACATATTCATATTAAACAGGTCAAAATACTAAACAGAGACCTAAGTTCTACTCTGCAATTTGCTAATTCTATTATACATGTTTCTGGAGTTCCATATTCATGAAAGAATATTACCTAGCAATTGGATAAACTATGTGAAGCCCTTTACTTGGGATGAAAACTATTACGTGATCTTCCAATGCCTAAAAGAAAGTTCTATACCCATGTTATGAATGATAATGTTAGACTTCATGAAAAATGATACCCAAAAGTTATTCAGGCGTCTAGGCCCAAAATCAATGCCAGGGAGGCTCAGGTTTAGACCTCATGATCAGATGCCCCATTTTCCTTTTCTTACCTGTCAAGTCCCGTAAGTGTGAGCTGTGCTTTGTGTCTGTTTTCCATAAATACATCCTTATTGATAATGTCAATAAAGTGAATTTCATCACTCACTTGGAATGGCTCCGGCCCCGTCCTGACAATGTTTTGCCTTCCAAACGCACAGAACAATGCACCACAGTTTCCAAGTGCTTTTCATTTGTCACTGCGAGCTTTGCTATGTGGATTACACTTCCTCCTTCCCAGACCTTAGCAAATACAACATCTCCATCCAAGTAACTGTCTCTGTAATGGAGGTGATTGCAATGGCAATTACCTTCCACCCAAATCCCTGGGTCTTTTCAGTGGTTAATTTTTTGGTTGGCTCACACTGTCTAAAAATGTTTCGGCAACATCTGAACTAGAAAGTCGGGGGGGCAGGGGGAAGGGTATCAAGAAAATGTATTAAATCAACAACCAACATTTGCATAAAGCTTTACAGCTTACCAACTTTCAATACCAGAAAGTTATTAAACTTTTAGCAATTCAGTAAGTAGGTAGTAGGGCAAGTTTCATTATTCCCATTTTACAAATAGGGGAAATAAGGCTCACCCATATATTTTACTTCCAATTCTATGCTCGTGTTCCAATATCACAGGGTCCCTGAGTACTTCCATTACTGGTATTACTCTTACCATTCAAGAGCAGAAGGACATTCACCTGAATCATCTTTCATGCATGCAATCAGAGATCAGAGCTGAAATCATGTGCCCGGTTTGCTTTAAATAAACTATTTTCCAGATACAATGTGCACAAGTTATTTTAAATGTGGTTGTACATCAGTAAGAAATCCATAAAAACAACGAACACTCCATAGGCTCCTAGCTGAAAAACTGAATTCAGAATAGACCTCGTTATGGTGTCAAAATGAAACAATGCCTGGACAAGTTCCATGACAGCTCTACAAACAACTGAGGAAAGGGGAGAAGAAAGAAGAAAAACTGCAGCAGGAAATTGCATGAACCGCCCCCCCCCCCACCCCCGCCACCGCCCCAGTGCCCTAGCCCTTGACTCTGAGGTCACTGAGCCTCTGCACGGCCATGTCCAATCAGGAATGTTGCTGCCACATCCACAGACTCTAGAGACTCTAAGGGCTTGGACCTCACTTGTTTTCCCACACTTGGCCACTCTACCTGCTGAAAGCCTCCCTTCCTGCTCCCATGAGCCAAACGGGTGGGCAGGTGCTCTACCCTCACCCCGTACACCATTCCTGCGCAGACCTACACAGAGCCTGCCTATGGAGAGGTCTAAATAAATGTTTTCCTCTACTGACTGGGAATGGACAACTTAAAAAAACCCACTGTGTCTGACTTACAGTGGTTGTTCCCAAACTGTCTCATAGGAATCAATTGGGATGCTTGTTCACAGTGCAGATTTCCAAAGTTCCATCCCTAGTGATTCTGGAGTAGTAGATTTAGGGCAGGGCTCAAGATCTAGTTTTTAATTGAATAGTCCTAGTGATCTTGATAGGGAGGACTCAGACTTATGCTTTGAAAACTACTGTGGTGATTGCCGAATAATTAAAATAATGATAAAATCATAGTATCATGAATACATATCAATTGTTGAAAAAATGTTTCCCAAATTCACTTTAAGAATCACTGGGATACTTTAATCCCAGTATTTGGGAGGCTGAGGCAGGTGGATTTTCCTAAGTCCAAGGTCAGTCTCGGGCACAGAGTGAGTCCACAACCAGCCTGGACTAAAGAGTGAGACCCTGTCTCAAAAAAAAAAAGAATTATTGAAATACTTTTGAAAGCATACTGATTCCTACTGATTCCTAGGTCCACCGTAGACATGGTCATCATAATCTCCATGGCAGGCACTTAATAATCCAAATTATTGAACAAGTGCTCCAAATGAGGCTCCAGATAAGGACATTGGGAATGCTGCCCTAGGCTGAGCTCTCTACTGTCCCCACAATACTTACTTCCTGTGCTTGGAAGCAGTAGCTTGGTGTGACTATATATCCAAGCAAATCCCCAAAGCTCTTGTTATGTTAATAAAACTCTTCTTGTGCTGTGGCATCATTTTAGGAAAAAAATGGGTCTTTCCGCCGTACTTCAAATCATACTTCTGGTAACTAGCCTGGAACTATGGCTCCAAGAGAGCTTTAACATTGTCAGATGAGCTTTCAAAATATTTAATAAGTGATACTATTTGAGTATCAGCCAGTAAAAATGGGTATGTCGCATGATACAAACAACCAGCATTTATTATCTAAAAATCAGCTAGCCCTTCATATATTTTAAATGACAGATGTCAGTTGTGTAAGCTCAGTGGTGCTTGGAAATGTGGATGAGTTTCCAAGCTTTTCTTCTGCTTTATCTCTCCTGCAGTCATTAGAAGGGCTAGAGATGGGTAAGTATCTTCAAGGTAATGCTTGGTGTTCTTGCCAGAGTTTGGTTAATATATTTTTCTCTGTTTAATTTGTTGCCTGCTCCATGCCCTGACATCTTATTTCTTACCAGACCAGAAGTTTTCGAATGTGCAAGCCTATTGTGCCTGGGGAAAAATGTTGAACTTTTGCCTTTGTAATAAGATATGCTCCAATTACCAACTTTAGCAATTTAATGTAGTTGAATAATAACTGCATGGGACACTTTGTCACTCAGTCATTATTCAGGCTCCTACCAGGGGCAGAATAGGGAGTTGCTGGAGGTCAGCCTATTCCTGGGGGAGCTCAGCCTTACAAATCATATTCACCCAGATTTTTTTTTAACAATGTTACAAGAAGTTTATTTAAAAATCTAAGAAATACAGGTCAAACTAGAGATTTGCAAAATGCTTTAAGAGCTCAAGTTCATTTTTTTTTTTTTTTTTTTTGCTAAAGTGGCACATTGTGTCATGTAATTTTTATATTGAATAAGTGTCGTAGAGGGTAAAACAATCACCTAGATAGCTCCAGTGCAGAAATGCTTTGTGGGTGGAGAGGAACCAGGTGAGTAAGCTCATGTTCTCATGGCAAGAGGTGTGTGACAATTCCCTCCCCTCTGCGCTGCACATGATTTCACATTCAGAAGATGGTCCAGGATCCATTCCAAGAAATTCCTGCACCATGCTTGGATTTATCCAAGACATTTCTATCGAGGATTATAGGATCTCTTGTATACATATGGAACATGAAGCTTAAGGGTTTTTGTTTGTTTTAGCGTAAGGTGTGCACATGTGCATGCGTGTTTCTAATGCTCTATAATCCAATTTTTTCCTGTATCTGGGACTAAGGCACAGTGTCAATTAAGAGAAAATAACATGGAGAATTTCATTTATATACTTGGCATACACATCTAATGTATCCTAATTTTTTGTGAAAGTTAATCAAGGAGAAGCCTGGAGGGTATGACAACCTTACAGAACTCATATGTGGTCACTCCGGAAGGCCAGGCCTCCCTCTGGGATTAGGATGAGAATGAGCATTTTCAGCCAGCGATGGCTCTTCGCTGTCAGATTAGAAGACAGCCCCCAGGAAAAATGTGGTATCTTGAGGATAGCCAGGCCCAATCCCTACAATCTCACATCCTCACCTCACTCTGCATAGACGTCACTACCAAAGAGGTTGTAGGAGCTTCCTGACCTTGTACACAGGAAAAAGAAACGCATCTGCCTTCTAGACAGGTGAGTATTTTCCAGGGATGCTCAGAGGACTCCAAAGAATTGCAGGAGAAATTCTAGAAAGAATTCTAGAGAGTAGGAGGCCTTGAGAAATGTGTACCCCTCAACAGAGGGTTGAAGATCTCATGGGACTGCGTCTTTACCATTCGCTACCTCTCCACCCCAACCCCGTTTTGTTGTTGTTGTTTGTTTGTTTGTTTTTTGCCAACTCTAAGGGTTTTATACATAAGCCACAAACCAAGTTAAGAGACCAGCCAGAGATCAGAGTAAACTCTCATATTGACTTAAAGGGGCTTTGGTGTAAGGTGGCAGTGAGATCTGTTCCTTGCTGATAGATTTCCCTCCGTTCTAGGGTACATGGATACAGGTACTTTGAAACAAGGTAACCTTTCCATGCAGTAGATGTTTTTCCTAGCTAGTAATGCCTAGCATAGACACACCTTTCTGTCTTGTGGACACATAATAAACGGATGCTCTAATGCACTGATCTTCTCGTATCAAGACTGGTTAGATGCCCCACGCAGGAACCTTTTTCTATGCTTCAGACACAGCTCAGGAGACAGCTCAGCTCCCCCACATGCAGTGGCCTGGACCCAAAGTGTTCTCAGTTTTTATTCCGTTCATTGTCCTGACCCGCTGCAGACCAGATCTTAGAGAAAACAGACAGACTACCCCACGGTGGAACTGCCAAGAGATCTCTAAGCCAAATGAGGGCAAATAGAGGACTGTCAGAACCGCATGGGAAGCTTCTGGAATGAGTTTATCTGCTGTTTCCAACCTGAGGCCTTACCGGATTCCTCCACTTGCCCTATCCTAAGCCCCATTTGTTGGTTCTACTCTGTGCCTACAATCAGCCTCAACCCAGGGTGCTTGTCCTGACCTATCCCATCAGGCCATTCCTGGGACTGTCCTCACACTTTGCCCCTATTTATAGATACCCCAATTGTTTGTGGTCTAGATCATGATAGCTGAATTCTCAGGCTGAGCCTCCATGTGCTAGCCCAGCCCAGGCTCATGCCCATGAGCATGGCCTCATCCCATCCGAGGCCCTGGTTCCGGCTCCTGGCCTACAGCATCTGTTGCACAATTGGTCACCACAGGGACACATGACTGCCATCCACAAAGACTCAGATGGAAAATGTGAGCCATCCATTTGGCAACAATGTTGGCATCTCCCTCCATTCATGCTGCCAATCCTTGACCAGAAAAATCTTGGCCTGCTTGCCACCCAATGCGATCAGTCCAGACTGAGGGTGGCTCAGGTCATGGCGGATATGGCCAGTTACACGTGCAAGGAAAGAGAGAGAGAAGGGGACACCATACTCACTTGTGCCCACAAATTTCAAGCTAGAGGAAAAACTAGGTAACTGTCATGAAATTAAGCAGGAAAATTGTCTTAGACAAGTAACTGACCAAAAATAAACATTATATTCTGCTTCATTCTTTATTTTGGCTTTCATAGGAAAAACAGAATGTGTTTTCTGCCCATGTATACAGTACGTGCCATCTTTTTCCAGGAATAAGGAAAGCAAGAAAATAGGTAAAGACTGTTAAGTCAATAGAAAAATGTTATGTGCTAGAACGTGGGGGGAGCTGTGTAACTGCTGACCGTGGAGTATTAATTTGGCGCCCAAAGGATTCTGAGAGCACCTTAAAGCACCAGGAAGAAAATGAAGCACTCGCATCAACATTAATCTCATTTTATCCTCCTTCCAAATTTTTCGAATTAAGTGTTATTTCTCCCGCCTCATAAACGAAGAAACCGGCTAACGGACGGATATAGTCACAGAACTAACAAGCGATTGGGTGCGTAGCTGGTCACAGTCCACTGGACATCAAAACACACCCCTGTTCGAGACTGCCACTAACTCAGAGGCCTGTCTTCTCCCTGCAGTGTACACGGAAAGAAGTTTAGCAGCATTCCATGACGATGTCATCAGGGCGAACGTGGTCCAGTGGCCACGGAAGGAGTCCTTCCAGTCCATTTCCCAAAACTACGAGTTGAGAGGTGAGTTTTGTAATCGGCTTGCTTTTAATAGATTATTTATTCCTAAGCTGCCCGGTTTGATGATGCAACAAGTGAGGGAGCTTGGTTTGAAGGCAGATTTCTGATCTTCTGGGAAGTCGTTGTACTTTAGTCAGCTCTGATTCTCCAAAGAAATTCCTCAAGACAGTCACGGCCCACTGAGCTGCCAGGTATGTGTAAACGCACACGTGGGCATGCACACAGGCATACATGAGTGGACTATTGTGGAGTTACAGCCCTGGGTGCTGGCTTGACTGTCAGCGGGGAGGGAACTGTCAGGAGGAAAACTTTCCCTCTTGGGACTGGAGGCTAATGCTCAGGGGAGCTCACACATGCACTGACAATGGACACATTAAGAGGCAAGGTTTGTTTACACAGTCACTATTCAGAGATAAAAAGATTTATATCCCCAACTTGGGGGTCGTCACAGTTCGGGAAGAATGGAAGGTTCTGTTGGGCTTTTTGGTGCTAATGTGAATGGGTAGTCCATCTCCATGGCAACTAAATTTGCAGGAAACTTCTTTGGAGGAAGGTTAAAGGTAACTGTATTTCACGCCAGATTTCTTTGTAAATCTTTTTTTTTTAGCTCAAATGATTTTATTTTAAGATTATCTTTATTTCATTTTTAAATTATCAAGTCTGAAGGCCCAAGTGGGTAACCACATTGTGCCCATTTGAAATGAAAATTTCACCAAAACGGAACACAACGAAACAAAGCTCCAACCCTACAGCCTCCGCCACAAAAAACAAAGCTTGGTTTACTGAGGTGGAGGGAGGTTCAATTCAGAAATTGGGAGGTAAGATATCTGCAAAGGAGCTGGCACTCTAGTAGACTGAGGCAGGAGAATCTCAAGTTGGAGCCCAGCTTGGCAACACGATGTCTTTGTAGGATGTGCCCCCACACCCCAAAAATGGTGCTTGATCTCCAATATCACAAAAAAAGAATAGACAATCTACAAAGCGAAGAGAAAGCTGGGGCAGACTAGCCCCAGTTTATGAGTTCAGCCAGTCACAATTTCTAGGCTTCCAGGGGGAAGCCTGGTTAGAGAGGATGGTAGTAGAAATATTAAGATCATGGTTATTTGCAGGAGCAGAGAGAAGATGCAGATGTTATGTGAATTTTCTGAGTGTTTTTGGCGACAAATTCTCTAGCTTTGGGGGTTTTAGAGAGAGAACAGTTTTAGATCTCAGTGATTCAAAGTGGGAGAAAATCTGAAAATATGGGGTACTGACAGAATGTAAAGGACAGCAGGATCTGGGACTTGGAGGAATGGCACAGCAGTTAAAGCCCTTGTCTTACAAATGCAAGGCCATGAGTTTGATTCCCTAGCACTACATAATGCCAGGCATGTAATCCCAGCACTCAGGAAGCTGAGGTAGGAGGACTGCCCTTGAGTCCAAGGCCATCCTGTCTGGGTTTGAATATGGAACGAGACCCTGTCTCAAAAGAAAGAAGAAAAAAAAGAAGAAGAAGAAGAAAGAAGAGAAAAGACAGCAGGATCCAGTTTAGTTTACAATGATGTGAACAATTGTTCCAAGACAATAAATGGAACCAGGATCTGGTAAGCAGATATTCGTACTGAAAATGAAAACTGTCTTCCACAAGAACTACAATTTTCATTAATCAAAGTAGGGTTACATTTGTTTACAAAACAAGACAGATCTTACTAAACTTGGCCTGATCATTTATAGAACTGCAGTAACAAAGGCGATTGCCCACATAGGCTTTTAAAATTTTGCTGTGTTGTAATTTATTTTTTTTCTGTGGGCCAGTCTTTTATTAGTATAGGTTGGTGATACAGAATAATTACATTCATCCTGGATGTATACACAGCTTAATCAATTTCACCCCCCTCCCCTTCTAGCCCTACTGTGTCCTCAATCCCATCTCTACAAAGTCTGTCTTCCTGTTTTCTATCTCTCCTCTTTTATTTTGCTTCTTAAATTATTTATATTTTGGGTTTCTCTTAAAAGAAGAATCATGATATATTTAACCTCTGTTTCTTATTTCATTTAGTGTTATGGTCTCAAAGTATATCTATTTTTCTACAAATGACTCAATGTATTCCTTTTTATGACCAGAGTAATACTTTATTGTGTATATGTACCATATTATAGTCTTTAAGAGGCAGCTATTATGAATTGTGCATCTATAAACATGGATATGAATAGAGCCCAGAAAGAATATAATATCTTTCAAATATAAGAATATAATATCTTTAAAGAATATAGTATCTTTATCTCTTTTAGAAAGTGAAACCCAGACTTAGTATAGCTGGGTCAAATGAAACTTTTATTTTTAGTTTTTTGAGGAATCTCCATATTGATTTTCATAGTGGTTATACTAGTTTACAGTCCTGCCAAAAATATAGAAGGATTCTGGTATTTTGTCAGTTTTAGGTGATAGCCATTCTTACTGGAAGAAGATGGACCCTCAGTATTGCTTTGTATTTCTCTAAAGATTAAAGATGCTGAACTTTCTTATGTACTTGCTAACCACTTGTATTTCTTCTTTTGAGAAGTGTTTATTCATTTCAAATGTCTACGTTTTTGATCTTTTATTTAGGATCTAGTTTTTTGAACTTGTTATAGATTCTACAAGTTAACGCTCTGTTTTAGTAGCTGGCATTCTTTTTCCCTATTTTGTACGCTTTCTTTACACTCCGTTGGTTGTTTCCTTTGCTGTGCAGGAGATTTTTAATATGATCTAACTCCATTTGTTGACTCATGGGGCTATCTCTTGTGCAGTCGGTGTATTGTTGAGGATGTCCTTGCCCGTGCCTATATCTAAATCTTCTAGCAGATTCAGGGTTCTTGTTTTAATATCTAGCTCTTTGATCCATTTTGATTTGGTTTCAGTATGAATTGAAAGATATAGGCTGTGATGGCTTGGACCTGGACTGTCTCCCAAAAGCTTCATGTTCCTATAGAGACTGCATAGGGTTGGGAGGCGGGGCCTAGCTGAAGAAGGGAGGGTGTGTGGGTTTGACCTGGAGAGGGAGAAGCTGGTCCCACCTTCCTCGCAGTCTCTCTCTTTGTAACACCGTGTTGTGAGAGTCTCTTCCACCGGAGCTCTGGCTCCGGCCTTGCCACGGCTTCAGCCCTGCCTTGTGCTTCCATCATTTTCCAGCCACCCACTTGTGAATGGACTGTGACCTTCTGGAACGGTAAGCTACAATAAATCTTTCCTCCCTAAGTTGTGGACATCAGGTATTGGGTCCCAGTGATAAGAAAGTAACTAAGACATTGGCCTACATTCATTCTTCTGCGTGTGGATAACCAGTTTCCCAACACTTTTGTTAAATAAGCCATCTTTCTTCCAGTGTTTTTGGCCCCTTGTGTAAGAGTCAAGGCTCTAAGAGCCATGTGGTTTTTTTATCACTTTTGCTTTGTAGTATAACTTGAATATGGAATGCTTTCTGCTTTGCTTTTGTTGATTAGGATTGATTTGGCTATTTTGGGTTTCCTCTGATTTCATATAAATTTTCTGGGTTTGTTTTTTCCAGTTCTGTGAAGAATGTTAGTGATAGTTGTATAAGAAATCTCAAATTGTCAAAAACAAAGCAAGCATGCCCAGTCTTATTCAATATAGTTTTTGAAATTTATCTAGAGCAATTAAGCAAGAGAAAAAGGGAATGCAAATAAGAAAGGAAGAAGTCAAATTATTCCTGTTTGCAAATTATAACATTCAAGCTTAGAAGATTCTAAAAACTCTGCCAGAAGGCTTTTAAAAATGATAAATGAACTCAGTAGTATATTAGAATGTACAATCACCAGTGAAAATTCCACAGCCTTACATAAATCAATAATAGACTGGCTGAAAAAGAAAACAGGAAAACACTTTCTTTCACAATGTCTTCAAATAAAATAACATACTTAGAGATCCACCTACCCTAGGAGGTGAAAGATCTTTGCAATGAAAATTTCAGAACACTGAAGGAAAAAATTGAAAAAGACATGAAAAGATGGAAAGATCTCCCATATTCATGGATTGGTAGGCTTAATATGTCAAAATGGTCATCTTACCCAAGTGACCTCCAGATTTGATGCAATCCCTCTCAAAATACCAATGTTCTTCACAGAACTAGAAAATGTAATTCTAATATTTATATGGACACAAAAGACCTAGAATAGCCAGAGCAATCCTAAGGAAAAACACCAAGTCTGGAGGCACTGCAATGCTCGATATCAAATTATACTACAAAGTGATAAGAAAAAAAAACAGAACAGTACCGGTACAAAAAATAAACACACAGACAAATGAAATATAGGGACACAGACGTCCACACAACTACCACCATTTGGGCCAAAGGAGCAAAAGCTGTATCTTGGTGAAAGGCAAGTTTCTTTAGCAATTGACACTGGAAAACTGAATTCCATATGCAGAAGATTAAAATTAAATCCCTATCTCTCATCTTGTTAAAAAACAATTTAAAAATGAATCAAAGACTTAAATATAAAACCTGAACTTTGAAACTGCTAAAATAAAATGTAAAGAAGGGGCAGAGGGCATAGCTCAGTAGTTTAAGTACTCACCTAGCATTCACAAGGCCCTAGGTTCAATCCCCCAGCATCACATAAAAATCAGCCAGATGTGGTAGTGTAAGGCTATAATCTCAGCACTGACGAGGCTGAGGCAGGAGCATTGCCTTGAATTCAAGGCCAGTTTGGAGTATGTAGTCAGCTGAGGACTAGGCTGGACTGCAGAGCAAAGATTCTGTCTTATTAAAAAGAAGAAAAAAGAACACAGGAGAAGCAGTTGATGCCACAGGTACAAGCAAAGGTTTCCTGAGCAGAACTCCAATACTACAGGAAACAATAGCAAGAATCAAAGATGGGACTACACTAAGTGAAGAAGTTTCTGCACAGCAAGGGAAACAACTAGAAACAATCCACAGAGCAAAGAGCCTATAGAACGGGAAAAAATCTTATTAGGTACTCTTCTGCCAGAAGACTGATACATAGAATAAGCAAAGAACACAAAAAATTAGCACCAAAGAATCAAATAGCCAAATTAATAAATGGGTAAAAGCATTGAATAGATTTTTCCCAAATAAAATAGTACAAATGGCAAGTAAGTATATAGAAAATGGGCAGCATCCCTAGCAATTAGGAAAATGCAAATCAAAAGTACATCAAAATTCCATGTCACCAGTCTGAATAGCCATGATCAAGATTATGAAAAAAATCAACTAAAAGCAATGAATGTTGACGAGGCCAGGGTAGTGTGTGAGCTAAAGCACTCGGAGGAAGAAAGGAACACTTTTACACTGCTGATACTAATATAAATTACTACAGCCACTGTGAAAGTCAAACAGTGGTTCTTCAAAAACCCTAAAAATAGAGTTACCATTTGATCTATTGATAACTCAATGTGTTACAGGGAGGCCCGCACACCCGTGTCAAGTGCAGTGCGATTCACAATAGCCAAGGTATGGAATCAGCCAAGATGCCCATCAACCAATGAAAAGATCAAGAAAATGTGTATCTATGTATACACAATGGAGTACCGTGCAGCAATAAGGAAGGGTGGAATTCCGTCATCTGCCCCAAAATGGATGATGCCTCTAGAGACCATCATGCTGAGCAAAATCAGTCAGAGTTAGAAAGACAAAGGCTACACAGTCTTCCTAAAACCTGAGAAAGATGACCATAAAGTAGAAGGGAGATTACTGTCGCTTGTGTCTGGATATCTCCCAGAAGTCTCATGCACTTGGTTGCTATGGGTTCTCTACGGAGCCATGTGGTGTTAGGAGACTGGAGCCTGTTCTAGAGGGGTGGATTATGGGCATGTAGTGGATTATAGGTGTGTGTAATGGAAGACAGGCATGTGGCAGGTTATAAATTACAGGTGTGTGGATTAGATTACAGATGTGGGGTGGATTATAGGTTACAGGCCTGTGGTGGATTAGGGTCCTAAACCTGGAAGGGACGGGACACTGAAGGCTGGACCCAGAGGAGCGGGTCACTGGGTCAAGGCCTGGAAGGCTATGTGTTGCTTTTTCCCTTCTTTCCGGGACTTGACTTCTTGCTGACAATGTCACAAGGAACTGCCTCTGCCACCACCATATGCTTCCGCTGTTGCTGGCCGCCCATGAACGGACTGAAACTGAGAGTTAAAGCAAATCTTTCCTTCCTAAAGTTACGTATGACAAATATTTAGCCACAGCAGTGAAAAAGTAACTAAAACAAGAACTCTTACCAGCAGGAGGAAGGCAGTAAGTGAAGGGGCAGCAGGTGTCAGGGTGGGTACGTATTACGGGAACAGCTCA
Source organism: Ctenodactylus gundi (assembly GCA_004027205.1). Lineage (NCBI taxonomy): Eukaryota > Metazoa > Chordata > Mammalia > Rodentia > Ctenodactylidae > Ctenodactylus > Ctenodactylus gundi. The sequence continues at coordinate 145,266 of PVKB01001497.1, forward strand.
GAGCAAACCACATTCTGTGCATTGAAACCTTCAACTGTGGGGGAGGGCAGAGAAAGGGGGATCGGTAGGTGAAAGTGATCCAAGTATGTGTGTCCAATGTGTGAACTGGCAGAAATGAAATTATTAATCTGTATAACCAATTTTTTAAAAAATTTTCCTATTTTTTATTACTATGCATACGTGATACATGATGTTACACTGAACCTGAGATTTCTGTGCGCATACATATCATGTCTACTCCACATGCCCCTCCCTTTCCCCTTTTATATTCTCCTACCCCTTCCTCATCCCCCCGACTCTCAACATATCATCCATTAGACTCTATTACTTATTTATATTCTGGGTTTTTCATATTAGAGAAATCATGCAATATTTAACCTTTTGAGTCTGATTCACTTCACTAAACATAAGTCTCAAGTTGTGTTCATTTACCTACCAAAGGCTCAAATCTACTGTCTTTATGGTAAAATAGTACTTCTTTATGAATATACACCACCTTTTTTGTAACCATTGGTCTATTGGTGGATATCTTAGTTAATTTTTTTGTTTCTGTGACTCAATACCTAACATCCACAAACTTAGAGAAAGAAAGGGTTGTTTTGCTCACAGTTTCAGAAGGTCACAGTCCATTCAGGGGCGTCCAGCAACAATGGAAGCACATGGCAGATGCAGAGGTGAAGGTAGCTCCTCCACATTAGAAACAGGAAGCCGAGTCAAGGCAAGTTGAGTCTAGTCCTCCAAGGAAGACAGGAAGCAGCTTATGTATCCTTCCAGGTCTCATCAATGTGGAAGGCATGGTAGGCCCCCACTACATGCTTATAATCCAATTTACATGCATGTAATCCACCCCTCCAGATGAGGCCCCCATCTCCCAACTGTATACAGTTCCATAGACAATCTATAACATTCAAATACATAAAACTTTTGGGGTACAGTCCAGATCCCAACCACAATAGTAGATATTTTGGAATCTTTCATGATTTAGCTATTATTAGTTGTGCTGCAATATAAAAATATTTCTGTCATAGGTGCTTTCAACTCTTTTGGAAAGATACCCAGAAGAGGTATCACTGAGTCATATGGAGTATCTATTTTTTTAGGACCCCCCATACTGCTTTCCATAGTGGTTATACTAGTTTGCAGTCCCACCAGCAACACAAAGGGGTTCTCTTTTCCTCCACACTCTCTCCAGCATCTATTGCTTTTGAGTTCTTGATAGAAGCCATTCTTACTGGCTAAGAAGGATCTCGATGTTTTGATTAGCATTTCTCCAATGACCAGGATGTTGAACTTTTTTATGTATTTGCTGCTGGCCATTTGTATTTTTTTCTTCTGAGAGCTGTCTATTCATTTTAATTGCCCATTTTTAAGTTGGATCTTTGATTTTGAGGAATCTATTTTTCTTCAGTTCCTATTGTAGTCTACTTATCATCCCCTTGTCTGAAGTATAAGTCATAGAAGGTTTTCTCCCATTCAGTTGGTACTCTCTTCAGTCCACTGGCTGTTCTCCTTGGGATGCAGAAGCTTTCTAATTCGATATGATTCTATCTACTAATTTTAAGGTTATTTCTTTGACATCAGATGTTCTATTAAGAAAGTTTTTGCCCATACCTATATTTTAAAGAGCTTTAAATCTTCAGAGTTTTACCTATTTCGTCCTTCAGAGGGTCCAGTGTTTCTATTTTTGATATATAGGTCTTTAATACACTTAGATTTGATTTTAGTACATGGCAATAGGTATGGGTCTAGATGCATTCTTCTACATACGGATAACTACTTCTCCTAGCACCTTATATTGAAGAGGCTATCTTTTTTCCAGTGTCTATTTTTGACCCCTTTGTCAAAGATCAGATAACTGAGGGTACTTCCGGCTGTTTCTGCATCCTCTCTTCTGTTCCGTTTGTCAACCTATCTGTTTTTGCGCCATTACCTTATAGCTTTTTAAAATCACTGTTGTCTTGTGTTGTCTTGTGATATGACTTGATTTCTGGAATCACGATGCCACCTGCTTTCATCTTGCTCTTCAGGACTGCTTTGTCTATGGTGGATCTCTTTTGGTTTCATATGTATTTTAGGATTTTTTTCTAGTTCTTTGAAATATGTCAGGGAGCTAGGGGTTTACCTCAACAGTTAAAGCACTTGCCTAGCAAGAACAAGGCCATGGGTTTGATTCCTTAGCACCACATAAATTGGATGTTGTGGCACATGCAATCCCAGCACTTGAGAAGATGAAGAGGAGGATTGTCATGAGTTCAAGGCCAGCCTAGACTACCTAGTGAGTTTGGGACCAGCTTGGTCTATAGACCAAGATCTTGACTCGAAAGAAAAAAAGAAAGAAAGAAAGAAAGAAAGAAAGAAAGAAAGAAAGAGAAAAAGGTGATATTTTAATAGGAATTGCATTGAATTTGTATCAGTTTTGGTGGTAGAGCTTTTAATAATAGTAGTTCTGCCTACCCAAGAACAGGGGATATCTTTTCATTTTCTAAAGTTTTCTCCAATTTCTTTTCTCAGCATAATGTAGTTTTTTTTTGTAGAGGTCCTTCACTTCTTTGAATAGATTTTTTCTATGTATTCAATTTTTTGAGGAGCTATTGAGAATGGGATTATTCTTCTCAGCTCTTTGTCAGTGAGCTCATTGTTAATATAGAGGAATGCTGTCAAATTTTTGTCTTACTTTGTATCCTGCAACATGGCTGACTTTGTTAATTAGTTCTAAGAGTTGTTGGGGTCTTTGATGTAGAGAATCATGCCATCTGCAGACGTGGATAATTTAACTTCCTCTTTTCCAATACGTCTTCTCTTTATTTTATGCTGCTGTCTGATTGCTGTGTAAAACTAATTTTTAAAAAAGAATGAAACATGTCATAAAAATTATCTGCATAAGGAAGGTGGCTACGTGATATAAGTGGGGATGAGCAGAGAAATGACTAGCTTACTCACTGCCTAAGGCCACCTGTGTTAGTTTTCTGTCAAATAAAACTAATGTATTCATAAAAAATAAATAAAAGAAAAAGAGAAAGAATAAAGTCTAATTGTCCTAGTTTTTTAAAAACTGTTTGAACAAAATACAAACACACAACAAAACTAGGGAGTCAAACCAAGAAGCTGCTATCACACTCCGCCTGCTGACTTTTGCTGACTTTTGTCTTCTTGAGGGTCTCTAAATATCCTGATCCAGGTAGCCTGGCTGGGAGGTGATCTTCCTTCCTCATCCATGAGCCTGGGAACCCCGTGAGCTAGGTACTGAACCGGTTTTTCCAAGAGGGCTTTGTAAGTGTTGGCTTCAATAGTCAACTGTAGTTCCTGTACATGCGTCTCAATACACATCATCTTCAAATAAGATATTCTAGCCAAGACCTTGTTAGTGGAGCTAATTTTCCTAATTACATCTTATTATAGAGATACTAGGTCTTAGTGAACATATGCAAGAAACTATCCTGATATGAAAATAAAAATATTCAGTATGAGTTTGTGAATCTTAAACAGAAAAAACATAAATATTTTATTCTTATTTATAAGGTATAACCTATTCAATTGTTGTGAACTTTCGATACTGTGAGAAACAAGAGAAATGGGTTCCTGTGCTCGCCTGTAACCCCAGCACTTGAAAGGCTGAGTCAGGAGGATTGCTGTGAGTCCTAGGCTAGCCTGGGCTCCATAGTGAGTTCAGGAGCAGCCTAGGCTAAAAAGCAAGACCCTGTCTCAAAAAAAGAAAGAGAGAGAGAGAGAGAGAGAGAGAGAGAGAGAGAGAGAGAGAGAGGAAGAAGAAGGAAGGAAGGAAGGAAGGAAGGAAGGAAGGAAGGAAGGAAGGAAAAGAAAATCAATATTAAAGAACTAGCAAAAGCTGTGTCTAGAGGTGCTAGCCCTGTAATCCAAGCACAAAGAAAGGCTCTGGTGGCAATTCTGAGCCCAGCCTGAGCAACTTATTTAGAACTTGTCTCAAAAAAAAATTAAATAAGTATAGTTCAGTGTAAAAGTACAAGGCATCCTGGGCTCAACCCCTACTATCAATAAACACCATCATCAACAAAAACCCAACAGCAATGTTCTGAACAACAACAGTAATACAGAAAAAAATTATAACTACTTTTTATCAGCTCTTTCAAATCCATGCAATTAACTTTTGCTCTGCTCGCTCTTGGGTTAGCAGTGGTACAAACCCATCAGCTTCTCTGCTAAACTCCTGATAATCCTAATCCAGTACAGCAGAATGATCTCAAAGTTACTATAAGTGTCCTCAGAAGCACGTTCACTGAGTACTCATCAGAGTCCTTCCTAGGGGTCTTGATGGTGACACCTGCTCTAAAACATTCTGGTTAGAAGAGCTTCCGGAGAGCATCAGGATAAAATAATAACTATATGTGATCAATGAAAGACTTACAATGGCCATGGTTAGAAACTAGATGAGAGTTTGTTCTAAAAAGGAAGGCAATGGATCAGGAAATGCGGTCGACTCTTACGACAACCAACATTTTAAAGTAATAACTGGAATTATGACTGGTAACATTATTTTAGGATTTATGGACGACAACAGCACCAGCCTTTTTCTAGGAACTTTGTATACTTCTGAAAGTACTTACATTATAATAGCATTTATCCATGCAGATATGTAAGAGGAACTGCAACCTGGTATTTGATAGCACTTTCCTTCTCCAATGTCCTTACATTTTAAGTAGCTGCAAGCATTCTGAGACAAGTAGGTCAGGCTTTGGTGAGGAAGACAGGTGGTTTGGGTTCCTATTAGAATTGTCTTCCCACTTTCGTACATCCTTGTTTATTACGTATGAGCTGGTGTTTTTCCTTTTTTGTGAGTGCATGTTTTTAGTTCTTCAAAGATTTGAATGGCACCTTCAATGATAAAATTAGGGGGCTAAACTGCCTACCCAATTACATTTGTCTGAATTTACTTTTTTTTCTATTACAGAGATTTCCAACTAGCATGAAAAGAAAACTACTTCTACATTCTAGGGTTTCTGAATTTAGAACTGTGTGAAATATTTTTGCAAATCTTCAACAGAGGATTGCAATGCATTCTTCCCCTCAGAGTACCTTGTTCCACTTTGACCCAAGGAGAACCTTCAAAGGGAAGATGTCTACAAAAGCTCCTGAACATCGGTCTCCAGCTGGGCCATTTGTAGGGGAGAAGGAGGTGGAGGGCAGTTTATAAAGCAAGAAGATTTAAATTTTTTCTAAATCTAATTTTTCTTCTTTAATTTTTATAAAAGGAGCTTTTTAAGGTAGCTATATTTCCTTTTTTAAATGTCCCTTTTCCAATTTGATCCTATTGGTAACAGGCTATTTATTTAGCGTGTGAGCTCTCTTTAAATCCTCTCAAATATAAAAGATTTTTCAAATCAAAGGATCAGTGTGGTCTGGACATTAACAACTTAGAATCTATGAGAATATGTGTGTTCCAAAATGTAATTCAAACCCAATAAAAACTTTTTATGTCTTAAATATGGACATAAAGGAATCTCTCCACCCTTAAGGGAGCAGAACCCCCCCTCCCCCCGATGCAAGTTCCTTTCCAAAAATAGCAAGAGAAATAAAACAAAGACTGCCATTTCCACAGGAATTAAGAATGGCAGTTGTGAAAACTCTTGTCTTTAGGCACCCACAAAAATTGGATGCCCATATTATAATTTGGGCCTAGAATGTCCCCCAAAGGCCTCCTGTACTAGATTGTGGGGATAAACTGGGCCAAGTGGATTAATGTGTTGATTCTGTGTGCCGGTAAGGGGTGTGGGTTCCTTGGCAGGGGCAGATGATCAGGAGCACGACCCAGAAGGTGTAACTTCCTCACTGGTTCTGCCTTGCCCTCTGCTTCCTGACGGAGATGAGGTGAACAGCTGCACTCCACTTTGGCCTGCACGCATACTCTTCCACTACTGCCAGCTGACCCTGAACTGACTGAGACCTCTGCACGGGGACCTAGAATAAACCTTTCCTCCTTTCAGTTGTAGGTGTCAGATACTGTGTGCTAGTCATGAGAAAGTAACTAAGACACCTATATCCCTGGGCACACAATTCTGATTTTCCATCACTAGCAAGACAACATAAAGGAGACTGTAAGAGCTACTACTGACCAAGATCATCTATTTAGACTTAAATGAAACCACCCGATAGCTAGCAACAGTTGGCGTAATGCCAGCTGCATATGGGACACCCAGCATGGGACACCTCACTTTTCTATCTGGCTGTCAACTGATTCTTAGCCCCCAACCTAATGGATGGCTGCTTCTTCCAAGCACAGGCCTGACAATATGCACCCCCAGCACGTGAGAATGAACACTCACTGGATCCAGGCTAAGATCTTAGGCACACAGTGACACAGACAAGACACCATGGCTGTTCTTGGAAAAGAAGGGGTCTGTAAGACATTCAGTCCAAGTTGCTATGCAGTGATATTTTATCCTGCACATCTAAGTCTTGGAAGGAACAGACAGGGAGAGCTTCCTACCACCCTTGTCTGCACACTTGAGCAGAGAGCAGGGACTCAGACTGCTAAGAAATCTCTGTGGGTATGGTCAGGGCTTCTGGTATCTCCCTAAGGTTTCTGGAGGCACAGGGACTCTTAACCAACCCATCCTTGTCACCAAAAGATTTTTTTTTTCTTTCTAATTTGAGTCCCATGGTCAGGGGTCCAAGAATTAACTGACAATGTACAGGAGGAAAGACAAGTTCACTTCCACACACAAGCAGGAGTCCTCAGTGGTGAGTGACTTTCTCAGTACTCTGGCCTAAAAAAGGTAACATACCAGACTTAATGAAGGGGAAAGGGTGGTCAGGGCAACAGCAGGCAGGCACTGAGAGGTAGATGTTTCATTATTGTTGTTTGATGCTGATGATACTGAGCCTTCTGTCTTCATCTAGAATGCAGCTGAGATCTAAGGAAATCCCTGGGATGGGGATTAACAGCAGCTGTATTTTCTACAGGCTTTGTCAGTAAGTGAAGTCTGGGCAAGATTTCTGTGTCTTCTTTAGCTGACAAGTTTTTTGTTTGTTTGTTTTTTGTTTTTTTTTTTTTTTTACAAAAATCTTTATACCTCCTCTGGGGACCTGAGTGGACCTCAGTAAGACTTAAAATATGAATCTCATGAGAAATGTTATAATAGAAAAATCCTGGAGTCCTTCCTATGGCCAGCTTGGAGATTTGCATGATTTCTATGACATGCTTAAGGGCCTCAGGAAGGTTCTGGAATGGTGGCAGATGCACCTCTGCCTAATGCGAATGCACAGTGGGGTTATCGATAAGGCCTCTGCACAGGCTGACATCATCCTGGGCCTCATTCCAACTCCGCGAGCGAGCTGTGGATTCTGTGCCCGCAGTGAGGGCTGGAATTTAACTTTATTAAATCCCTCAGATCCAAAGCCTGTTACATGTCTTCAGAAAAATCATTATGCAAGATTTCCAGAGTTAAGTAATATAAAGCTTCTTCTTCTTTGCCTTTCACCAATCACAAATAGGAAAAAGAAGATTATGTTTTCAGGTTACGGCTCAATCTTGTAAGCCCGAACAATGACTTCCAGAGAAATTTTATTAGTGAAATATTTAGGAATAAAAGGTAAAATTCAAAGTGCTAATTTCAATTTCAAGAGTCAATGGTGTCCTACAGTTTCTCTTATTATAAATAACATGAATTAGGGCTATTTGTCCATGAGAAAAATAATACTTCGTGCTCATAAAAGTCATCTTGGCGACTTCAGGAACCCTGGTATTATTTTTCCCCCATTTTATTGATATGTATAAGCACAAAATTTAAGGTTTACAATGAAGTTGAGCATTTTGTGTACCAACCTATCTTGTCAAGGTGACAAGGACTTTCCCACCTCCTTTTGTCCCTCCTCCTCCCACCCCTCCCTCCCTCCCCACCCCACCCCCTGGTTCACTTTGTTTTTCACTTTAAGTTCCATGAGATAGTTGGGATCTGGGTTTCTCATATCAGAGAGACCATTTGATGTTTCACCTTCTGCTTCTGACTCACTTCACTAAGCACGATGTTCTCAAGTGTCTTCCATTTGCCTGCAAAAGCCTCCATGCCATTGGATCTTACAGATGCGTAGTATTCCATTGTGTAGAAATACCACAGCTTGTGTATCCACTGGTCTGTTGATGGGTATTTTGGTGTCTTCCATATTTTAGCTATTAGTTGTGCTGCTATGAATACGGGTATACATATATCTGTTATGTGTTGTTTTGGCCTCTTTTGGATATATTCCCAGGAGGGGTGTTGCTGGATCGAAGGGGATATTTATTTCTATTCTTTTGAGAGATCTCCATGCTGCTTTCCAAAGTGATTGTACAGATTTACACTCCCACCAACAGTGCAAGAGGAGGAACCCTGATGTTATTAATATAGCTTTGAATATCTACCAAAACTGTGATCTCTAGTTCATACTTCAAACAACTTGTTCAGAATGCAATTAGTAAAAAGTGAAGATTACTGAGCCACTGGGTGATTTTTCTTAGAAAACAGAAAACCTCATAAAAAGAAAGGCAGGATGAATTTTTTTGGGGGGGAACGAGTGCATGGACTTGGGGCTAACTAACCTGCAAGTTACACAGGGGGAAAAACAGCAACGGAGAATAAGGATGTAGCCGAGGCTAGGAAACTTCATGCTCTGTTTGAGACACTGCTAAGTAGTGGTGCAAAGGCTGGCTGCCCACAGGATTGCCAAAATCACCTGTTACTACTGGGTAGTTCTGGGTAGGGGGCTGCCCTAGTCACTGTAGATGTTCAGCAGCATTTCTCTCTCCTACATTGTGGGTGTCAGTGAGACCCCCATCCTGTCATAATAATCTGAAATGTCTCCAGACATTGCCAAATGTTCATAAGGTGCAAAACTGTTCCCCGGTAAGAATCAATGTCTTCCAAGTAATTTGAAGTACTACTGTACAGAGTTTTATCAGAGTCTCAAAGGGAGGGAAAGAGGAAGAAGAGGAAAAGAGGACGGGAGAGCAAAATTGGGAATATGTTTAAGATTTTCAAGGCAGGGCTTTTCAATGTCTCCTGTAGTGTAGAAGAGAGGGGATTGGTTAGGGTTGAATGATATCATAATGTAATAGCTTAAGATTAGTAGATACTGACAGGTAAAGATTCTGAGGTGAAGGCCTTAAAATGCTCAAACTAATTCACCTTTTCCCTTGATACTTTCTGTTGAGGAACTGATGGATTACTGGAGAAGCATCTAGAATAAGCAATAAATTATTTATAACAGTTGTCTTCTTCTGCAACAGTTTTCTGGGATGGTAAAGTTATTCTGATGACAATCTTGAAGTAGGAAATGCATGTTAATGGTCACTGTGTGAATGTGAATGATTTTGGATCTCAGTGGATTCCTTAAGTTCCCGGTTCTTGTTTCCCTTTTAGCTTTTTACTTCCTCATTTGGGAGAGCCGCTAGGGTATATATGAGACTGAAGGAGCAGCAATGAAGAGACTGGCCTCGGGAATCCCTGTCATGGGGCCGGGCTGGGCTTATCACCATACTAAGTAGCTACATGACTCAGCAAGGAATATACTTTTTCAAACCCCAGTATTAAAAAATACATTGGGATTAATGACAGTGTCTTTCTTATTAGGTTTGGTGAAGTTTGAGTGAGATAAGACATCTAAGGGCTGGGGATAAACGAACAGCACGAAGCTGAGGGTCGTGCCACGGTGATGGTGCACCCGTACCCGGGTCATCACACCTTCAGGGGCAGCCGTCACTCCCATTCCTACAACTCTAACAAAGCACTGGGCTTGTGTCTTAGTTACTATTTCGTTGCTGTGACTCAATACCTGACACGCACAAATTTAGGAAAGGAGAGGTTTATTTTAGCTTACACTTTCAGATGCTCACAGTCCCATTCAGGGGCAGCTGGCAGCAATTGAAGTACATGGCAGAGACAGAGGTGGAGGCAGCTTCTCAGGACATCACCAACAGGCAGGCTAGTGAGACTCATGGAGACTAGTCCAAGTCCCAGTCTCAGTCTCTCCTGCGTCTGGGTATCGAAGGTGTGGCCACTACACACCCTTGGTCTTAACTCACAAGCCTCTAGTCTTAAGTCACATGCCTTTAGTCTTAACTCACACGCCCCTAATCCCAACAACTGCAATCCACCCCTCCAGGCCAGACCCCAATCCACCAACATTACACGGCTCCATAGACAATCCATAACATTAAAATACATGAGACTTTTGGGAGACACTCTGGATCCTAACCACAGCAGCTCGGAAGGAGCTGGAACGGTTTTCCCTCCGCACCTTAGAACTATTATGGAGGCAGAAAGAACTCACTCTTGTAACTCTCCCATTCATGTTTGTAACTGAGCATGCTCTTGGGTTACCACTACAATGTGCAGAGTGACTTGTGGTGGAATCTGGTAATGTCACTGTGAGAGCTGGGGAACCGCAGGACCACGATGGCACTATCTTGGAGAAGGTTACAAGCTGCTTTTCTAAAGGTCATCCATCAGAATGTTCACCCAGTCTGCCTATCATGGATGTTTCTATGACAAGCTCTTGTTTTAATAGCCATGACCTTAAACCCAGTATACAGGGAGATTTTGTTGATTCCCTCCTGATTCTGAAAACAGGCCACAGATGCTCCTTAAATGGGTGTGGGACCAGGCATTGACCAGGCACTTCATATAAAGTTGCTTAATTAATCCTCAGTCTGTAAAATAAATAGTGTGATAAGGCATCTCATACTCAGGGAGCCTAACTAATTTGCTGAAGAGACCCAGCCTGTGCACAAGGGGAGGCAGAATTTTATTCAGCCTGTATCTCCTGGGTTCCAAGGTTGATGATTCCGCTACTACAGCCATTGGCATCTATTTATCAGACAACAGAAAAGCAAAAATAGAAACAAACAGAGATGACACACTAACCCTCTCATCGTGGTTATGCAAGGCCTGTTCCTAGGCCTAATATTTGAACATATTAACTATTTTTTATATGTTGGCAAGAAGTAGACAATCTGGCAAAGGAATTGAACCTAACTGGACTGTAGGATGATTGCAACAATCTGACCACAACCTCAGGACACCACGTTGCCAGTACAGCTGCTCATCTAACCCGAACAAATAAACGGCATGTCCCTGATCCGTTGGTGGACACTTAACTGCTGTTGATGGGACTGAGAGAAAACAAAACGAAACAACCCCAAACACATTATCCCATTCTCTGACACAATTTAAAAACTATGTAAATTTGTTAATGAAATATTTAGGTGGCAAACTTTGTCAACAAAATGGTAACAAGCCTGCAGAGTACTGGTGGGTACCACTGTGTCTGGGAATGACACTGGAGCTGAATGTCGTTTGGAACAGAGTCTTGAAGAGCAAGTTTTCCGGGCCAGTCTCCATTTTATTATCTATTTATTTACTTATTTTGGTGGTGATACTGTTTTCAAGGTATGTGTTTCATAAATAGACAATAAAATACAATTAGATTTGTAGACTTTTTTTTCCTGACGTTAATCAGAATCCTCCGTCCTGTCGCAGCTCTTACTGTAGCCAGCTGTGTGATTCTGAGCAAGTCGGTTTATCTCTCTGGGCCACACCTGCTTCTTCTACCAAGAAACCGGTTGGCTGTGGATCAGAAAGGTCCTTTTCTACTCCGAGCCAAACTGATTCGGAGATGTTATTAACTGACTACTGCCCTCTACAGGCAACTTCCTCTGCAGTGTGAGAATCCACAAAGGCCTGAGAGCAGGATTCTCTCCAACTATTTAACATTGTGACTTAAGATCGTGACTACTGTTTTGTTACTTGATGAACTATGGTTGCAAAGCAATTAAACTTTTAAATTTCATCTAGATATATCTTTATAGAACACAAGGACCACCGTGGGCTATGGAAGTTGTCAATGCCGCTGGGAGAAGGTGGGGGCTTGCGGACAACGTTCTTGACACTGTTCTGCTGAGTACGTTGAGTAGGCCTGGGTCGGGACCTTTCTGCCATCTTACAATTGTTGTTTCGTCTCTGTTCACCATCTCAGAATGCACTGAAATTCGGCATTTTCTGCATTTTTCTAGATGCTGGTTTCCCTGAAGAGTTGATGAACTGTGGAATTTTCCACTAGGTGGGAAGTGGTTGCTTGTGAGCATCTGTGTGGAAGGAAGGGCTGCTTTCCTGCAGGTCTCCAGACCCTGCCGGGGAGGCCCGCTCCTGACATTACCAGAGGGAAATGCATGCGTGCTCAATATCTGATTGATTTGCTTTCAGTTCAAGGACGCTTAACACACTCAGTCCTTCCCGCTGAGACTTAGGCAGAAGTTGGGACACACTTTTCATTTCTAAAGTGGAGGACATAGAAAATAAATATTCAGGAAAGCTTTCCACGGGAACTGGAGTTGGTTTGAACCTATGCTAAGTTTTCAATAATTAATTCATGGTTTTTATTACCACAAAAGTCAAATGCGTGCTTTGTAGACAGTTATAAATTCAGGTAATGAAAACATTTTAAATGATACTGTTCTATTCCTACCACCTACAGATGACCACTGCTAACACCTGTGGGTATATTCTTAAAGCTTTTTCTAGGCACATATAAATACACATGTACGTATTTTTACCAGAATGAGATCACACTGTACATGCTTTTTGTAACCTGCTTTTTTTAGTTAATGATCTCTAGCTTTCCTTGCCAATAAATTTTCATCTTATTTCATGTACCAAGTCTATATTCAAATTTCTCTTGCTTCTCCTCAAAATGTCCTTTACAGTTGGTTTATCCAAACCAGACCTAAATGTAGAGCCCAGCACTGCATCTCATTATTTTGTCCCTTAACTCTCTTTAATTGAGCATGGTCTTCTCCTTCCTTTTATTTATCTTAAATAAAACTTCTTATTAAAACAACAAGGAAGTCTAAAGATGCAGTATAGTTTTTTAGGGAGACTTCTTTGAGATTTTATTCTTTCCATAAATCAAATTTTTTTAAGCGCCTGGTTTTCTTCACCTACAGGAGGCACTGCCAGCCGTAGTGGGGTAGCAGATGGCCAGCTGCTCGAATGTAAAGTTTTAGTCTAAAGTAAAATCTGTAAACCTGCTCAGAATGTCTGGGAAATATCTCTATTTTTTTCTTAACTTTTCCCTCCACCTGGAAGGAAAAGAAAAATCCTAGAACAAAGGAAAATCCGTCAAAAGTTGCATCAGGCCCTGCGATACCCATGGCGAACCACACAGGCCTGGTTCCTGTCCTCACGCGGCTTCCGGTCCAGTGGGGAGTTAAACCTTAAGTTACTCATTGACACGGGATACTTAAATGATGACAAAGGTAAATGCTGAGAAGGCAAAGGCTCGAACACAAAGTGCCTGAACATGAGTGGTGACTGGGGTTAAAAAGGGCCTGCTCAGGCCCACCGGGAAATTGACATTTAAGTCAGAGGAATTAGCGAGAGGAGGAAGACCTGTTCTGACTAGTGGAAAGAGCATTTGCCAAGGTGCTAAGGGTTAGGAATGGCTTCTAGTATGGCTGCCATGAAAAGAATGGGGGAGCAAGGAGCAGCCCGGGCCAGCTCATGCCGGGCCTGGGGTTTGGGAACAATTTTGGATTTGATTATAGGGACAGAAGGCAGCAATAAAAAGCTGTTAATAGAAGAGTAACAAGATCAGATTTATGTTCTTCTAAGGCCATGGTGACGGTTGTATAAAGAGCACACCAAGGGGGCAGAAGTAGGGACAAGGAGCCAGTTAGAGTACAACTGTGGGTATCTAGTTGAGATGTGAGAGCCTGGCCTCAGCTGATGGTTGGTCGAAATAGAGTGGAGAGGAGGGATTTTATAGACAGTTAGCTTATTGAGAGTGGAAGCAAAAAGACTTGGGCCTGACTAGACTTGCGACTGAATAACTTAACATTACACGTAGCGTCCAAAGTTTAGTTGTACAAAATGAGTGTTATGACCAGCACGGCAAATGAGTAGGGGGCTGACAGGGAAGGGGAAAGGGAGGCAAGCGAAGAGGTGCTAAGGATATCAATATATCTATTAGGCCTGTTTCTGTGCAAGTGATTGCAACCCATATCAAGCTGGCTTAAGCTTAAATGAAATTTATTGACTATAGTACTCAAAAAGTCCCAGGGGTAGAGGCGATCTCCCAGATATGGCTGGACCCAGGAATTCAGATGGTGTTTTAGTGAGTAGCTCTCTTTCTATTTTTTTGTTTGTTATGTGGGCTTCACTGTGTTGGCAAATCTCCCCATAAGGTAGCTAAATATTCTCGATATTTTGAGGTAATATCCTAGGAGGGAGTCTATTCCAGGTAGCATGTTTACTCTTGGAACTCAAACATGCAATCTATTCCACCTGGAGAAAATGCACCTAATGTGGAGGAGAAAATTTAGAGAGCTGTTACAACTGCAATGGTGAAGCAATTCTGGGGGAGAAGAATGGCAGTACATATTACAGTATTACCAATAACCCTGGGCAGGACTCCGCACACAGGGAAATCATTTGCCGGAGACAGAGACGCGCATGGAGAGGAAAGATCACAAGTTCAGGTTTATATCCATTAAAGCTTTACCTGGGGATGTCAACTAAGCAGATGAACATATGGGTTGATGGTTAGTAGAAATTACTGTAATAATTTAAGGTCTGGGAGTTAGCAGTGTTCAGGATGTAGATGAGGTCATCTGAAGGGTGTGGTAAATGAGAAGAGGAAGTTTAATAGCTGAGAAGAGGAGGAGGAGAAGGCTATAGAGCAGAGTATAAAAGAAGGTTGGTCCACTAGTTAGAAAAATAGGGAGTGAGGTTGGGGACATAAAGTCAAAACTCTTTATTTTGAGGATGAGTCAAGGCCCACTCTTTCTTGAGTGGAACATCTAACTCTATGCTATGCCTCTGGGAGATAAAGTCAAATGAGGAAACGTCCATTGGACAGAGCAACATGGTGATGACCACTGGCAATCTCAGTGGAAGAGCAAAGGAGAAGAAAGTCAGGTTGGCACAGGAGTGACAAAAAAAAGAAAGAACTGTAAGGAGCAAAGATTAAAAATTTGTTGGGACAAGGTAAGAGATGACCCAACGCTCACTAGAGCAAGAAAGAAGTGTCAAGGAAGTATTTTTGCTTCTTTATTTTATTGTTTTGGTTAGGGAATAGTATTGATAAGAATGGTGGAAATACCCAAGTTAAAGACAAGATGGGATCAAAAACACAGGAGGATGGAGAGACCTGGGACTAGAGAAGGACCAAATCCTTCACTGTAACTGGAAGAGAAAAGGATGGGACTGAAGCAGGAAAATGTGTAGATTTCATGAGCCGAAGTCAAAGCCATTTCCATGTAATTGTTTCTGCTAGTTCTGTGAAGGAAGAAGGCATTTTATCTCTTTAAAGTGTGCAACAAATCTTGAGGAGAATAGAAAGACTTGAAACAGGAAAAGAAAAGCAAACTCAAGGTGATACAGGATATCTGGGCAGTACCCATGGCCCAGAGAAAACTAAGTTGACTTACCCTGCCTAGTAGGTCTTTCCCTCCAACAAATTTAAGTGACCTGCGTGCTGAACTTGAAAAGATGGGTAGCTAGTTCTCCAAATATGAGGGAAGAGCCCAGCAAAACCATCAGCAGTAGAATAGAACCCTATCCTAACATTCCATATACAGCCCAAAACTCAGCTGCGTAAAATGAGGAATAGCCCTATGATGAGTTTGGCCAAGGAGAGCGGGGACTGACAGAGGGTGGGAAGCAACTGCAAAATACTATCTACTGATTTTGCCTTTACCACAGGATGCGCCTGTGGGGCTTTATTGTTTCCAAGAAATTGATGGAAAGGATCTTTGCTGCGCAGGAAAGGAGGAAGGACAGGAGGGTGCTGAAAACAAAGAAGAGGAAGTAGAAAGTGGAAGCTACCTAAGAGGACAGGAAAACAGGCACGGAAAACACGAAGGGCTAACGACCCGTGACACAGTCAGGAGTGGGAGAAGGCTTCAGGCCAAGGAAGTACACTGACCCAGGTGCCGAAAGACCTTGTTCTAGCTCAGCCCCACCCCTCACTCACCGTGCGACTCTGACACTGCCTCATAGTCCTCATTTTGGAATTGGGAATAATGGCAACTTCTTGCTCACTCTGCGACCAGGAGGTTGGTTCCCGGCCCAGCGAGGGGCCAGCCCTTTACTCTGCTTGGTTCTTGCAGTTCTTTGATGAAAGAATTTAGTGAAGACACATACATGGCCGTGTCCATGAGGTAGATGTAGACAGAGGTAGGACGAACAGTAGACATAGCGACTCACACCTTCAAGCGAGAAGGTGGGGCGTACCACAAAGGCTTCTGCACCAGGGGTGAGTTGAGGTATCTCCTAAGACACACAGTTACTCCTGGGGCTCAGGGAAAGAGTAGCAATGTACTGATGTTTTTGTCCTTTGCTAAGCACGTTATTTGGGACTCTCCCTCTGTACCTCAGAGCTGCTAACGTCTAACTACCTGCTTAGCAACCTTACCAAACTGCTTCGAGCAATTATCTCAAGTGCTATAAAAGTGTGAACTGAGTATATCAATACATTCCTGTAATCAGCACTCTGGGAGGCTGAAGCAGGAGGATTGCATGTTTTGAGCCCAGCTTGAGTAATAGCAACTTAGCAAGACCTGTCTCAAAAAAAAAAAAAAAAAAAAATTAAGGAGCTGAAGGGACAGTGCAGCGCAAAGCCTCTGGGTTCAATTTTCAGTACCAAAAAGAAAAAAAGTGTGAGCTACACTAGAAAACACACCCAGAAGTCTGTTTTTCCACTGTGGTTGAGAGATGGTATGGAAAGAGGGGTGGTTACCAAGGACTTACCACCACTCTGACCTCACGTCTGTACAGGGCTGAGGTTCTGTGAGGAAAACAGACTCTGTACACGCTGCCTTCTGCAGTTGATACATACTAATATGCTTTTCCTCTTCACCACTGTGGTTCTATTTTAATTTTAATCTTTTTAATTCCGTAACAATCCAACCTTCTTGGGCTGTTTACAAACACACTGAAACCTTAGATCAGGGACACAGCCTGAGGCCTTGATGCTCGCAGCGGTCCCCTGGAAGAGCAAACCTGGTGGGACAAGCCCTATAAGTTTAACTCTCTCTCCCTAATCCTTTCTGTCCATTCTCCTTTTTCTATTAATCCTATATACAAGAAAAAAAAATTTTTTTTTCTCTTCTTGTGGTTGTCCTCGTTTCAGCAAATGGCAACACCATCATGTAGTTGTTTCAAGCCATAAGTGGGTCAGTTTTTATGCTTCTCCCATATATTCAAGCCACTGGCAGACCCCAGTGACTTCTTTCCAAACAAAATGCTTTTGTACTATCAGTACAGCTGTCGCCGCAGTCCAGAAACCTCCATTTCTTGCATAGACACCTGCAATAACCTGTTCTCCTGAGTTCTACAGTCTGCCACCTGTAGTTTGTTCTCTCCAAAGTCCGTCCTTCAGAGTCATGTTCTTGAAGCCGATGTCAGAAGTCAGAGAGAATAAAACTTCCCCCTCCCCCTGCTGCTGCAGTTAAACCACCTTGACTTCCTTTGGTCCTGGAACTTGCCAAACTTGTTTTAGCTTTAGGCCCTTTGCCATGGCTGTTCTCTTGAACTGGGATGCTGTGGTCCCTGATCTGGGTTCTTCTTGATTATCTAAATCTAAGATTTAATGCCACCTCCCCAGAGAGTCCTTCCCTGACTACCCAAGAGTAGGATGGGTAATTTCATCAGTCTCAAAGAGACATACATATCGCTTATCCTGTCCTTTCTTGTCCACATCTTTTCTTTTTGCACTCTTATAAAAAAAAAAGTTCTCCTTAGCCCATTTCTTGAGTTAGTCTATGATGTATATATAGACTTCACTTAGAATTCCCTAAGTACTACTTGTGGGGCTAAATCCATGGAATGAACACTAACTTTATAACCAAACATATTCCTCACTTTTCCCCTTCCTCCCTCTTTTTACAGAATTAATTCATAAGCTTCTAGGTCATATCAGTCAAATTTCTAAACATAAAAACAGCTATAACTTAAAAGAGTATCTGATTCAAAGTCCAAAGACTCAGAAGACTCAAGTGAAATTCTATAATCTTCCTACTGTTTGAGTCTGAGCCTCAGTTTTCTGACATAGGAAATGTCAGAATTGTTTCACAGACTGTTGTTGAATGAGACAGTAGGTATATCACTTAGCTCTGGCCACAACAACACTATGTAACAAACCTCCTCAAAAAGTCAATGTCCTTTAAACAGCACTTTAGTATTTCTCAGTTCTCTGTCAGTCAGCTGGGATGTTCTGCTGGCTTGGACCAGGTTCATTCAGGTAGTGCAATCTACTGACCGCTCAGTTGGGGCTGGCTGGCCCGGGATGGCCTTCAGCTGAAGAACTTATCCCTGTTCCATATGATTTCATGCCTCCCAATAGGCCAATCTGGGCTTGTGTTCCTGGTGGAGGCAGGGATCCAAGACAGAAATCAGAAATCCGTAGATACATTTCAAGTTTTTGCTAGCAGCAAATCTGCTAAATCCCATGGTCAAAACAAGTATCATGGCCAAGGTCACTGCCAAAGGGCGTGCAATGGCCAATAACACAATCACCCGAACACAATGGGGTTAAATAACAATGACATATGTTTCCTTCCCTGGGAAGCCATCCTTGATCTCCAGCTACCGACTTGAGCATTCTTTATTACATACATCATGGCAGAAGAATTCACAGATATTTATGGAATTTATAATATTCTCAAGACTCTAGGTATGTGGGAGGGGGTGCTGCGAACATGGCAGTGAATGTAAAAATAAAAGGCCATTATAGTGGTAAAGAACATGAATGAATAAGTAAACACATGAAAATTCACATAACTATAGATTGATATGTGCTATAAAAATATTGTTTTAAAGTTCTTTGTAGGGATGTCAGATCTTCTCCGCTATCCTGGTATCTATTAGAGACAGTATACAGAGGCAGCAGGAAGACACCAAGGGACCTGGAAGACGAGCCTGTACAAGTGAAGCCTTCCCTATCGCCCTCAGAGGGAGCCATCTTTGGATACCTTGAGTTTACACTTCTAGCTTCCAGAGCAATGCGACTAGAAATCTCTGTTAAAGCCACCTACTTGGTGGCACTTCATGACAGCAGCTCAAGCAGCTCCACTTTCCCCAGAAATTTCCATGGTACAGTTACGGCTCTGGCCTTTTTCAGTTCCTGGTTCCCATTCAGGCATATATGGTGCTGTTCAGTATCTTTTCAAGAACTTATTTTTTAAGTAAAATTTTGCTTAGAAACTTAACGAACACAAATAACATTTTCCACAGAGTTTTCCTTCTGCAGGGAACTCTCTTTTCTTCTTCTACAGTCATCGAAATAGCTCATACCTCTGAGCTTCTGGATTGAGCTAAGGTTTTGTTGGCTTGGCATATCTACACTTTTTCTGTGGTTAGTGGGTTTTTAACCAAGCTAGCCCTGATTCTCTTTTCCATTTGATAATAAAAATTCCATTTTCTTATGTGACTCCTTTCATTGAAGACATTAACGATCAGGCCAAGGCTCCAGGCTTACCACAGAGCAGAATGTGCCTATAACAGAGTAAGAGGTACCTCCTGCAAATGTCAACAGGTGGCCCCTAGATCTGGCATCTCAGAGGCATGGAAATTAGGTATGATGCTCCTAGTTTATTCCTGCTCTAGAGTGTTTTCTGAATATATAACTCTGCTATCTTTGTTTTGGTTTTGGTCACAGTAACACAATTCTTGGCTTGCCAGTTTTTTATTCAATACCTATACATAATATATGCTAACAGTATTCTATTCCCTCAAGGTATATGACACTTTTTATGTACCCATTCATTAGGTGAAAAGGTCTTCTCTCATCTTAGGATTACACAAACTCAAAAGCCTGGTAGTTGAAATTTATCTTCACAATTTAAGTGATCAAAAAAAAAAATTATAACCAGCGGTAGAAATTATCCAGTTCAGGTCCTCTACTTCAGATTCAAAGCAAAACACAGAGAGAGAGAGAGAAAGGCAATCAGACATTATGGTGCCAGTTCGGCCTCCATTTCAATTTCTCCAAAAAAGAAGCATTGAATTAACCTTTGTTAGGAAAGACCCACGCGGTAACATGTTCTGACTATTTAGAAGTCTATCTCACGTAATCCTTGCATAGCCTTCCAACTTCATAGATAAGTGAACGTGTTTCCGCAGTGATACAATAGTTGGCCGCGTTAGCGTCCATATTACACCGAAGATGTTCTTTCTGCCGCACTTTGAAAAGGAGAACGTGTTTTCAACATCATCTAGGAATCCCCAGAAGTAACACTGCTCCTTTTACTTGTAGGAGCTGGAGGCAAAAAACAGGGCAGGAAGGTCAAGGTGTGTCTCAGGAAAAAGTCTGAGGTGCTCATGACGGGCCTGCCTCTGATTCTAGCTCACCCTGATGACACCGGTGGGACAGCCATCTGCTGGGCTCCTTCCTGTTTGCATCTAGGTTCTGATTTGATTTCTCCATTTTGGATGTATAGGCATTTTGCTTCTTTTCCATCCTTCTTTTCCCTGGCTGCTTATTTCACAGTTTATGGATGAAGGAGAATTTGGTGTATATGCGACCGCCCTTGATCTGTGGCCCTTGATCTTTCTGAGGGATACGAGGGGGCACAGATGAAAAGTCTTGGACAAGTCGCTCATCCCCTTGAACCCGTGGTAACTGTGGCTCTCGTGTTGAGGCAATGGTACCGCCTGCAGCAAAAAGACGGGCAGATCTAAACCCTTCTCCAGCCCCATTCTTTCCATACCAAGAACAGAGTCAGAACAAAACCCATGCCTCTTCAATGGCATGAGTAAGTAATCAATTACTGCCCTATACATCTGCCTTGAAGAGTGCCAGCTAAGGTGGGAGTTCTTCCACATGGTGTTTGTAAGTGGTTAGCGGCCCCAGGGTAGGGAGGAGAGTGAGTTCAGACATCACTCTCTACAAGCTCACTCTGTACACATGACCAGCCAAAGTCCTTTGAATGCTGTATTTGAAAATTTGTTTCTCATTTCTTTTTTATTTCTAAATTACATAGGAAGAAAATCTGGCCCTTGATACCCAGGCATGAAGTATGCTTAGATCTAGAAGGGCAGGGCAGAGTCATTTAATAGGCAAAGGTTGATCTATGCCTATTCTTCCTTTTCTTCTTTTTTTTGAAACCAAATCTCCCTATTTTGGAGGTTCCAAAAACATCATGCAGTACTCTCTAGGAAATATTCATGGTGAAGATGTTAGAACTTACTGTTGAGTATGTGGACAAGAAGTTATGTGTGGCCTCTCTCCTGCCAGAGCACAGTAATAGTTTCCCACTGGGAGGACTTATTTGGGTCGTAGATCTGTGGCTGTGAACCCAACAGGGGTCTCTGGGGGGAGAGCTGTAAGTTACCACCAGCATGGGAACTGAAGACTTTTATATCCCTTCTTCCCATGGAAAAGAGAAGATGGAGCCAAATGCTCAATAAATAATTCTCTAGGTAGCAGGGGGTTATAACCATGTGTTACAGTTGAAACTCTCTTTTACCAAATGATCTTTCCTCAAGAAGCAGGATTGAGCTCTAAGACCCAGGACAACATGCTAACCAGAAGTTTTAAGTCTCCAATTATGCCATGCTTCCAGTGCAAAACTATTAGTCTCTTTTTAAGAAAGACAGTGGTACTAGTAGCAGTGGTGTTACCAGTAACCACAGTAACAAAATAATGCGTAACCATAAAGTAGGTATGTGCTTTGTTTCAGAAACCTTTAAATGTCTTACACACATTAACTCATAGAATTTTTATAATGACCATATGGGTTACATGGAGCATCCTCCAAAAGCCTCATGTACCTGTGGAAACTGTACTCTTTTGGGACTTGGGGCCTGGCTATAAGGGGCACATGCTTGAGGCTTAACCTGGAGGAGCGTGTGCTAGTTCTGCCTCTCATCTTAGACTTGGTTCTATTCTGCCACCCAGTGAGGACTTTTGGCTCCAGCCCTGCCCTGTGATTCCACCATCTCCCAGCCATCTACCTGTGAACAGTCTGTGACCTTCTGAAACCATGAGCTAAAATAAATCTTTCCTTCCTAAACTTGTGGATGCCAAGTATTCTGTCCCAACAATAAAAAGTTACTAAAACAATGTAACTATTATCTACATTAGGTATCAAGAAATAGAGACAGAGAGAGATATAGTGTCTTCCTCGAGGCCAAACAAATGAGTCAGAATTTTTACCCAAGAAATTAGACTAGAATTTCACACCTCTTAAACACTAACCGCAAAAAAAAAGGCAGTTGTTTCCCCTGTTTTGGAATCTCTCCAGGCCATCTCTGATGTGAGACTTTCTAAGGATAGTTACTGCAGGGCTTTCTGAAGTCATTCCTAGGCATCCTCTGCTTGGACAGAGTCCCTTTCCAAGGGCCACTCTCTGCAGGTAGCTTCTGCCATTGGAAGTGGTGTCCATCTCCACCCTTTATCACGGTGGCAAAAGATGCTGCCAGCAAGTGGTGGCCTCCGGAATTCACTTCTACCAGCATCAGTGTTTGGGCCCTCTAAGTTTATGCTGCTCCTGTAACAATATCCTGATGTCCCAGTTCTTTCCAGTGCTACCTGTGGTGTGCAGCTTAATGAAACTACAATGTCTTAATGCAGGCTCTTAAATATATCATCAAGAAACTAAGTCTAACACCCCCTTATCTCCTCTTGTTCTTTGAGCCATGACACAGGTCCACTTGGCCAATAAGACAGAGTATCTATCTGTCTATCTATCTAAAAATCTCAAATTTACAAAGTTAATTAAAATTCGATAGCTCATCTCCTCCTCAAATTAACCCTTGCCAATGACACTTACCATGATCTTCAGCCTAGAGATGAAGAAATCAAGGCTCATAAAGTTTCAACAGCTTTCCTAAGACCATACGCTGCTGTCAGAATCGAGAGTAGACCTAATCTCACACTGTTAATTTCATCGCTCCAGGATATTCTAAATCTTCTAACTGTTTGACTTGAAGGGCAAAAGAGTATTTCCTTGTTTTGATTTATACTAACTAGATTATCCATCAGTCTTTTTTGCTGGATGCTTATATTTTTTTCTGATTGGTTATTTGGAGAGTAGAGTAGGAGCGAGTTATCCTTTACGAGTTGACTAATGAGAACTCTTGTGGTAATAAGAATATTGATTCTTTATCACATGTTTTGCAAATGTATTTTCCAGTTAGTCTTGGGCCTTTAACCTTGTTTATAGCTATAAGATATACAGAAATATAAAACTTTGATGCTGTTAAATTTCTCAATCTATTTCTTCAAGGTTTCTGCTTTGGAAAAGCCTCTCAAACCAAAGTTAGAGACATTTTTAACCCGATTACAGTTTAACTTTATATTTAATTCATCAATGTAACTGGGTGTACAATGTGAACTTAAGTGTTTTAGTCACTCCCTTGATGCTGGGGCACAGTACCTGACTCCCACAACATGAAGAAGGAGAAGTTTAGTTAGCTCACATGTCAAAGACCTCAGCTCAATGGTCAGCCAGCAAGCTGGAAAGGCCTAGTGTGAAGCAGTTAACAGCGTGGCAGAAAGGAAGTGGAGAGAGAGAGAGAGAGGAGGAAAGAGCAGGGGGCAAGAACATGCTCCTCCAGCCACGCTCTCAATGACCCCTCCCCCCAGGCCCCACCTCCTAGCAAAATAAGAAATCACCATTGGATTGATCCGTGATGAGCAGAGCTCCTCCTTGACCCAATCATCTTTCAAACACATGAGCCTTTTAGGGACATTTCAGATTTAACTCATAACAGGTTTCAACTTGAAGTTGTCTAAAGTATAAGCAGGTACCCCCATCACTAGTCAGTAAATAATGCATTTCTCTTGTGTGTTAGTCGCTTTCTTATCCCTGGTACAAAGTACCTGGCACCTACACTTACGAGGAGGAGAGATTCATTTTGGCTCATGGTTTCAGTCTACGGTTAGCCAGCTCTGTAGCAGAAAGAGCATGGCATGACAGAAGAGCCTCAGATGGAAGATGGCTGCTCATTCCACAGCACCCAGAAAGCAGAGAGCAAAGGGAAAACCTGGGACAGGAATACAGTCTTCTAAGCCAATGTCTCCAGAGAGCCACCTCAACCAGGCCCCGCCTCCTAATGGCACAGTCAGTGACTAAAATCATCAATGAATGAGTCTACTCATGAATGCAATGCCCCCACAATCCAGTCACCTTTCAATCACATGAGAATTGAGGGGCACATTTTAGATCTAAACTGTAACATCCTATCAATTTGATCTTCAACATTGTTATAAAACAATGTTGAACAATATTCTTTAGAATTATCTCCAGGATTTCTATTCACTATCTTTGATATGTTATTAAAAGTCTTACAAATTCTTTCCATCTCTATCATGTAATTATTCCATGTGTGAAATGACAGAACTTGCATCCCTTGCAGCCTCCCTCACCTGTGGGCACCAAGGGCTTTGGCCACAGCACTTCCAGGCCACACTCCTTATGCCCCTCTAAGTAGAGGAATCATGGAGTCTGGGTAGCTAATGAAATACACCAGCTGAAAAAAAAAAAGATGCTTTTTGAAAGCGATAGGAGACAGATACAGAGACCACAAGAACACATGAGACCACGAGTGTCATCGTCTACCTGTGGCTTTTGTGACTTTCATTATGGAATAGGGAACTGTCTGGAACCTGAGGCTACCTTGTGCCTGCTTTGATTCAGAGTACTTCCTATTCAAGAAAAACTTTGCTCCATTTAACATGAAGATTTGTGGAGAAAAGTCTGCAAACTTCGTTTGTGTTTAGGGTGTGCACATCATAAGAAAATGTGGAAATAGGTTAGAATTCAAGCTCCAGGCATCAGACACTTTCCAACAATTGAATGTTGACATGGAGTACCAAAGACCAAATTTTCCATTCCATTCAATCTTTGTGAATGTGAAATACTCTTGTGTATGCCATTTCTATTCCGTTCAAGTCACTTACAGTCACAAATTGTTATTTCAGAAATGGACCATAGAGACGTACTAGCCCAATCTCCCTATTTTTACAAGTGTGGAAACTGAGGCCCAGGGAGCTGCTACCGGACAGGCCCACTTTCCAGGGCTAATCACTGGGAGTTCCACTGCTAGTGGCTGGAGCTGGACCTCAACTGGAGCTGAACTTGTAGGATTTCATGCAGATCTCTCTCTCTCTCTTTCTCTTTCTATTCTATGGTTTTTTTCATCTATTCTAACACATACTTCTAAAGAGCACAGAAATTATCTTGCTTAAAGAATTAGCAGAAACCTTCTGCTTAGGAGATATATATATATATATATATATATATATATATATATATATATATATATTACAAATAATATTATATGATATCTGAAATTTTCTTCAAAATAATAAGGGAAGGGAGAAGTGAGCAGAAGATACAGATGACATGCGATTGGTCCAGATGGAGGCTGTGTGAAGGATACATGGAGGAAGTTGCAGTACTCTATTTTGTATGTTTAAATTTTTCTCTATTAAAATTGTTAAAAGGTTTTATTCTGTATGTAGTACTTGAGGTTTTTTTTTTCTGATAATCTCTCACTAAGATTTATCCATACGATTCTGTGTTCTGATGTTGGTATGATATTTCCTATTAGATCACTATTTGAAATATTTTTTCAATACAAAAATTAAAGCAGATATTTGGTTATGCTACAAGCCCAAGGAAGCCACGTTAAATTTTCCCACAGTCACCTCGATTGTTTTCGAGCTCCCCATCTCTTCCCCATGTTCCACCCCTTCTGAATAGATCCATTCTCTCCCTCCTCCCAGCGTTCCACGGAGCAGACGTCACTCTAGGTGAACTCTGGGAGAAAGAAATCTGGCATTTGGGTCTTTCTCTGACTAGATTTGATTCTCAGCCACCACACTGACCTTGGCTCCCTGAGGTGTTGCTCGTCTCCTGGGAAACCACTATCCCTCTTCTCCTCACTGACCCTGGCAGTGGAGAAATCAGGGAAGACTTCAGGGAATGTTGATTATTGCTCGTTTCTGAGTCTCTACAGCTATACTTTCTTTTGTGGCCCCTCAACTGCAGGACACCCCTGCTGTCCAGGGCCTGTCACTGAGACTGAGGGCTCCATTGCTAATGGCCTGGTTTTAACTGGAGCTGAGCTCTTGTGTTTTCATGCAAAGACACTCTCTCTCTCTCTCTCCCTCTCTCTCTCTCTCTCTCTCTCTCTCTCTCTCTCTCTCTCTCTTTCTCCTCTCTCTTTTGCCCTGTTCAATGACTTTTTCATTTCACTATCAAATGTACATCTAAACAGCACAGAGGTTGTCTTGTCTTGCTTAGACACTTAGCAGAAGCCCTCTGTCAGCCACTTGTCACATACAGCTCATGATACTAATCGCTTCCTTCACTCATCAAATGTTTATTTGCTGTCTATGACATGCCAGGCCCCATGCGATACTCTATGTGTACGATAGCAAATAAGATGCAACTTCTGCTCTCAGCGACCTCCCCATTCAGTGGCAAACACGAAAGAGCACATAAGCAAACTCAAATGACATCTAGGTTACATTATGAGCTCCAGGGGCTCAAGTACTATTGCCTTCATTGACCTCTTCCTCCATAAAAATATTAAAAATTATACTTCATATTTATAAACATTGCCCAAAGACAAATGTATTAAGTCAATATTTGAAAACCCTTTCCCTTACCTAAAAGTTCATTTTTCTCCTAATTTTAAAATAGATTAAAACATTTTCATGGACTTCTAAAAGTACCATGGGCCGCTCCGCCCACCAAGGCCAAAGAAGAAACAAGCCTCACTTACCACGTGCACTTTCCTCCCTATTTTGGGATAACTCTATTCTCCTCTTTGTTCCTTTCATTTCTTTCCAGGAATGGTTATTTCCTAAGCGATGGTAATATGGTTTGGTTTACATCAGTTGAAACTGCATACGTTGACATACAGCCACGTCACGACAATGAAGCCTCGTATCCGTGAGCATGTCTTATCACCACTGTGGCTACTGTCAAATTATGGTCAAACAATAGAAGTAGCTAAATGTATTAAGTCCTAAGTGTGTGAGCAGTACCATTCTTCATACAAGACCTCGTCAGAGATGGCGTTAGCCCATTTTACAAATAGCCTAGTCAGGATTCGAACCTAAAATATCAGGTTCTACCACCTTAAGCACTGTGGTAGACGTCTTTGTTACTTTCTTGTTTGTGGGGCCTAATACCTGACATCCACAATTTAAGCGGGGGAAGGATTTATTTTAAATCACAGTTTTAGAAGATCACACTCTGTACATGAGTGACTGGCAATGGTAGAAACACATGGTGGAGCTACAGCTGGAGGGAAGCAGTTCATGGCATGGCAGGCAGGAAGCCAAGTGAGGAAGAAAGGGTGGAGCCAGCACACACCCTTCCAGGTCCACCCGGTGACCCACCCCTTTGACCAGGCCCCATCTCTTAACAGTTCATGGTTCCATAGGTATTCCACAACATCTATGTACCTCAGGCTTTGAAGGGACCTTCCAGGTTCATAACAGTAGCTGACCTAGGACACTATTGCATAAGTTTATAATCCAGGCTGTGTTCAACCCAAGTACAACTTTTCCATCCTTTCCAAAAATGAAGCCTTCTAGGAACCCACAGTCCACAGATTGGGTGCCTGAACTCAGGGTCAAGGTTCAAATTCTTCTTATAGCATTAATCTGTTAAGGGGTCTCATTTAGTACTGGAAATATTCCTATTTCAAAGATCCTATAATGGGAATTCCCAAGGTAGGCTTTTCTAGCATGCCCCAAATCTCCCTCAGTTCCTTGGTGCTATATGGTTTGGATCTGGAGTGCCCCCCAAAAGCCTCATATATTTGAATGTAGTAGGATAACTGTGGAACCATATTCTGTTGGGTGGTAGGATCTGGCTGGAAGGGGCAGATGCCTGGGATTTGATCTTGAAGGATTGTGTCAACTTGTTGAGACTGGGGTGTGCCCAGGGAAGAGCTTTCAAGTGTGTGCTGCTGGCTTGTGGGCCAGGAAGTGAGGGAGGGGCCCCCACCTTGGGTGTGGGGGCCAAAAGGCAATTTGAACTGGGTAAAGGAAGTCAGAAGAATCATTGTTACCACTTCCTCCTGGGAAAGCTCTAGCCTTGCCTGCGTCCCCAGATAACGACTAGATCCTCTCACTCTGCTTCTCCTTCACTTGGCTTCTGTCTGTAATGCCATGAGAAGCTTGTGAGCAGCTCTCTAGCTTCTGCCATATGCTTCCACCCTTGCCGGCTGCTCATGAACAGATTGTGTGAGACCTTCTGAAGCTGTGAGCTAAAATAAGTCTTTCCTCCCTTAAGTTGTGGCTGTTAGTATCCTGTCACACAGCAGCGAGACAGTAACGAAGGCACTTGGCAAAGGACAATTGATTGGGAAGCTTCACTTTTCCATCCTATTTTTTCTACTCCTAATGATACTTAAGAGATTCAAGTTTCCCTAGACTCTTGCATTTTCGGTAGACCTGAGGACTGAAGTTACAGCCACTGCCTCCCAGAGTTACATTCTAACCAACAACATTAGATTCAAGGAAAAAGAATGTAGGTCGTAAAGATGCTATCTTGACTCTATGTCCAGAATGCCAGAGCAATGTTTGCTCGTATTTCATAGATTTCTACTTGAAAATAGGAAAATTAAAGACATTTTTCCTAAGTTATCACAGCATCTAGCCTAATAATCCCCCCAAGTAATTGCCAAAGTACTTTTCCCTGAGTGTTTGTGTTTTGAGTTGACAGAAATGTACCCTCTTAAAATTCTACCATCAACTGCAGAACTGTACTGTGTAGCATGACAAAGAAAAACAAAAGAGGGGAACCAAGCATCTCATCACTAGGGAAGGTGGGCATAGCATCCTGACCCTTTATGCAATTTTCTTGGTCAAAAATACAATTTGCTGGACAAGAATTTGAACACAGATTAGAAGCAATGATAGAAAATTAGAGTGTTTTTCTGTTTCAGTGGGACAAAGCTCAAAACATTACTTTTTTTTCAAACAGCTCGGAGCCAACAATGCTACAACGGACTATCATATGTAATTCATAAAGAAAAATATTTGAAAGTTGACCTAGAATAGATCTTGACATTGAGACTATGACATTTCGGTAACCAGTAATGAGCTGACAGAGAAAAGACCACATGATCACCTAATATAATATGGCCTTTTTTCTTAGAAGAAAACAAGAAACTATGTGTTTTTTAAATATAAGCTTAAATACTGTGGGAACCTATCACTAAGTTGCCGCAGTTTGTATAAAGATCTGTCTGATCACTCGGTAGGAGTTTCTGGAATGGGATTCCAGGCAGAGGCAAATGCCTCCATCAGGGCTTGTGGATAGGTGACAGATGGTGGATTTTTGCCTTTCAACACATAACCACAACCTTATGCACTGTCTGAGGTTATTTTCAATTCAGTACACACGAGCTTATTGTTTATATTAAGCTGTCTTCCAAACCCATTTCCAGGAAAGATTCTCCATGTGCATGACCCTCTGTCACTTCCCAGGCTGCACAATGACCATGAGAACTCCAGGCCCTAGCACTGGGACAGGGCGCGTGAGGTTTTCCAGTCCTCTTGCTATTTATATCAGGACCTAGCCTATTCTCAAATGCATCTCTGATGCGTTACTTTGAATTGACAGCCCGCTTCTACTTTCTCACCTGGAATGAGAACTAACACACATTTCACCAAGCCATACCTACTTGTTACAAAAGGAGGGAGGAAAAGGAGAAGTTTTGTCTTGCAGGTCAATTTTCTATCTCAAGGTGGGAAAACGCTGTGATTTATACTCCAAAAGTAAACAAGATGCACCCACAGAAAGGCTAGGAGGTGTGTAAATATTCGATGAGCACTTTTAATTTCACTGTTGGTATCCTGCTCAGGTTCTGAGCCAATTCTTCTCTTTATTTTGAAGCTGGAGAATGCAGCTCCCTGACCCCAACTGATACCCTGTAATTGCATTGGGCTTTTCAGCGGGCTTGGGGATAAATGTAGAGATACGAATTTAAGCACAAACCCCAGCTATGTGGTTCTGTCTAAAATGTGAGTCAAAGAACAGCTCTTAGGTTTTAAACTTGCATTTACTTTGAAAGACGCTGGGTGAAACTTAAAGCTTGGGCTCAAAATAACCTGAACACTTTTAGTTTCCTGACAGCATTTGACGGCAGTCCTGTTAGTGAACACCAGCTTGAGATTTCCAGTTTGTGTGTTGCAAGCAACACACTCTCTGGGCACCGCCGGCTTCCAAAGCCTGCATCACCACGGCACACCTGCCCTGGACCAGGCCAAGGGAGAATTGACGTTTTAGATGGGTCCACACTGTGCGCTGTCTACCTTCCTGCCTTAATTAGCTAAGAAGTCACTGCATCACAACCCAGAGAGGCACTGGAGTGCAGTGGTCAAGAATGCAGATTCTGAGATTGAAAGGATTTAATTTGGATCTCAGCCCTAATTTCTTGGAGGCTTAATTTTGTAATGAGACAAAACATGGGAGCTGTTATAGTACCTGCATGTTTGGGGGCTCAGACTCTGCCTCTCCCACCTTTCCTTTTCACTGAGTATTAGCAAGAATGATACATACAAATGGCCAGGATATAAGTAATTCTCGTGACCAATTAGCTTATCTTTATCATGAGGAATCCAATGGTGCAGAACTTGAAATATGATTTGTACTACTACTGTTTGTAAAAGGACACTTAAAGGTTCTGTGTCCAGCTCTGAATATCAAGTCACTTGATGTAGACAATCTTATTTTAGGGGGCCTGAGAGGCTACCATCCTCCACTCCTACGGAAGAGCTGCATGGGATATTCCTGAACCTGGCAAAATTTCAGTAGCTGGATGTCCATTCCCTCATGGACATATTTGGAGAATTTGTTTAGGGAATTCTATGGATATTGAAGATAAATGGGACTTAGATCTTTACTTTAGATACTCAACTTGTTAGAATATAAATTATCAAAATCTACTTACTTGAACTATTTTAGTGGAAAGAGTAACTGAGGTTGAGGACCAAGGGGAAATTCATCACTGGATATATTTGATCGCCTTGAGTTCAGCACCAAGGTCAAGGTCACCCACAGAGAGAAGATCTGGGACAGGTACCATCCCTTTCTCTCTCCGTCATCTTCCTCACAGCCCTGCCAAGTGGAAAAGACAAGAAAGAAAACTTGTCTTGCTGGAACCCGGGTTGGTACACACAGAACCCCAAGGCTGAGCAGAATGTGCCACTCCAGGGAGAAGCCCCTGTCCTGCCCTTGCGTCACTAATGGCAAGCGTGTCTTCCTGTTTGCACCATACTAATAGACTTTTTCTTTCCTCCAGAGACATAGCAAGAGCACTCATTACCTTCCCTGACTAATCATAACAGCCAATCTAGAGTAAGGTTCTCAGCCTCTGTGTGCTCAATCGCCAGAAGTGGAAACACAAACTTCCCTTCTCAGAGAGAACAAAGGACCGGAGTTCTTATAAACTGAACATTCAAAGACATGTGAGATTATTTCATATTCCAAATCGATGAAGCAGAGTACATATGCTATGCCTACATGCCTCAGAGCTGGCAGTCTTTGGAACATCTGGTTCTTAGTCCTTCTGCAACTCCTTCCTTAAACTAAGAACTTGTGAAAACCCAAAATAGCCAGTGCTCACATCTCCGGGAATAGGACCGTATCTCCTCACCTGACTACCTTCCAGTCCTCATGTCCAGATCAAAGATGTGCTAAAATAGAAGGGCAAACCACAAGCTGGACGCTGATCTCTCCAGCTGGACCGCTTCATTCCGGTTTTGGTTGTGAAGCTCCTTCCCCAAGCTCTTCTTCCATCGGTTTGGCCTTTGGCCAACTTCAATTAGTTATGAAAATTTGACTTCAGGTAAAGCTTCCTGTTTTTAGGACACAGAAATGAAGCTGCATTGGAATGATCGTGAATATTAGCATTCTTAAAGATTTATCCCAAAAAAAGCAGTGGATACCCTTGGGATGATTATAAAGAGACCAAGAACAGACCTTTATCTAAGTCTGTTTTATATAGTTGAAGGTACTTCATTGGTTGAATTGCAAATTCATCACGTTTACTATAGTTTTAAATAAATGGCTTCAAGCAAGGGAAAACCTTTCTCCTTATTTAGGGGTGTTGGTGGAAATGGAATTGGAAATTTTACCATCTGGTCCATATAACATTTTTTAAACTGATAATCTCAAAACAATTCTCAGATCAACATTGACCTTTATTAAATTGTCAATGGGTGGGAGATGCCAAAACATTGAATCACCAGTTATACACCTCAGGGTGCAGAGTCAACTGAGTGAAAGAAAAGGAAGCTGTAGTAACTGAATTTAGGCTCCTGTGCATGAGATGTTTTGATGTTCATTCCCACCAGAAGGCCTCACATCATCCTTGCTGGGCAAATGATCATCGACCTTCCTGGGCCTCTCTGCGAGCCAATGGGAATTGGAGGAGTGTGAAAATTCATGTGAATTCCAGCATGGATCCTCAAGCCTAAGAGACACTTTTCCTCCATGGATTTTAGAAGCTACTGCATGACCATGACTGGAATCTGCTGCACTGGACCGCACACTGGAAAGGAACATCCAGCATGACCACAGTGTCATGACAACATCAGATATTCCTCCACTTAGTACATAAGGAACAAGTCTTGGGTATGATGCTTTTTGGGTGTCTATTCACTCATCACCCCTTTTAAGAGATTTGGATTAGACACATAAATCTGAATGACCCTCCTAGCCAAACCCTTAGTCTTACTGGTGAACAGAACAGCTCAAAGTCACGCAGTGTGTGGCAAGTCCATGTCCATTTTTTTCTCCTTCTCCTTCTTCATCCTCCTCTTCTTCTCTGTATTGCTGAGTAATCCTGGCTGGCCTTGAACTTACTATATAGCCCAGGCTGACCTCAAATTCACAGCCCTCAGTCTCCTGAATGCTAGAATTACGTTAGCTGAGTTTAATTACTCTGAATGATCCTTTAAACACCCTACTCTTGAGGCTGGAGAAATAGTACAGTAATTACAGCACTTGCCTAGCAAGCACATAGCCCTGAGTTCAACTCCTCAGCACCATATAAAGTGGGTGTGGTGGTGCATACCTCTAATCCTAGTACTCAGGAGCCTGAGAGAGGAGGACTGCAGTGAGTTCAAAGACAACGTGGGATACGTAGTGATTTCAGGACTAGCCAAGACTAGAGTGAGACTCTGTCTCAAAAAAAACAAGGCAACAACAACAAAAAACTTACTCCTTGAGTAATGATTGTTTCAGAACGACCGTATGATATGCAAAGGTCAAAGAAGTCATGTATGCTGAGCCACTACCATGTGCAAAGCTTGCATGTTCTCTCTATTCCTCATGTCACACTTGTGAGGAATAGACAATCATGCTATTTCCCTGCGAAGAGCTATGACCCATCTATGACCTTCAGCTCTGGAGACCCACAGTCAGTGAACCCCCAGAGAGTGGATCAGTCAGAAACTGCTGCTCCTAAAAGTGAGGCTTGGGTTGGTGCTTCATATTTGATTAGGTGCAGAGCAGCCTCAACAGACGGAGGAAACACAGATGGCTGCCCCATGATTACATCACCACCCAGAGAAGGTTGGAAGCGGTTACACTCCCACTGCTTTGTAGTCTCAAATGTAAAGTGCTGAGAAAACTGAGCACGCTGAAGAGACCTCTCATGTCTCAAGCCTGTGGCAGCCCCACCACCAGATGGTCTCTTCTGGGCCAGGAGTAGCACGTTGTAGAGTGGGGGAGGTGCTGTGGGTCTGGAGACTCTGACGCCCCTTCTGTGAGCTGATGATCCCATCGAGAGTGAGAGCAGGAGTCAGGAAGGGGCAGAGGGATGTAGCTGCACACAAGTGCTAAGGAAGAGAGGGTGGGTGGGAATAGAGTGAGGATGGTGGGGGCTGTGGAAGTACGTAGCAAGTTTGCAGAGAATGGACCAACTGAGCAGCGGGTTGGAGATCCTGGTTTGGGAAAGGGAAGGGAGGAACACCCAGGGAGGGGTCTGGCTTCTGAGGAGGCCAATCCAATGCTCAGTTGCTTCAGCTGGAGCAGAGAACCCGACACAGAGTGTGGTAGCTGGGGATGAGGTAGTTTGGTCGCAAGTGTCTACTGGGAAGTTTAGAAACTTATGAACCCATTATCCACATTATCCCTGTCACCTAGAATGAGAATCTACAAGACTGCACAGAGGCCTCTCTTCACTTTGAATATGGCCCCATATGATGCCAGCATTCTTATATTTTCTTTATACATAGGGATCTTGAGTCATAAAAGGAGAAAAATGAGGTGTTTTTCAAACCAAAGTAGAGGTTCAAAACAACAACTCAACTGGAGTCAAGTGAACTTTGAATTTGCATTTTATACAGGAGCTGCAGCATGCACAGAGACTTAAGACAACCTTAGTCCCTGGGAAATGATCAGCTACATGCCCAGCTAAGAAGATAATTATAATGTAAGCTCTGTGCACTTGGTTCTTTCCACCTCTCCGATGTCTAAAACGGCCACTGGCACATAGAAGTTGCTCAAGAGTATGTGTTCATTGAAAGAACAAGAAAAAAGCAACGTAAGCAATATGCAGCTGGGCTTCGGGATCAAAAAGATACTGAACACTCACCAAAGGAGCAAGGGTGCTACTGAGATATTAATACTTGAAATCTAGAGAGGCAGATGCAGCTAGATGTGCCACCACTGGGCTCCCCTTTTCCCTAACTAACCATATTTGTATCTTGTTTCAGTTGGGAATATATCTTGCTTCAGTCCTTGTGTTCCCAGACCTCAAGAGAAAGCTCATTGTTTTTCAAGAAATGTAGCTAAAAGTCTGCTGGACCTAGTATGAGCAAGGTCCTGGGTTGATCTTAGCTCTTGGTCCCTTATGCTTCCTACTGAGAACAAGGATATAAGCTTGAGGAAAAGCAGCCACTCTATGGCCATATGGCAACAAGTATGAGGTAAACGCCACACACCAGTAAGACAGGAAAGAAATACTGAAGGTGCCTAAGCACTGAAGGTGCTCCAGAGCCCTTGGGCTATTCACTTCTCGGCTTTGAAAGTGTGAAAAAGCATCCCTCTTTCTATTTGTGTTTTTATTACATGTGGTTGGGCCCAATTTCTATCTGATACAATGAGCAGTCACCAGAAGTGCAAGCTATCCAAAGATGCTTAGAAATATCTGAGTGGGAGATACCACTTTTCATATCCAAGATGGAGACCTGGGCTGAGCTTAATAGACATTCAAAGACACTGACTTCCTCATGAGGCCAGAGGAGTTGCAGTAAGACACTTCTCATAAGTGAAACTTTTGGAATGACTGACATAGATTACAAAGACAACGTATGGACTTTAAAATATTTATTGTTGGATTTTCATTTTTAAAAGGCAGAAATACCCCCACCGTCCCCATTTGAGCAATGCCTGAAAGAACCGTCTTCCAGAACTGCTTTGAACTCAGCTGCAAAGACCTGACATGAGCCAATCAATGTGAGATGTTTACATTCCTTCTGTTGCCTAATGCTGCCGAGTTAAAATGAACCGGTTTATTGTGAATGATTTCTGCAAATGTGATTTCCAAATTACTGGTTGGTAATTTTAGTGTCCATGATCTTAAGTACCCTGGGATTGTAAGGAGCAACTGACATCGTCACCATCGTCAAAATAACCACCTCATCTCACACACTAACACCTTGAGTTTGTTGACATTATTGGTAACAGTGCCACACCTCTCCCCTGCTTTGCACAATACTGGTGTGAATTAGTGTCCGGAAGAGCTGTTGGGCCTTTGAAGTATATTTGGAGATGTTTCTCTGCCCTTAGCACTGTGCAGCTAGAAACAACAGGGAGGTGTTGATTGGTAGGTATATTTTTAGTCGGATGACTTCAGTACCAAACAGAGACTGCTTTAGGCAGTAAGTAGTCAAGTACATCTGATTAGGACTCATAAAAAAATAAAACTTTATTTAGGGTGACTCCTCTAGATAAGTGGTTGGCCTAGCATGGCATGTCTACAGGTGTGCATACGTGGCGGCTGCCCTTAGGTAACCTCATACAAAAAACTAATGTTATTACTACTCTCATATGAAACACTAATGTCATTGTGGCAGAGTACCACCTTCATCCTGTGACACTTCAAACTTGGGCTTTGAAAGAAGTCCTTTTCTCGGTCCACCACAGCCCTGGGAGGCACATGGGCTTTGATAGATGGCCAGGTCTCCTTTGCTTTTGTACAGCTGTCAAAATGGTATACATCATACGTATTTAGCTGTGCAAACGTAAGCAGAGATTCCTTATTTTCTAAGATCCTATCTTGTTCTGGAGTGGTTCCTTCCAAAACAGCCAAGTTAGCCTTGCCACTTAGGGTGCGTCTGTTTTGCTGGTCCATGGGGCACTGTTTAAGCCCTCTTTGGACCTCCTGTCCCTTGTCTTCCCTTGTGCTCCATGTGCTGCAGTTCATGCCGCTTGGCCGTGGCAACCGGGGTGAAAGTTTATGGTTTCTGCGCAAGCCTCCTGTCATGAGGACACAGCACCAGACAATGACCTCCTTATTTCTCCTCGTAGACTTCTTTCTCCGTGCCGTTCTCTGATCTACATTCAGTAATACTTCTTGATTCATTAGAGAAAGTGGATCCAGGCCATGAAGGTCAACATGGTCTTTCTAAACTCCTTCTTGGAAAAAGCCAGGTTGCTCCAGGCCGAAGACAGGAAAGCACACACACACACACACACACACACACACACACACACACACACACAGCTACACATATATATGCACATGTACGCATGTTTTCTTTGTCTAGTTTCGGATGAACACTCTAGTTATAATGGTGCAATAAGCATGCTCGTGCACCTGTCTGATTTAATTTCCTTTGAATATATATGTAAGAGCAGGCTTGTTGGATCACACAGTACTTTTTTCTTTTGACTTTCTCATGGAGCTTACATACCGTTTTTAGGTAACAGGGACTCACTCTGCATTCGCACCAGCAGCGTAGGTGTCCTCCTTTCGCTCTACAGCCTCTCCAACACTCATCATCGCTTTACTTTTTGGTAACAGTCACTCTAGCAGGTGTGAAATAGTATGAATTTGTGGCTTTGGTTTTCCCGTTGTCATTAATCTCTCTCAAAATACTCAAAATATCACAACCCCCTCCCCCACTGGCCTTGCATCAAACATGCTTATCCCACCCTTCTTGGCCTTGTGTCCTCTACTATACTAAATTCTTTTAAAATTTAAACATTCACTGTATCTTTAAATCACTCCTTGTGTGGTTTGCCGATATTTAAGCCCATTTTGTAGGTCATTTTTTTCACTTTGTTGATTGTTTCTTTTATCTTTTCTTTCTTTTTTTTTAATTCTGTGTAAAACCCTTTTAGCTTTAAATTTTCACTTGTCCATTTTTGTGTTTGTTGTCTGGGTTTTGGGGTCATGTCCAAGAAATCCCTAAAATCCATGCCAAGAAACTTCCCTATGTTTTCTTCTAGGACTTTTATAATTTTAAGTCTTTAATTTTAAGTTCATATTGAGTTGATTTTGAGGCAAGGTAAAGGCTTAATTTGATTTTTTGGGACATGTGGACATCCAGGTTTCCATCACTATTTGTTGAAAAGATTATCCTTTATTGGGTAGTCTTGACACCACTGCCAAAGATTAGTTCAACTGTATATGTGTGAGTATATTTCTGGGTTCTTTATTCTGTTTCATTTTTCCTATATAATTGTTTTTATACCAGTGCCATACAGTTTTAATTATCATACCTTCATACTATATATATGAAATCAGACACCATAATGCTTTCAGGTTCATTCTTTCTCAAAATCACTTTGGCCATTGTGGTATTGTGGGTCTTCTGCAGTGCAAAATGACTTCTAAGTATTTTTATATTTCTGTAAAAAATCCCATGGGATTTTGGTGGGGGACAGAATTGAATCTTCAGATTGTATTATGATTTTTTAATTAGCCTTTTCAATTAATAAGCATAGGACATCTTTTCATTTGTGTCTGCTGTAACTTCTTCCATCAATGCTTTATCATTTTCATGAATACATCCCTAACCTTTTTGGTTACATTTATTTCTAAATATTTCATTCTTTTTGGTACTACCACAGATTGAGCTATTTTGTTCATTTCTTTTCTGTGAACGGTGCTTTGTATAGAAGCAAAACTGATTTTTATACATTTGTTTTATATTCTTAAATTTTACTAAACTTATTAACTCGAGAAGTTTTTTTGTGCAATCTTTAGGATTTTCTACATAGAAGATCATGAAGAGATGCTTTTACTTCTTTCTTTCAAATCTTGATGTCTTTTATTTATTTTTCTCATTTAATTTCTCTGGCTAAGACTTTCAAGATTTTATTGGATAGATGTGGGAAAGAGTGGAATCCTCATTTCTCATCTTACAGGAAACTTTTTTTTCACCTTTAAGTAAGATGTTAGCTGTGGGTGTATGATACACAATTTTTTACTATGTCTAGGAATATTGCTTCTATACTCAGGTTTTTTTAGTGTTTTGATCATGAAAAATATGTTGATTGACTTCTATCGAAACCATCACATGATTTTTATCCTTCATTCTATTAACACGATGTTCTAGCTTTATCTCTTTATATGGAAAGGGAAGCTTTACAATGTGGCAGGTTCTTAACTTTTTCAAAAGCTCGCCTTTAAGATTATTGATATACACTCAAGAAGTCATTTTGTTTCTTCATAGGTGAGTGATAACTTCTGAATGACAGTGCATACCCACCCTTTCTTTCACTGTGGTGAGTAGGAATCTAGGAAAATGGGACATACTGGGGAATAATTGAAAAGAGGATGAAGATTGACTAATTTAGTATTTTTAAAACATCTGCCATTGAACAGTGCCTGGTGCTTACTGAATGCCAGGCACGATGTCAAAGGCCTCTCATTCTTCAATCTTTGTCACCAGGACACTAACACTTAAGGAAGTTACAGGTCTTACTGAAAATGACCCAGCTAATGAGAAGGTAGCCAGGATTTGAGTTCACAAATTTTGTCCTGATGCTTTGCAACTCACAGGATTTGTCCTTGAGAACCTGACAGTATGTCACAATACCAACTTGAGACCTAGTGTCTTATAGAGGTCACGGGTATGGACAAGGATGTCCGTGTCATCTTTACGAGTGCATATGCCATATTTCCCTGTGCTCCGCTAGTCTCTATTTTTTTTACTAAAATATTTATGTTTCTTAAAACATCCTAAGAAAGTCCAAGTGTTGCTCACGAAAGAGGGGCTCACAAAGTACAACTGGCTGAGAGTTTGGCAGGAGGAGACCAAAGGAAAAAGGCATAACATTATCCCAAAATAGCAGTACCTTAAAATCAAACCTGGGGCAAATCATTAATTTTTTAAAGATATGAGCCATTTATTGGAAGGTTTTTAGGAGCCTACATTTTGGTTGCTACACTTCAATTGGTTTCCTTTTTATAAAAAGGCAAAACCAAAGTACACAGTGTTCAGATGACTTGCTTAAAATGGGAGGCAGCTGAGTCACAGAAGTGACTTCCGGTCCCATAATATCTTTCTTTAAATACACTTTGTCCTGCAGCTTCACTTTCTCAGGATCACAGGATGACTCTGTAGGAAGAAGAAAATCCATCTGACCTGCCTACACTCCAGTGAGGAGGCAACCACCCCGGCAGGCACCTGCTATTCATCCTCTAAAGAAGTCACATTTGAAACCACAAAGGTGGTGGGACTTGGAGAAAAAGTGAAAGTCCTATGTTCTTTTAAAAATCTACAAAACAAAATCTGCGAGAGCACAGTTTACTGGGCAAAGGCCATCTTTAAATATTTTAATTTTAATATTGTCATATTTTTCAACTTATGCCATCGACTCCTTGGTGTGTGCTGGTCAGAGGAAGTAATGCAAATAGTTGGACTTGCCTAAAGACCAACTGCAAAGATTCAGGAGAAGCAAAGAAAGAAGGTCAGTAGCCAGGGCAAATGAACACACCTTAGATCCTGAATAGAAATTATGTCATTTAATCAAAAGTGTTGGAAGAGATGGAATTATGGTTGTTCCAAATCAAACCAAATAAGGGCAGTATAAAGAACATGGAACAAGAACATTCTATCAGAAAACAAGAATAGTTTTTAATATATAAAGGGGGGAGACAAAGGAGTCAATATGCCTCAAGAAAAGTAACTCAAATTATTTAAAAAAAAACTGGGAGAATGCTTTTAGAGATAAAATGACTTCTTTGTCTTGGTGTGTGAAGCAGAATGTATGGGGACAGAGGCCAAAAGCAGGCACATTTTCCAAGGGAGGAGGAAGTAGAGAAGAAATTGGTTTCCTGCCAGAACAGGTGGTGTGTTGACATGTGCACATGAGACAGGCAGGATTCGGGAGCTTTCTGAGGGTCTAACCAGGTCAGCTGAAGGTTGTCTGTAAGGCTTCAGGGAAAGGCAGTGTCTGGGAACTTTAGTGATACGGTTTCAAATGTCTTTGGACACTTGAGACATAGCAGTAGCGGGCAAGGAAAGTGATGTAGCACTTGGCTACTGAGCATAGGACTAAAGTTGAGCTAAACTCAGTCAGAGCTCATGGGTTGATATTCTTAACCATCCACTGTAGGAAAAGGGTCAGGTGTCTGGTTAATTCCAGGCATAGGCAGATAGTAACCCACTCAATTCCTGTGGCCTTTTTAAGCACTGTTGAAGGTTGGTTGCAATTTTTCTTTTTCTTTTCTTTTTTTGTTATTGGGAGTGTGTATTGGTTTTAGTACAGGTAGTTGCCAAGAGGATGGGGCCAAAGCAGATGGGTGTGGAAAGCTAATTAATGTCCAGTGTTCCTACAGACTTTAGAACCTCATTTCATTTGATGTTTCATGGGCTTTGTGGCTGGAACCCTAGCAATGGTATACTTTACTCAATTGAAAATGTAAAGACTGTAGCATGGGACTAGATCTGGGGTGAACTATCAAACCAAATAGTGATGACTTGAGAACCACACTTCAGACTCTGAGATATAGCTGAGGGGCAGTTGAGAGAAGAGGTTACAAACAGCCTTAGGAATGAAACTTCTCAAGTCGAATTCCCAGCTACTTCCTGGCTTTGTGATATTGGGTGCCAAAGTGTATGATTCAGATATTGAACCTTCTGATGCTTTAATTTCCTCAGCTATAATACAATAATAATAATAAAAGGGGGAAGACACAGTACATGCCTACCAGTCCGCCTCTTTTCTCATCTGGAAACAAAGCCATTTCTTTGGAACTTGGTGGGGTCATCTCACTAAAGCCAATGTGCCCAGTGTCCTTTCCTCCCTCTCTTTGCCTGCCCATCAACAAGTAGACTATGATGCAAATAAGAAATAAATCTTTTATTTTATGAAGGCACTTAAGACGTGGGGTTCATTTGTTACAGAACTAATCAACCTCAAAACTACTTGAAAGCACTAACTAGACAAATAGTAATAAATAAGTCTATAGGTTATTCTCATTATTATTATTTAAATACCACCATTCTTCTGAAAACTTGAAGGGCCTGGCACTGTCACATTTTCTACCTTACACACTTCTTGGTGTCGTTTTCCGTCCCAGTGCAGCTGGGCCCTTGCCTGCTGTATAACCCCACCTTTTCTAGCAATTTATTAATCTTTGGCCTACTGCAGTCAAAAGCCATTACCTAGTCTTCTATTTGCCTGACCTAATGAGGCTAATTGGTCTCTGTCCTCCTTATAACATCTATTTCTTGCTTACACACTTTACAGAGGCACACTATTGGATATTATACGTTATATATGCAGTAGTACTCACTGAGAACTCAGCAATAATTAGGGCGTGGGAAGCCTATTTATTTATTTATTTATTTATTTATTTATTTGAAAGAAGCATTAGTCTCAACTCTGCAATTTCCTTTCCTTTAGTACATTCAGGTCAATAGATAAAAACCTTCATGTTCCTTTAATGTGGAGATGAGCAAACCTGGCTGCCTTTGCCAAATAGTTTGACGAACTATTTCTGGCCATTTCTCAGGCGTTCTTTAGCTGGCGACTCCTCCGCAAGCGTGTTCTCCCAAATGATTTCTCCCCTTCACCTTTTGGTGTGTATGCATTTCAAAGGGATTTTAAGCCAGGAGTTTCTAATCTATTCATACCTTGCTGATCAAAGTCGGGACATTTGTCCTGGTTCTAAACAGGTGTTTGACCCAGGATATACCTAGAGAGGTTGGCAGCAGCTACCCTCTAAAAAAGAAACCAAGCCACTTGTCTGAGTCAGGAAAGCAGCTCATTCACCTCGTTACTTTAGACACTGTTTAAGGTGAGATTTCCCCCCTTTGAGTTGTCAAGGCCAAAGAAAAATATGCATTTCTAAGTCCTTTTGAGTTCATACCAACCAAAAATGGGAGCAGCACTAGCTATTCTAAATGAGAGAGGCTTGCGGGCAGCCATCTGGTTGGAAAGGTGTAGGTGTAGAGCCCAGCTGACACGGCACCTTACATAAGATTGACAAGGGGAGGGCCAAGGTCGTGGGGAGGTAGAAGCAGACGTGTTCGGGGATCTTGGCAGCCACTCCTTACCATTTTTGACCTAGCAACAATAAAGTAATATTCGGGGGGCTGAAGTTTCCAGAGCAACAGCAACCAGTGAAATGCTATCTGGGTAAAGACTGATAATTAAAGGCAAGAAGGGTCTGAACATCAAGCCTGCCAAACGAGCAGGCTGGCTACATGCCCAGGTTATTTTGCCACGGTTCCATTTTTCCTGGCAACTTTTTATAATATCAGTCTTCTCCCCAAAAATGGCAGAACATATTGTGAGGGTGGACATCCACTCAGCAGATATTTCTAAGAAGGTTTGTCTTCTCAAAAGGCAGAGGGACAGGCCCACTAGACCCATTTGGAATCCATAGCATGGGTTGGAGTGATGTTACCTCAGAAAGGCAAACTTGGACTGTCATAAAGATCAGTAACTATGCAATTCCTTCTAAGTTTAAAAGTTAATTTTAAACTGATATTTTAAAAATGTGCCTCCCTTGTACCCCTCGAAGACACCAATAAGAAACAAAGTTTAAATTTATGAAACAAAAAGTTTTGATAAATCTGAAATCCCTGAATTGTGTTACATTTGTGGGCCGTAGTTTCTGAAGACAACTTTTTAAAAATAAAACCAGGAGTAGCTGCTGGACTCTAGAGTAGCACCATGATCCTTCCTGTGTGGACTGGCCTCTTTTGTGAGCGCAGTGGGGCCTGTGACTTGCTCTGAACCCAGTAGACATGGCAAAGGTGCTGGGTTCTCACTTTCATGATTACACGCTGTTGAAGGGGTTTCATCCTGCTAGCCAACTGGCCCACACAACAAGAATCTGAGAGTAGCCTCGAGGGGGCCAGAGTGCCCATCAGGTGACAGCAAACAAGTAGCCTGGACCTTCAGTCCTACCGCACAAGAAAATGAATTTTGGAAACTAGAGTGACCCTAAGATTGATTCTTCCTTAACAAAGCCTCCAGGTGTGACCACATCCAGTAGAAGGTCTGTCAGCTGATGAAACGTTGAACAGAGGACTTGCCTAAATTATGATCAGACTCCTGACTCAAAGAATCTACAAGATAATAAATCTGTGCTACTTTAAGCTCCTGTATTTGTGATAATCTGCTACCCAGCAATAGATAACTGATACACTCCATGTTCATCAGAATGACTTTTCCTACTCATAAATTTTATACTTAAATGATGAAAAAAAAAAGCTAAGTTCTACAGCCATCTGATACTTCTTTTTGTTTGTTTGTTTGATATAGATTTTTTCTGTAGTCTAGGCTAATTCTAAACTTACTATGTAGCCCAGGCTGGCTTCAGATTAATGTCAATCCTCCTGCCTCATTCTCCCAAGGACTGAGATTACAGGCACGTGTCATCATGCCTTGCTAATCCTTATGTGGTGCTAGAGAGCCAAACCCTGGGCCTTGTACATGGCAGACAAATGCTTTAACCACTGAGATACACCACCAGCCCCTGGTACCACTATTAAATGACACAATGAGCCACAACCTCACTGTGTCAAGTCACTACCAGGATAAACCTAGACACACAGAAGCAGGGGTGTGCCTTTTTCCTCTTTCCAGTATAGTTAGACAATCCATAGTGA
This sequence comes from Ctenodactylus gundi, assembly GCA_004027205.1. Lineage (NCBI taxonomy): Eukaryota > Metazoa > Chordata > Mammalia > Rodentia > Ctenodactylidae > Ctenodactylus > Ctenodactylus gundi. Next base: position 189,336 of record PVKB01001497.1, read on the forward strand.
ATGATGACCTGTCCCTTGGGCATTTGGACACTGCATTGAAGGACATGTTTTGCCAGAACAAATAGAACCCACTATATAGAAGTCACCAATATCCTTCCCAGGTGGCTGTTAGAATTTTCTTAAGCCCCCAACTACATTTGCTTTAGCCTCATCCATGGGCTGGAATTTACAGAGGTTGCATGCACTTTTCAAAATCTCATTGTGTTCAGAACGAAATCCACACTTGGTAATGTGACTTCCAAGATCTCTAGAACCTGGCACAGCCCTTGTCTCTGGCCTCCTCACTGACTTCCTCCCCCAGTGTTTGCTCTTCAAGCACACAAACCAATCTGACGTCAACTTCCAAGGCTCATGTCTGGAACATTCTCAGAATTTCCATCACCAAGACACCTGATTTCAGTCTCAAAGGTCCCGTCCCTCAGCGAGGCCCTCCTCAGCTCCACTGAAGGTCACCTTCCTCCCGGTCCCTTCCTCCCATACAAACTTCTGTTCTTTCCTTCAAGATACCTCCCTGAAGAGACTTGCTTACATACCTTACTTACGTGACAGTTGTATGTTTTTCTCACTAGACTATAAACAACATGAAAGTAAGGACTGTCTCATATCCACAGCAAACTGTACTAGATTGTCACATGGGGAAAGTTCCATAAACGTTTACTCAGTGCACAGGGAAACAGACAGTGATATTTACATTGACAGGATTGCCATCACTTGGTTTTTCTTCTTTGCTCCAAGCACACCTTCCTCTCACAGGTTCAAACTCCAACAGCCGTTCTCACACTAACTCAGCCAGAATTTTTCCTGTATCTGCACCTGCAGCTCCTTTTAATTTAAAAGAGAAGTGGTCGAAGAGATAGTTCTGACCTCAAGGACTCTACAAACTAAGTGAGTGGCAAGTGGGAGTGAGTGCATAAATTGTTCAAAATCTACCCATAAGGCATTCACCTTGCCAATGTCTTGGCCAAAGTGAGCAGGAAATTGCCTAGAGCACTGTAAGGGGAAGGAAGGAATGATTGGAAAACTTCTTATAGGAGCTGAATCTGGAACCGGTGTATAATGGGAAATGTGGCATTGGCTTTAAAGAAAGTTGAAAGAATAAGGAGAATCCATCCCACTCCCTGTTATATCCATTTCCCAGAGCAACATGTACAAGTATATTGCCTCTTCTTCACTAACAAACTTATCTAAATGACCAACATTGACCCAACTCAGGTGAGTTAGTGTTGGTCAAGTTTGGTTGTACCAACCCTAATTAAATCAGAAACTCCAGGACCTGAGCTAGAAATTGGTATATTTTATAAAGACCCCAGAGAGTCCAGTGTGTTTTCAAGGTTAACGTTGCATCTACCATAGGAGTGACTCACTGAGAAACATTACGTAACATGAAGGGGAAGCAGTAACATGTCAGGGCTAAGGCCCTAGCATAGAAGAGCCTAGGTTCAACTCTAGGCCCTGTAGGTCACCTGACTAGTTACTTTGGACAAGTGGCTTAACCTCGCTGAGTTCTGTTTACTCACTTGTAGACTAGAAATAATCAATATATTTATCTCATAAGGTCAGTGGAGACTTAAATGAGATAAAGGATTTGGTACAAATTCATTTTTTGAGATATCAGCTTATCATTTCAAATTCTTTTCCTCATCATTAATCCTTAATTCTTCTTGAAGGTATTAGAAAATCCAATATGCATTTCTAAAGTCTTTGCATTTATCAGCTAAGCAAATCATTGTAAACTCTGACCCACAGCCTCACCCCAGTGTTCTGATCAATCCAAGCACATTTAAGTAGAGCCCCCAAAGAAACAAGACTGAAACTGAGTAAGGTCATCCTGGGAAACCATGAGTATGTTAATAAAAATGGCACCCCTGAGCAATGGAGCCAGTAGGCTCCCCTGGCAAGTAGACTGGGTGGCCTGGATGTCTGGTAACCTTTTCTGTAAAACATGACAGGGCTTTCATGTGTGAGAGGGGGAATGGTTACTGGGATTTAGGCCAGGGCCTGCACACTGACCTCCATCCCCAGACTATGTTTATTTGGTTTTTTATTTATTTGATTTTGAGACAAAGTCTCACTTAGTTGCCTACCTTGGACTCAAACTTGCAATCCTCCTGTCTCAGCCTCCCAGAGTACCATGATGACAGGGCATTTAAATGAAATAGAGTGAAGTTTTTCCACTTTACTTTGGGTGACAGTGCCACTTTCCCTTCATTAGTGGGATTCCAGTCCTAGAATAATATAACCCAAATCTCTCTCCGTCTCATCCTGATCACACCCTCCAAAATGCTCTAACACCGGCCCTGGTTAAACTCACTTGGAAGTTCTCTAAACTCCATAAAAAAGGGCAATGTGCCAAGAATGAGACCACTTAGAGCCGTTTACCCCCCTGGGTAGACGCTGAGAATTCCCCACAGTCTGTTGTTTGAACATGTCTGTGTCTCTATAAGGATATTTAGGGCACTTCCCTTGTAGATTGAGCAATTCATGAAAGATAAAGTCCGAAAAAAATGTTTTTCAATCCATGATAGGGAACATTTCTGGAGCAAAATTAGGGTTGACTTTAGATATTTATATTATTTTCCTTAGTGTCATTTGATATTTGCGGAATAAACACTGATTATGTTTGTACTATGAAAAGACACATTTTTAGTTGAAAGAAAATGCATGCTTTAGAAAGACTTGTGAAAGTAAAAAGTGGGTTTAGAAAAGCCAAGAATCTTCAACTTTGTAAAGAGCTTTCAGTGAATATGGATTCTGAGTACCGACTGAGTTGGAAAAGCCTTTTGCACAGGGAAGAGAAGACAAGAAAGACTCTTGGTTGAGAGAGGACAGTCTTGCTGGTTCCCACTGGGTGGCTGTGGGCATCTCAGGTCTTCTTTCAAGGCTAACCAATGACATGACAGAGAATATGCCATCACATATGTTTGTGGGAACAGAGTCCAGACCTCCAACGCTGCCCTAGAAACTTTCTCCTCAGAAAAGACTTAAGTCTCCATTTGCAAACCGAATCAGAGCTTCGCATGATTCCAAAGGACAGCCATTCAACTTTTCCCCTTCCATCACTCAACTTGGAAATATTCCTTTCTGTGGATTCTCATGAACTCCTGCCCAACACCAGGTGCAAATTGAAAAAATCCCACTGGCCAATTTCAGCACAGGGAGGCCTACTGTTCTCCCAACAGAGTGCCCCTCTTTCAGGCCAGGCCCTCTGATCACAGCTCGTGGGCACACAAGCCAAGGGTTTTGCTTTCATCCACAAGCATCACTCACGAAGAACTCCTCCCCTGTGGTGGTGTCCTGTATAGATCCCCTGCCCAAGGGCTGAGGCACAACAGCCTGTGAGGCCCCGGCATCTGCCCGAGAGGAAAATCAGAGATTTTCTTTGTTGCTTCTGATCTTTAAATAAATGTACCATGGTCCCCAACTAAGATGTGTTATATTCCACTCATTGAAATTTATGAGTGGCAGTCGTTATCATCTGGCAAATTTTGCACAGAAAATTCTTCCCTTTAGTTTGCCATAGAAAGACTTTTAGATGTCCTTCCGCACTTGGGACACTCCACAATATACCATGATATCAGCTGTAACACCAGTATCTAAGGAAGGAATAGAGTGACCTAGCTCTCAAATTGGTCCAAACAGGAATTCAATTCCGCTTTCAAGTCAGTGCTCCATAGTGGTTGTGGCTTGAGACGTGATCCAATTCATTTCCACTGTACAAGCATTTATCGAGCACCTGCTTTGAGATGTCGCTTGCTGTAGATACTTAATTCAAACACCTGTTACTTAACTGAGTTTCTGCTTGCTTATCCTATGGTGAAATTGGATAATCAGGATGGGGTACCCCCATTTGCCTCTAATCCCCAGTGACACATTTCACTCTCTGCTAATAAGTAGGGGTACATCTAGTTACAAGAGTTCTAACATTAAGGTTTTTGATCCAAATTGATTAGATTTTTTTCTACAGACTGGTAGCATAGACGTGGCTTCCACATCTGAGGAATAATGGTGGGGGCCTTGGAAAATATTTTCTGATGTTGTTACCAGATTCAGTCTACCCAACGCACAGCTCAAAGAAGCAGCTTAGACGGCACTTTAGAAGAAACACACCAAATTGTCAGATCATATTACATAAAGTGCTTGACCTATTCTGTGAGCTCAACGTATCAGTAAGTATCCTCTAGGGTATCAATGGTCTGCTCATGCTGGGTTATCCGGGAAACAAAGGAGAGCCTGTTCACCAGGTGTGGGCAGCATTTCAGCAAAGACACACAAGGGCGGTGAAGTGTTGCATGGCCAGCTGCATTGAGAACCACTAAAAGTCCCAAGAAGCAAGAAAGTGGCAAGGGTACCAGAGCAGGAGAAGGTAGCTACAAAAACAGGGGTTGTAGCTTTGGGTAGAAAAACCTGAACAAACCAAAGCAACCACGTAGGTAAGAGCTAGAAAATGAATCCCTCAGCCCTCCTGCTTTCTGGAACCCAATAATGTCTCCTGGTAGCCATACCTCACTAGGAGCAGAGGTAGATAGTCAGAAGTGCCAGGACACAGAAAAAGAGGAAGAGGGACTGTAGGGCCAAAGAGATCTGGAATATGGACGTTCTGCAACATATGATGAGGACTCAGCATGACAAATGTATTGTTTCTCAAGAGCTAAATGCAAACACATAATTAGAGAGTGGATGCTTCAGCTGATTGTGGTTCAGGATGCAGTCTGATCAGGACAAGAAGGGAAGTCATTGTGGACCAAACAGTCCTAAGGAAAAGAGCTTCAGAAAACAGCTGTCTGGACAGAGCCTGGGTATAAACAGCTGTGGTAAGACCAGAGTCCAGAAAGGCAGAGAAGAGTGGGCTGGGGGATTCATATATACCAGGCCGAGGCATTGGAACTTCTGATGAGCTTTATGAAGAGAATATTACCACCAGATCTACATTTTAGAAACTCTGTGTGAGCTGTGCAGAGATGGGATTAATTATTCTATAACTTTAGACTTCCTTTCTGTAAATAAGCCAGAGAAAGAGACAAGATAATCAAAAGAAATAGAAATTGGAACCAAACACATTTGAGCCACAGTAGTAGTCTGCCTCTACACGGTATGTGCCTGTCACACAATCCACGGACACTCTTCAGTTGCAGGTAGAGACCACGGAGCACTGCACAGAAGGTCCACATCCATTCGTGTCTTAAGTTCCTGAGGGGCTTTGCTTGGCACACGAAGTCCTCAGTGCCCGACTCTCTTGCTGAACTCCATGCGAGCTTAAATAGCTGCCTCGTTACTTCACATTCAATTATGCACACGTTGTAATTTTCTCTTTGAGTTTGTAGTTCATTTTGATTAATTACATTATAGTTCTTTCACACACCCTGGCAAGTTCTGCTGCCTGTGCCTTCACCCTACCTCCAGGGCTGCTCATGCTCAGCACACGGACAGATGTTTGTTTTCTTAAGAGCAATTGGTCAGACCCTGCCCAGGAATCAGTGTGTGCTTCGGAAGAGCATTTCTTTCCAACTGGAATGCCTGTGCCTGTAAGCACTAATGATCCACACTTTGTATGTCCAGGGCAATCAGGCGGGAGAATTTGGATTACTTATGGTAATCAAGTAATACCTCAGCTATTTAACAAAATATGTTAATTTGGAACATAAAAATGGACTGTGCTGCCCTTTCCAGAGAATATTACAATTTTTTAGAGGCCTTCGAAGCCTATTCAAAGACTGACTTTTGTAGGAGTTTTGAGCATGATGCAGCAGAGCTCACAGGGAGCTATTTTTGGTCAGGGAAATCCTTTAGTACCCATCTCATTATACAACTACAGCACGAAGGCTGCCTGAAGCCTGGATTTGGGAGCACAGACTCCTACTCAACTTTAAAAACTTTGCTGAACAATGGAGGCTTTCTGGATGGGTCTGGAATACTCTGTTGTTAGCTCACTTTGAAGAGACTCTTCTACACACTGATGTTGGGAGCAACTATTAAAGCCCTTTGTACTGTGGTTTGTTAGACATTGATGTCCTGTGTATACATTTTTTGTTTTCAATGGAATGAATCTTTTGCAAATAAGAGTCATATATGAATATCCACATCTATCTTAGTTACTCTCTCAGTGACCTGTCTCATTGCTGGGACAGAACATCCAGCACCTGCATTTTCAGGGAGTAAATATTGACTTTAGCTCACAGTTTCAGAAGGTCTCAGTCCATTCACGGGTAGCTGTCAATGGTGGAAGCTTCTGGTGGGGGCATAGCTGAAGGAAAGCTGTTATAATATGGCGGACAGGTAGCCAAGTCAGGAGGAAATGGTAGAGCTGGCATATATCATTCCAGGTCAGGTCCCAGCGATCTACTCCTTCTAGGTCAAGCCCCAGTGTCCTGCCCCTCTGAGTCAAGCCCCAGCAATCTACCTTTTTGAGGTCATGTCCCAGAGATCTACCCCCTCTGGGTCAAGCCTCAGTGTTCCACCATCCAACTAGGCTCCATCTCTTAGCAGCATTTGGTTCTTTAGTTATTCCATTACATTCAAGCACATAAGGCTTCCAGGGCTCATCATTCTAGATCAAAACCGTAACAACATCCTTCAGACCTGGCACAGGTCCTGGAACATAGCAGATTCTTTTTAACTACATGATTTCATAATGACAATTCTCCCAATTTGATGATGTGCCCATGAATCACCATAGCCAGCTGCCTGTTACTTGAACCTAACAACATATTATGGATATATCTTGTCCCATAATGGGTTAACACAGAAAAAGACACAGTGTCACTTTCAAAGCATTCTACCATCAAGCCGTTGCAGAGCAAGTTCAGATTCAAGTTGAACAGACACAGCCCCATCTCTCACTGAAAGGAATGTCAAAACTATCTCCAGCCATCTTCACCACACAAAAGCTGCCAAAGCCTATTAAAAGAAGACTGGGTACAATTCTTTAATCTGTTTTATAGTCTGTTCAAAGAGGCCAATAAGCCAATCACATTCGGTGTCCCACGAAATAAAAAGTTCAAAAGATGTGGAAAATGGTATAAAGCAGAAAAAGAAAAACCCAAAGATTTTTCTAGTATCTGTGGTCCTGCATAGCTTACTGCCCAAGCAACTTGATCCCGGGGCTTTAGATCTTCATTTGAGTCCCACTGTGGCCCCCAACAGCATCTTTCCCCAGAAGGCAACTGGACATTTTAGGTCTTAAGACAAGGTCAGAAACTGGAGCTGAAAAAAGTTAGAAAGTCTTGGAAATAGGTCCAACAAATTTAGTCCAATAATCTTCCATTGTAGTAATTCTTCTAGTTTGCAACTCTGAATGTCCCTTGATTGGAAATTCTCTCTCCTCTCTCCCTTCCCCTTCTCCCCTTCTTTCCCTTCCCCTTCCTCTCTTTCTCTCTTTGCAGGTTTAAAGGTCTAATCTACTCATGTGCTTAAGTAAAACATAGAGTCTTTTCCTCATCTACTTTCTTCCACGCATAGTCAAAGTGCTTGGCCAAGCAAATACACCAATAGCATCAACTAAACTGGTCAACTATTACATAGTGAAAAATGAGGACTTCAGTCAACATAGACACTGAAAGAAGTCCTTTTGAAACTAGGTTAATACAGCACTTTCGCTAAAAGCCCTTTTGTTAAGCTTGAAAGTTCTTGGCGAAGGGGTGGAGTCATCAGTGTTTCACAAGTCACAGGAAGGTCAAAGATCACCTGTAAGCTTCCCCTCCTTCATCATCTGTGTCCCCTTCAGTTTATCTGCGATGAATCTGGATTCAGTCCGAGGAACACACACGAGGACTTCAGCTCCCAAAGCAGACTGCTCCATAGGAGGAAGAGAGAAAAGAAAATACCCTGGGGTGGTTCTGTATTTCCCAAAGATTAAAAATAATCAAACAATAAGATATTCAGCTTGGATCATTGCAGATAGTGATTAATGGCTCTTTTCCCTGTACTGATGCCCTCTCCTGAGCAAACCCATCCCAACCTCATTTCAAAGAAAACGTTTGATAACACTTTGCTTGTTCCGTTTCTTGTACTGAAGTAAGTCAGGGTTGTCAGGGCCTTGACACTAACCAACTGCCTCCTTCTGTCTCCTCCTTCTAGGAGAGAACTGAGGGTGGGAAGAAGGAAGGCATTTGCGAAGGCCCCATGCAAGGGTTGCTGCCCTCAAAAGCTGGAGGTGAAGGGTGAGTGTTTCTGCCAGGCCGCACAGCACTCTCTTGACCATGAAATTGGCACACAGTGAGACAAGAAGTACCGGGTGACTACATAAATTGTAGAAACAATTCATCTTTTTTTGGAGGTGAGAAACTGACAAAGTGGGGGTAAGTAGAAGCAATGTTGTCAGTGCTCCTGTCCTTACAGGATTTCTCAGAACTTAAAACGAATTCATATATTTGTTCAACAAAGCAATTATTAGAACATCTACAATGTGCTACATTCGCCATTTCATCTTGCAGGTGTGCTGTATAAGGGTTTTCTATGGCGGCAGTGACAACAAATTCTAGGTTAATTACTCAAAGAGATAGATAGATAGATAGATAGATAGATAGATAGATAGATAGACAGACAGACAGACAGACAGACAGACAGACAGACAGATGTGATTTGTCTCAGTCCTTAGAATACCCAGCTACTTGGGAAATATTAGTGAAATGGCTGATATAGAAAAACAGCCACCACAGATTACTGTGAGCACAGCAACTCCAACGCTCATGGCCTTGAATTTTAATGCAGCAGTGTTTGGGTCACCCAGTATGATTTTGCAGGAATGATGGTATCCTTGGTCACTTATTTTAGACTGTAGAAATATAACAGAAGCATAGGGATTTCCTTTAGCTCAAGTTTCCCCTTATTCTCATGTGATTAGACAGAGAGCTTTTTATACTGGGAAACTCAGCAAGTTCATTTGCAAAATGACAATTTATCCAAAGCATATAGAGATCGCTAAGCCATGTAGCAATGTGGCAAATCCATTCTCCTAAATTCATAAATTTAATTGGAAATGCAATTTGACTTTTGTGTTCATAATGAGGTTAACATAAACTTAGCAACTTTTATTCCACGTGGTTGGCTATTTCCCAAGCAATTTTAATAGCTTACAATTGGATTTCCCCACCATAAAGAGACTTAGGTTTTATCCTACAACCCTATCAATGGATCTGAAAAAAGAGAGAGAAGGGGATCTCATCCTTCATAAATGTACCTAGTTACACCATCCTTTGTCCTCTCAAGCTACAAGTTTGTGAGTAAGAGCGATTCTCCTTTGTAACTTGTAGGAATGGAGAAAGTGCCTGCAGGGGTGGGCTTAGCAAACCCACTGGCCGCAGTGAATGTAGGCTAAAAAAAAATAGCAACAAACATCTATCCCATTCATTGTCTGTCAAAAAAAAAAAAATCAACTACATGCAATTTCTATGTAAGCTTCAGCCTGGCTCCTGAACGTCCGTCTCTGAAACGTTAACTCCTTGATGCTGACTGAGGCCCTGTCCTGTTGCACAGAGCCGGAACAAGAGTCCTATGGGACTTTACTCTAAATAACCACAGACGTATGGAGCTATCTTCTCAGAGTATTTCATTATTAACACAGAACTTGTACTTAAAAGCAAAAAGACCGCACTTCTACTTTAAAAAAAAAAAAAAAACCCTCTGTATGTATACTCAAGTGCTTAATTTCCTACCTGCCACCAGTGCCCACCCAGTGTTTGGAGCTCAGTAGCTAGATCAATAAGGGGAAGCTGGCAGCTTCTGTCACAAATAACCTCTCACTGCAGTGGCTTCCCACAGCCCGTGTGCTTCCCACACTCCCCTGGTGGTTTTTCTCCACATGATGACTCAGAGATTCAGGTTTTCTAACAGCTTATGCCACTGTCATCCAGAGCATATGGACTCCTTATCTCCATGACGAGAGGAGCAAAGGAAGAAAATTGTCCAGAGAAGCTCATGTCAGTCCTGGAAGCAGCACATGCCACTTTTTGCCCTCCTTACATTAGCCAGCACCCAGCAGGTCTTTTGCTTAACCGCAAGGAAGTATTAAAAAAAAGGTAGAGTTCAAGGGTGCCTAGCAAGAAAAACAGGATTGGGAAGAATCTTCCTTTTTTCTTCTGAGAGGTTATGCCTTACAACAACAGAACATAGAACAACAGGATCAGAAAAGGCCTAACATTGAAAGTATGAAGAAAAGTATCGTGCTGTGTAATGGCCTCCATGATCAACAAAATTGAGAGTGACAGTACCGTAACACTTAGAGACATGTATTCGGGAGTCACCCTGCTTCCATTCCCATGACCACTCTGCCATTTATTAGATATGTGATGCTGAGTAAATGACTCGCTTTTGTTGAGTGTTAGGCTTATCTGTGACATAGGGCTAATATTTCTTCACAGGATACCTACTGTAAGGATTAGATAAGCTAAAATATTGGAAGTACCAGTGCATGTTGGATCCTGGAAGAGAAGAGAGGGAGGGAGACTGAAAGGATCCAGACTCTGAGATAATAGATGATGGAAGGTAAGAGCAAACACATATGGCAGGTTAGAAAAGTGTCTCAATCTTCAGCCAAGAATTCTCCGAATTTCCGAAGTTCAGGCCTATCAGATGTGAAGTGCACTTGTTAAAATTGATGAAATTGATTTTCTTGTGGAAGTAAAAGTGCTCACTTGCATGGATACAGAAATGTCTGATGGGCCTCAAGGACAAGGAGAAAACCAAATCCTAGAAGTGCTAAACTAGAAATCAGGGCCGACTAGGGAGCCAGAGGGCTCTTCTCTCCTATGCCTCACTCTGCTTCTCTCTTCACAGTCGCAACCCTGTTTTTTCTCACTGCAGCTGACTTGCTCGATCATGATAAAAAAGGCCACTACCAATATTTACATGTCTTTTATACAGGAGGTCAACCAAACTAAACTGAAACCTTACCCCAAATTCCATATCCACAGGGAGGATCTGAGAATCCATTTTGGCCAGGTGCCACTCTTGGTCTCTTCGACTTTAACCAGGCCAGCCAGCTCATGTTGTTACAGGAACAAGATTTCTACGATAATGTCATCTAGCAGGATGGGATATGACCGTTCTCAAGACAGGAAGTGGGCTGCATACATTCCTTCTTCAGGTCTGTGATCACACGGTATCTTCTGACACTTCTTTTGTAGGTATTTCCATGGTGGTTGCCTTAGTTTTCATGTGCTTGTATCTTTCTCTCTGATCAGGTTATAATTAAGTTAAAAGTAAAAACCATATGGTATGATTTTTTTCTTTTACATAAGGCTGGTATAGTGTCCTAGAGTGAGTGAAAAAGTTGTTAAATAAATGAATAAATGATTATTCCCAAGGAGTGACTCTTGCCAACTCAATGACGAAAGGGCAAGTGTGATACCTGTGGATGTCTAACTTTCCTAAAGAAGGTGGTTGAGTCATAAAGAGATGATTCAGAAGAGAGTCTGTAGTTTTCCAGCTGATTTATATTTAGCCCATCTTGCAAGTGACTGCTCTGAGGCTCCAGAAATTGACCTGCCACCAACGACTAATCACTTTCTGTGGCTTCACTGAATACTCTTCCTGTCCTCACTAACTCCTAAAACTACACCTCAATGTATCATCAAGAGTACTTTTCACCTGAATGTTACCTTTAGAAGTACACATAGCAAACTTTCCACTACTTTACGCATGTGTTGCTATAACACACAATTGTCTTGATGCTGACCTCTTCATTCATCTGTCCACCCTTCGTTGAGTAGTCATACATTGTGTCATTCACGCGCACACCCCCAAGTATACAGCAGGGGTGAAGACCCAGTGTCTCCCTCCAATTGTTAAGATCTACTGATGAAACAGACAAGCCGGCAGGCAGTGGCTGGGAAAGCTAACCAGCACCTTCTCTGTATTTGTGGTTCTGCAGGCGGCATTTGGCAAATGAGGAAACTTACAAAAAGAGATTTTCCCTTCCATAGAATCTAATTAAAGAGAATCAGTTGAAAGGCCACGACCATGTCATGGCAATACTATCTGGGTCCCCCAAAAGCCTCTTGTATTTTGATGTTGGATTATCTATAGATTTCACGAGGGGCAGCTGAGTTTACTGAGATCTGGCAAACACTGAGAGTATGGTTGGGAAGGATACATTCTCGTCCTGGCTTCTCCCCAGTGCTCTATCTTTTCTCTTGCAATGCAGTAAGCAATGTTCTTCGCCAGACCTTCCACCATGCCACCACTGCCTGCTAACCATAAGTGGATGGAGATCTCTGAAATGTGAGCTGCAGTAAACCTGTCCTCCCTGTGTTGCATTGGGTATTGTGTGCCAGTAACAAGAAAGATGGAAACACACATGGTAAAAATATGTACCTAGTTTAATGGATATAATTTTGTGTTCTCGACTTTTCTTTCCATCTGTTTTCAAGCTGAAGTCTAACTATTGCTAAAATGGAACCCTTTTTCTTTTTAAAAATCTTTTTCTAGTCTTTCTTCTCATCTGATTATTCCTGGAATTCAATTTCCCAAGGCGCTAACAATAAGACAGTGAGTTCTCTGTGGCCCACAGGATGATAAATACACCAGAGGGGCAACAGTATATTGAGAGGCTGGCGAGAGAGGGACATGCATTAATTTGGCTCCCTGTGTCATTATCATGAGTCACCTAAATGCCTATGAGCCCCCATGACAGGAGCAGCAGTCAGCCCTTCACCCTGGCTATTTTGCAGTTATTCCTAGGAAATCACCAATGAGATGGAACGTTGCACTGCTAACCCCTCCCCCACCAAGCTAACAGAAGAGCTCTTCGGAAATTCCCCATGCTCGGGCTAGACTTGTGTGAGACAGAAGTGGGTATCAGTCTTTGTCCTAAAAGTCTCTGCAAACACTCTCTTCCCGCATCCTTCCTTCCAAGTGCAACAGTGGAAGATATGACCAACTAACGGGCAAACACCAGCACACCCCGCGCCTGAACAGAACACAGCTTCCCGGTGAGAATTAGAACACACCCCATGTGAGATGTACGCAAGCCTGCTACTGGAGCTCTGGATCTCCCTGGCCGTATTTTGGTTTGGCGGTAACTAGGGGACCTCAGAAGGCCGCAGAATTAGCAGGCCTTGTGTGAGAACGTTGTTCCATTATTTATTCAGAGTAAACAGTCACATAGAAGCCCACAGGAGCCATCAAAGCCAGCAGTTGGCCTGGCCTGCGGGCAGAATTGTTCTTCTTGTGTCCTCTTCAGGGCCTTTTCTAAAGAAAGCATCGCCACATTTTTAAAATACGATGGGCTTTGTCTGACTTCATTTTGGGTGGTGCACAGCTTTGTCCAGTTTTTTCCAAGTTTGGGGAAAAAAAAAGTGTTGGCATTGTGGTTAACCCCGGGATGCTCACTACCTACTCCCCTCCCACAGTTATAGATTGTTTTATTCGTATCTAGTTTCTTCTTCTAAAGAAAAGTGTTCTGCCATTGCACTCTTCAGTTTCTGCCACTTGTGTGGTAACAAGTTTTAAATGTTCCAGAGGTGGTTTCTTTCATTGCAATTTCGAGGGCTCTATATCACGGTTCAGAAGTTGGTCATTCCTGGATTAGGCCAGCCTGGACTGAAGTACCAAACACACGGAGAATAGAGCTCAACAAACAGTAGCCAAGGAGATTTACAAAATATTTTTCACTTTGAAATATCAGTCATTTAGGTTCTTTCCCTGTTAGAAGTAATCTGGAAGAGGCATTTATTAAATTTCAAACAATCCAGCATAAGTAAGTAAAGGTACCACAGTCATGTGAGCTTATATCCTATGGATAGCAAAATGAAAATGATAGTCAGTTGAGCAAAGATTTCTGCTTGTGTTTAAGTGGCCTTTGTGACTTGGTCCATTCATGCTCGCAGCCTCGGTTGTTAAACTTGGAAAATTCAACATTAAAAGATGCTCAAGAATTTCACATCTGAATTCCAGAAGCAAAAGATCATACTCATTTTTCAGACTTACTTTTAAATATCCAGCTTTCTGAAAAAGTACGTGCAAAGTGTAGACTTAACATCACTCAGGCAAGATGGAGTCCATTTAGTAGCTGGGAACATTCAGCCACAAATGTTGGAGAGTCCTCTGCTTTTCTCTGAGACCGTTTTTGGAACTTTCTCAAGGCCTTTGCAGTCTCCCATCTCTACAATCAAGCTCAGAGGCCCATTGTACAATTTGAGAACCTGTTTACAGTCATCAAGCTCCTCGGCCTCTTCCACAGACCACCAGAACCTCAATGACCCACACTGGGGGAAGCTCTTGAAGAAAGGGCTGAGAGGTGCCGCCTCCGTTCCAAGTGTAAAGACTCGGGAGAAACTTAGGCAGAAGCTGTGAGTCTCCGTGTGGGACCAATGCCTTCGCCTGTGAGGCCACTTGCATCTTGATGCTACTAGATCCCCTGCCTCAGGCATATATGGAAATAGCACCTCACCAAAGCTCATTCCACAGGTCCCTGAGCTCTCTTGTGAGCAATTTCCCTCACAAGTTGAGTGACTGATACTAGACAGACATGAATTTTAGTTGCTGCTGTACTATGTACCAGACGTGTAACCTTACCAGCTCATTTCTTTCTGAGCCTCTGTTCTCTCACCTATAAATGAGGTAGATAGCAACATTCATGAAGCTGTCATGACATGCATTAAGTGCCCAACAGTCATTAGCAGTTACCAAACTAATCAATATGCATCTGGGAAAGAGCCAGTCACTTCGAGGGAGAAATGATTAAAGTCATAGGTTCTTTCATTTTCATATAAAACACCAGTTGATGTGAGAAGCAAAATATTTGTCAGGACCAAAATTCACTCCTTTTGGTCATTCCTGAACTTGGAGTCAAACTCTACTATAGGGCTAGAATATGTAGCTTCCTGGTTCAAAGCAAAAGTCCTTCATAGTCAAGGCAACTTGAAACTTCCCAGTTCTCAATTGTGACAGCCTTCATCTATTTTTCCTCTGAATTGGTTCTTGAATCTGTTCCTTCTTCTTTCAGAGTGTGAGACCTCCTCCTGGCCACCTAGAATCTGCATTTCCACCTCCAGGCAGCTGAGAGAGAAAACTCAAGGTAGAGTCAAGAATGCAATCATTGGAGAACTCATATTCTAAAGAACTTCCATTGATGTAATTTTTGGACCAAAATATTCACTGTGTTTGATATTTCAAATACTTTTGAGGAAATTAGGATTTTGTGTTTATCCAAAGGTAGGTTTGGTTAAGAAAGGCTTTCAAGGCAGTGATCTTGCTTTGAGATATTACTAGTTTTAAAAACAATAAGAATTGTAAATAAGTGGTTCTTGAGGTCTTTTTCCTGACTCTGTCATTGAGTAGTAAAGATTAAAGATCCCATAGCCCTGCTCCATAGGCTAAGAACTCTGTGACTATTAGTTCAACCTGTGACTCATGAATCTTACTTTTCAATTTCATGCTTTGTAATTAAATTTTTTAATAATGATCTTACTTGTTTATTCCTGCTCCTCTTTGGGAAAGAATTCTTAAAATTTTTTTTGAAATACCTAAGTATGCCATTGTACCTATTGCTTTATATATAATATATTTTTGATATAGAGTTAAGTTCATTTAATGTACTTCATTTATTCAGTCTTTGATATAAGTTTAGCCTAAGAAAACTGATTGATATAATGATAACTTGAATGTCTTTTGAATAGCAGCACAGCTGATAATAGCCAAATCTTGAAAGAAGCCAAAATGCCCAAGTACAGGTGACCGATAAAAAAGATGTGGCATATGTATCCAATGGAGTATTACTCTGCCGTTAAGAATGACAAATCTGAGTCATTTTTAGGAAAACGAATGCACCTTGAGACCATTTTGTTTAGCAAAATGAATCAGACCCAGAACGTTAAATATCCTAAGGTTTCTCTAATATGAGAAAAATCAAGCCGTATAAAATGTAAGACATGTGGAAGAAAGTAAAAAGATGGACTTTGTAGGGAAAGGGAAAGGGGGTGAGAGGATGGGAAGAAGAAACGGAGGTGATGCATAAGAACCAAATAGGGGTGATAGCGGGAGGTAGGGGGAGGGAGAAGTTGTGGGAGGGTCAGAAAGACAGAGGGAAGGGATTGTAATTGTGACACAATGTATATGCGCACAAAACACTCAAGTTAAATGTAAATATTATATATATATCAATATTTTTTAAAAAGGAAAAAAAAAGAAAGGCCCTCAAGCTCCACCTTTGAGTGCATGTAGGGTTGCCCCTCAGCTGCCTTTGTTCTAACTTTCTCGGTGCAACCTGTTATCAGCCTCACTGAGTCATGGATTCTGTGGGCAAGCTCCCCAAGTGCTCTTCTCTGCTGCTCTTCTACCTGTGCAAGTTTACTCGTGCACAATGGCCTGTCTTGAGCCCTTTGCCTCTAATAGGCCTTCTTGAATGTCACCTCACAAGAGGAGTAAACGAACAGTCAGAAGAATCTATATTGGCATCCCAGTCCTGCTGGTTCCTGGTTCTATGATGCTGAGCAGTAACTTGCAGAGTCTCATCTCTGCGTACCACAAAGAACTCAAGTTCCACTGTGCTGGGAATAAAACTGTGAGTGCTAAACACAGATCTGTAACATTCACTGGCTTGACCACCCTGTCACTCCCCAAGTCAGTTTAGATGCAGTGTTTCAGTGCTGTTTGTTTGTTTGTTTGTTTTTTAAACCCCCTCTAAAAGTATGGAAATTTCTAAAGAAGTTTTTCTTCTAATTCAACCAGAGCCCGCTCATCCACGCTTGGAGGCTGGAATTTTGCCCTTACTGCTAATTCCACTGTTGTCTCAGTCATTTTGCTGTGATACACTTTTATTGCCATTGGAGTAGACTGGCTTCTAGGCTGGAGAGAACCTACCATCATCCCTGCCACCATATTGATCCAATTCATGTAGGCATATGGACACCCTTGCTACTGTTCCCTAGCGAAAAGAAGAGGAAAAGATTAAAGAAAAAAAAAAAACTCTCATCTTTTGGTCAAGCAAGAATTTCCCTAAAGGATGCTAACTAAACCCCAGAGTTTTACAGCTGTTCTCCAGGTTGTAGAAGATTTTAAATACACCTGCATCCAGAAGTTTTATGAGCTCTTCAAATCTTTATCTTGGCCAAATCTTTAAATTGAGGAAGGACTGGGAGTATATTCCAGTGGTTACAGTACTTGCATAAATGGGTGCGCCTACTGGCCACATATCTCTGGCCTACTCCATGAATTTTTTGCCTGAGGATTCTGTCCCTATTCCCATCTGTGTGTAAATTCTTTTTACACCTCAGCAGCGCAGGGCCTCCTCTGTAAAGCACTGTATGCAAAGGATTGTTTCAAAGTCTGAAGGGGAAACATCAGTTCCTACAAGAGGACTCCAAGAAACATGTGAGACTAAGGTGAAAATACATACCCAATGAGGGTTTTAAGAATGATAAATTGTACTAATATAATTTCAATGACTGATGACCTTACTCCAGGAAACCTTGTTTGTTCTTAGGTGACATAAGCATTTAGTTCCTTGATCTTCATAGGTAAAGACCTCACTTGTCCTTGACCCCATGAGAATTAGTATGAGTCTCTGGTTAGCCCTGAGCCTGTTCTTTGGCAGTTGTGTCTTTTTTCGTACACTGGCACCACCTCGTCCCAACTCTATATTGATCCCATTGTCTCCTACGCTCGGCTGGCTCAGCACAGTGCCTGATATCTCATAGCCCTTTAATAATTCCGCAGTGGAGTAAGTTCAGAGAAAAGGAAGCCTGAACCAAGTAGACCCAATTTTACTTGGAAAATAACTGTGTCAGCACATCTTTTGAAACTTGTGTACTCTCAGCTATCCTGCAAGTGACTCAATGTGAAGGTGTTTATTTTTTGAGGCTCTATTATTAAGCAACAGTGCCCCACAAAAGGTAGATATTCATTGGATGTTTGTTGGAGGTAATAATAATAATTGAATTAATGCTTCCTTAATTGTTCAACTTATGACTCCATTCTAGGTGCCATCATTAACTCAAATCTCTAAATGTTTACCCTTCAACCAGCTCAATAAAAATATCTGCAGTACCCCAGGGCAGTGTTGCCATTAGTTCCCAACCTAACCACCACTACAAGAGTGATTTCAACATGGGAATCCAGACTTTCATATTGAAATCAGAGGGTTGTACTAAGAGGAACCAAACCAGCTTTGCACACCCATATCAGCATCATCACCTGGGAAGTATATTAGAATACATATAGACTCCCAAGATAGTTGTAATATAGCCATCTGGCTCTGAGGAGTGGGCTGGTCTTTGGCAATGTTGATTGGTCATCATTGGCATTATGATTTGGATCTGGAATGTCCCCAAATCCTCGTGTATTTGAATATTGTGGATTATCTATGGATTTCATACGCTGTTAGGAGGTGGGGCCTGATTGGGAGGAACAGATCCCAGGGGCTTGACCCTCAGGGGTTCGTGCTAGCTCTGTCCTTGCTGATGCAGGCTCCTGATACCATGCTGTGAACAGCTTCTTTCCAGCGAGGCCTCTCTCATGGGCCCCCACCATTGCTGACTGCCTCCTGAAACTGTAGGCTACAACAAACCTTCCTCCTTTAAGCTGTGGACATTAGTATTATGTTCCAGCAACAAAAAGTAATCGAGGCAATCAGAGATCAATTAAGACTTTTCTAAGGTGAGTGATGCCTGTATTACAAGGGAAGGGCAACCAAGGAAATCTGAGGGACACGGGGTGTCAGCGTTTCTAACCAAAGGACTTGCCAGGTAGAGATTTACCATAGGCAGACACCTGTGTGTTGTGTGGCGCTCAGGAAGCATGGTGGGAATGTGGCATGGCACGTGAATAGGGAAAAAAACAGGTGACTCCAGCAACAGAGCTTTGCAGGAACAAGGACAGGAAGGAGGCAAGAAGTCTGAGGAAGCCACACGGCAATTCAGCAAAGGTTTCCAAGAGATTCAGTCTCGAATCCTGAGTCTTGGCAGAGAATGTATCAGAGCCACAGTAGTAAGTGGCTTGAGTCTGAATGCACACGGATGGGGTCAAGACTGTGCTGTTTTCTTGTTTCAATAGGGAGAATCGCGGACTGTCGCCAGGAGCCTGAGAAGCGATGAGGTAGCACAGAGCCAGAGCTGGCCACCTTGAATATTTGAGAGCTCTGAAATTGTTCAGGTGAATACAGAAAACAACAAAGTCCAAAATGCAACTCAGAGGAATGATCTGTTTATGAGAAGTAATATTTGATCCTGGTGAATATTTGTGATAGCTCCAGGAGATAATTTTATAGAAGTAGAGGAAAAGACACCAAAGTCCAGTTATTCCTAGGTCTTCTGATTTTGCACTGAAGGCTACGGTAAGCTTCTGAAGGCATAGGCTGAACCAGATGAATCTGTTCTAAATGGAGCGTGAATCAAGAACCCCATCCCGGTTATGGGGGATGGGGAGCACCATGGCCATCAGCATGACACCACTGCTGATGTTCTCAGGTCTATGATGCACTGGACGGGGCACTGAGGTGCAGGCGGGGCTTCGCTAGAACTCGTAGCCTCTCCACTCTCATGGTTAGATAGGTCAGTCATTATCCCTGATTTTGTCCGCTTTGCTTTTATCACACTGGATGCTCAGCAGCAACCCCATCCATCTGTCCTTTCAAGGTTGGGTTTTGTCGTCAACTGTAGTTACCTCCTCTTTCCTTCAGGAAAGAATCCTGATTTTGTTCAGGCATTCTCCTTTTAACCAAAACTATCGAAGAGTTAACCTCAGTCCCAGCCCAGGAGTGGGCCTGGTGAGAGTAAGGAAATACTTACTTTCCTCGTCGTATTAGTTTCATGGTCATGTGATCTAATCCCAGCCAAAGATACACAAGGAGAAACTCACCTCTCTTCAAAGAAAAAAGCTGAAGAGAGAGAGAGAGAGAGACAGACAGACAGACAGACAGACAAAGATAGAAACAGATAAAGACAGAGACAGGCAGACTCCTCTTTTTATCTGTACATTCCCATGATGAGATAAATTGTCCACGACCACTGTCGCCATATTGCTATCAACAAGAAGATGAAGTCAGTATTAGGAAGAGGTGAGAGGAGAGATAAGGAGACATTGGTAAGAAATCCAATCAGCTTACTGTGAAGTCCACTCCACCGCTGGCCTCCCAATTATGTTGAATAGCACCCTTTTCATAGTTTAAATAAATCTGAGTCAAGGCTCCATTCACTTGTGGCTGAAAGCATGCTAGCTGTTAAAAGTCCCACAGGGGAGCGGAAACATCTGAACACATTTTTTTGTTCTTTTCCCCAAGCCCCAGGAGAATGGTTTCCCTTTGCTACTCCGTTCCTTAGGGACTACAGCACCATGCCCTTCCCCTTTCCGAATCGGTGTTTATGCCTTCTTGTTGTTGCCAGTATTTTGCATAATGGCTAGGACATCTGTTTAATTGATGCGAATCCAAAAGAATGAAGTTGCTTGATGCAGCGGCATAACATAGGAGAGGGAAGCAGGGCGAGTAAAGGTTACGGGTGAGAATTGTGAGCAATATAGAAAATGCCACCAACGTTTCATGTTTGGGAGTGGTTGTGGCACACATATTCACGGTGCAGATTTAGATAACCTTTCAAACTCCATGCCCCAATTTCCCTGGGGATCGTTTTGTAGAGCTGTAGTGTCCCATAAAGAAACCACTAGCGATTAACCATTTGCCCTAGCCACTAGCCACATATGGCCACTGACACTTTTAATTAAAATTAAATAAAAATTTCAGCATTCCATCATACTAGCCACATTTCAATTTTTACTAGGCACGTGGAGCTACTGCCTTAGGTGGAAGAGATGTAGAACATTCCTATTGTTGCATGAAGTTATATTGGACAGCAGTACGATAAAGAAGGCATCTGTTTATTCAAAGTGAAATGATACAGGAGAATGAGCCAATCACAGGCTTAGAATAAATGGCCTAGAGGCAAGGACACGATTTTGTAGTGAGTTCTGTGTTTGAATTCTGGTTCTGTTATTTACCTGACCTAAGCTCTATGAATCTTTGCTTTGTCATAAAGTGGGAATAATAATGTTTATCTTGCAGGAGTTTTCAGAGGACTAGATTTAAAAAATAAGGACACATAAGACAGCCCTTACCACATTGTGGCTGCTCTGTGACAGTGATGTCCTGGACTCCCTTCTAGAGGAATATGTTCCTTTGTCTTTACAGTCCTTTACATTCTTAAATTCACAAAGCACAGTCCACAGACAAGCAGTTTCTACGTCATCTGGCTCTCAAGCCTTACCCAAAGATGATTACATTAGAACTTATGTGTACCAGGATCCCCAAGGGATTGGGGTGTGCATTAAAGTTTGAGAAGCGCTGCTTTAGAGATGGGAGGCAAACACTCAAAATAAAAAAACATGACTGCCTCAAAAGGATTTGCATAGAGAACTATGAAACTCTAACGATACCGGAAGTGTGTCCCTTTAAAGATTCTGTGAATTACTTGCAGTTGGGGGTGTAGCTCAGTAGTGGAGCACTTGTCTACCATGTTTGAATCCTTGGTCCCATCCCCAGCACCACACACACAAACACACACACACACACACGTACAAAACACGTGGGAGCATATGACTGGAGACTGACACCAGCAGTGGTGGGACCTGGGGTCAACAAGTGGTGGCTGAACTCTAAGGACAAGCATTGGTAGAGAAGAAGAGGGAGTGGAAAAGGGGAAGAAAGAAAAGAAAGAGAAAAGAAAAAGAAAATCAAACAGCTGCCACATTGCCTCCTATGACCAAGCTTTGAAAATAGCTTCACTTCTGCCACATTCTACCAGTCAGGATAGTTACAGAGTGCTGTCTACTCAGGTTGAAAGGAGCACACACATCCCAGCCTCTTAATAGAGGTCACATAACTGTTCCCATCTTTGGGAAATCAAATGTGGCACAAGCTATTTCAGAACCCAAAGTACTATCCACCATTAACAAGTTCTTATTTAGAGGCCTCCATACGCAGGACACCATATTCTGATTCATATTTATTTCACAGGAAAAGCTATAGGGTATTCATCTCCCTTTGGCACATCATCTTGTTGGGAATTCTTATATGACTTTTTTCCAGAAAAAAAAAAAAACCTTCAAAGCTAATTCTAACTTCCATTCTATCTTGCTCCTTCACATCATGCCATTAGAGTTAAACTCTTCAAATGTGACTTCAAAAGGCTCTGAAAATAAGCACCATCAGTAGAGATAATGATTCCTTCACTGGTACTAAGCCCTCAAGTAGGATTTTGGTTTCTCTATAGCTTGAGATTCACTGCTAATAGCCAAAAAAAATGCCACCAATGGGTCCATGCATTAAGATTTTTAGTTCTACTTTTGATAGATATCTAACTATCTTAATTTTTTTACTAAAACTTCCCTCTGTACATATTCATCTTCATAGTAAAACTTTCTTGGCAGAGTAGATCGCAATCTGTTTGGTGGTTCCTATATTAGAGCTGAATCAAAAAAGGGTGGAGGGGATATAGACTTCCACGAATGACAAAATAAAAACTGCTAGTATTTGCTTCTCATTTAAAGAGAGAGAGAGAGAGAGAAGACTACAATTGGACCTGGCCTATAGCCATTTATCCTAAATAACAGAGGAAAAAAACCATAAGGCAACCCAACATAGATGTGGAACAGACGTTTAGGTTTCTAATTTTGAATACTCTTGTGTGTTCCCTTTTACCAGAAAGTTACATTCTAGCTTTGTATAGATGGTCTGTTCTCAGGATGGCCCTTTACCCCCACCCACAGCCTTGCTGCTGGTAACGTCTTAGTATTCCATTGTTTCTTTCTCCCAAACACACACACACACGCACGCACGCACTCACACACACAAACTCACACGGTCTCTCAAGTGTACCTAATGACCTGCAAGTACAGTCACTTCCAAGCACACACATGCTCACACACTAGCCCAACACAAGCCAGGTCCCAACTTTGGCCACCTGTCTTTACACACCTCAGTTTCAATCCAAAGTAGGAGGAAATATCGTTCATTTTGGAGGATTCACGTGGCAATGGTGACGCTCACATTCAGGACACTCCGAAGTTCACCCAGTGCAACAATGCTTCAGTCCACCACATTCTCTTCTGTTTCAAGTGAGTGATATTTTCATAAAACTTAACTGAATGTGTAGTGATTTATTTTTGTTTTCAAAAAATTCTATAATATAAATGTTATGAATTGAATATTGTTCCCCAAGAAAAATATGTTAAAGTTCTAATTTCCAGTACCTTCCTTACTTGGGAATAGGTCTATGTTGATAAAACCAAGGTAAGATCATCAGGGTAGGCCCTAGTTCAACATGACTAGTGTCATTACAAAAACAGTAAGAAGCACAGAAACATGCCTTGGAGAACATCATGTGACAGCAGAGGCAGAGATGTAAGTATCAGCCAAGAAACACCAAAAATGCCAGGAACCACCACAAAGTAGATGGCAGCAAGGAAGGATTTTACTTGGTCTCCTAAGTAGCATGGACCTTGATTTCAGACTCACGGACTCCAGAACTGAGCCCTGTGACTTCTACTGTTTTAATCCACCTCATCGGCGGCACTTCACTGTGGTAGATATCAAAACAAGCCACTCCTGATGACCCCTGTGAGTGATGGGACAAAACAGGATGTTGTTAGCAGGACAGATGGGGAGAGGCGGAGGGAACTGAGAGGGAGCCTGACCCCTGGAGGTTGGTCATCTACCCATATCCTTTAATCTGTGTGATATAACTTATTGCAAGGTTATATTTACTCCAGAGCTTCTAGGAAACATAAAGTTAAGTCATGATAATGTTGTTGTTAAACATATAAATGCTATCCTTGTGCTAACTTATATTTATACTTATTAAAGTCTAGGCTGTAGATGCTTTGCATGTTTCTGGTTGAGCATTAGTCCATGGGATTCTTTCCTGGCTACGGTGGATTTCCTGCTTTCCACTTCAGTATGGCAGTTTTTCGGTGGGTGGTGTACCTTTGTATACTTTGGAGCTACTCCTTTAAGTGAATTGATTAAGAAAGATCTAAACCAGAAAGAAAAAGATTTTGAATAATAGAAGAAACTGGGTTGAGAATGGGGAGTAAACAGAAAGCAAAAGTTTAGAATTAATAAATATTAAAAGATGTGAGTGGGAGCTGCAGAAGTTTTTATATATTGTAGCAACTGTACCTACATTTCACATACATATTGATACACACTCTTTACATCCTTAGATGTCGATGGCTTGCCTATGGCAAGGATTATAAAATAAAGCACGGAGAACTGATCTGCTCAAAATTACTCAGTTGGTAGGGAAGATACGAGATTTCAATCAGTTATACTTGACTCGTATACTGGTCTATCATGAAAACTCAGATATTAGATCTCCCTTGAGACAAGATGTCCAGATTTATCAGAACCTATGAAACTAGATTTTATTGCCAATTTGAAACTATAGGTAATGGCAGTCTGACTTTAAAAATCAAGAAGGCTAGACCTGTATGACCGGTCTGATGACCTACTGAGAGCTGAAATTTAAGAAATGACAATGGCAACTTTTTTCCTCCTCTTCCTCTTCCTCCTCTTCCTCCCCCTCCTTCTCCTGCTTCTCTTCCTCCTTCTCCTCCTCCTCCTCCTCTTTTTCTCCTCCTCCTCCTCCTTCTTCTTCTCCTTCTGGCCTTTTCAGTTTCAGCTGGTCTCACAGCCATGCCTCTTGGTTGTACTTGCAGCTATAGAGGATCATGACACTCATTTCTGACCAATGAGTGACTGCCCTTAAAGAAAGTTGAGACATAGCCTTTGTTCTATTCTTCTTCGCCCCTTCTTCCACTATATTGCTGGGAACTTTGATGTGATGACTTGAGCTGTAACTACTGCCTTGGAGCACGAAGATAAAAACAATTCACAGCAGCACGGCAGTGATCTGAAGAGCCCAGCTCTCTGAGAACCTTATGAAACAGAATTGCTACTCCGTTCTGGACACCTCAGCTCCTCCTTATCCCATCATGCTTGAGCTAGAATAGTTGGAGACCTTTCTTATTATATCCCTTGTGGTATCCTAAGAGACTCTCCTCTCTCCTTCCAAAGTCTAAGGATCTTAAGTATAGAGTAACTGATTCCCATCTATTTCCAGTAAAATCAACAATACTTGCTTACACTGTATGATTTAATGCCTTTTCCTCAATCATCTCTACTTTTACTTGCACATGCTTCATAATTTGGTTTATCAACCTTTTTTGCTTCCATGCTTCCAATGACCTGATGGTATGGGTGCTGAGAGATCATATGAGGCAATAGACACTGCTTCTTATTTCTTTAGCTGCTCTTAGACTTTTGCTTTATTTCCTACATACACAATCCTGTCATCTGTACACAAAGACAGTCTTACAACTTTTTTCTCAATCCCAAGCATTTCCTTTTTCTGTCTTATTGCATTAGCTCGTATGTCCATTCTGATGTGGAAAGAGAATGGCGAGAGACAACATCCTGTCTTGTTCCTTATCCAAATGAAAGACATGGTGCCCTATGCTTTACAGGCACAGCTCCGAGAATCTTACAAAAATCCTATGAGATTAAACAAAAACTCTTATGATTCTCATATTTCATGTGAGGATAGTGAAACTCAAAAGAGATCAGGCTCAAGATTACATGGCTTATTACTGGTAGAGATGAGATTTGAATTCCCAATTTTTTCCTCCAGAATCTGTTTTTTTCAGCCAGTTTTCCAGGTACTGGATGAACCACCAAGACCCAGAGAGGCTGAGACTTGTAAGCAAGAATGTAGATCCACAGGGCTGTGAGGCTGAGCTCAGAAGGTAAATTCAGCCAGCTGATTTTCACACTTAGAATCTATCTAAATGATGCTTGAATGGGTGTGGAACTTAAAGGGTCCAGTTCCTTGAAATAAGCATATGCGTCTCGTAGCAATCTAACTCAGTCATGCATCTTTTCCACAGCATGACACTGTCAGCCACCACACAATATCCACGAGTGTTATACCACCCTAGATATCGGAGGATTCTGTTCCAAAATGCGAAGGACATTTTGGAAGCACAAATACTGATAGTGGCATCATTTGAAATCACGTAAGAACAGACTTGGTGAGTGTGTTCTTACTATACTAGGCCATGTGTCCAGAAATGACTTCCTTATTACCAGGAGTAGGCATTCCTCATGCCCAGAAATAATTTATAAATAAGGTTACATTTTTGGCAAGATCTTTAAGCAGGAAAAGCATTATGTCTTCTTTTTGGGTAAATTTTCCATTAAATGAGATACAGCTGAATTTTGGCTTCAAGGTGAGGAACTAGAAGGTTAAGTTGGTGCTGGGGTCGTGATAGTGCATAAGTCATAGAACAGAGATGACTATTAAAAATAATTGCTAAATGAATACACAAATAGAAGAACCACAAAGTAGGCTTTTTGAATGGTTTACAGTCTCTGGTGCTTACATCTATGTCCTAAACATGGCGATTGCATTTACATGACGATCCTGAATGAGAATGCTGGTGTGTGATTCCCACACATTGCCCTCTCCTCTGGGTATGAGCAGAGACTTGGTGACAGGTGCCTTATTTGTACAAGGGTCCCAAAAATCTCCCCAGAGAATCAGTGACCAATACAGTGACAGAGGTGGCTCAGGTATTGGAAGAAATCAGCACTACACTTGAGTTCTCCAATCCCTCAGGAAGAAAATAAGGTATTGTGTTAGTTTCTTGCAGTTGCTGCAACAAGCGATCACAAACTTGATGGCTTAAAAATAGTTCACTTTATTCCTTTCACTGATCCAGAGATCAGAAGTCCACAACCAGCATCACAAGGCTAAAGCCAAGGCAGAAGCAAGGGCCGCACTCCCTCAGAGGAAGATTGGAAAAGAAAACCCACCACTCGCCTTTGCTCACTTCTGACCGCTGCAGCAATCCTTGGTTTGAGACCACATCACTCCAGTCTACAAGGCACCTGCTGGCCTTGCAATCTTCCTCTGCCCTGGCTTCCCATGGCCTTGTCCTCTGTCATGTCTTTCCTGCCTTCCTCATAGGACACCTGTGATTACATTCAGGGCCCACCCCGAAACCCAGCAGAATCTCCCCTCCTCGACATCCATACTTACATCTGCAAACATACAGATACAAGTGTCACATACAACGACAGTCACAGGTTCCAAAAATCTAGGTCCTAACATCTTCAGGGACTATTTTTTCAGCCTCCTATGGAGGCATAAGCCTGAATAAGGGGGTTGTAGGGAAATAATGTCCTGGCTAAGTCTCCAGAAACTGGTGCGATCATTCTAGAAAGGGAGTATGCTGCTAAACGATTGCTCAAATTAAAGGGTTGTGGTCAGACTACTACTTAAATATATCTTAGGAAAGTTGCCAATACATCTAAGAAAATACAGATTTTCTTATCCTTCAGCAACTCTGCATCATGTAGTCAACCCAAAAATGATTTGTTTTCAGTTTATTTTTGCCTGGAGCATAATTTCAATTTAATTAATGCTGTAAAAAATGAATGCAAGCATATTTATGAAGAATTAAGCTGCAAAGTGTTAAATTTAGTATACATTTTCTGAGGTGTGGCTCCTTCGTGACTTCCGTTCCTCTCATCTTGTGTTTGCACAGCTGGCAACTGTAAATTCAACATGAAAGCAGTGTTTGCAAATCAGCAGACATTTCCCTGAGCTCAGAGATGAGTTTGTCCTTGCTGAATTCTGTGATGATTTGTACCCTAAGTCCACTGACATTGGGGAACAGATAGTGGCTGTGGCACCACTGTCATGGTGTCCAGCACGGGTCCACCTTATCACTGCATGAGATCCTCGAGCTACACTCAGACATTTTCCCCTGGTCCAACAACAAAGAACCACAATGAGCCGTTATACTTGCTTAGGGAACAGGTGTGATCCAAGCAGTGGGCGAGGGACCCAGATCAGCTAAAGCTCTGCTTAATTTCAAGCTCAAAGTCGGCCAGTCAGGGAGAAAAAGGACTTTAGAGAAAGTCACACTAACAACCCTCAGTCCAGCAACCATGTTGGTGTGAGTTGACAAAGATGCCATTTGCTTCCCTCTTGCCGGTATCCGTAGTTAGTGTTTGGCACATTCTTCTCTGACAGCCATGACAGGAGATCGGTGCTATACAGGTGACATGTACAAGTTAGCTCCTCTTAGATGAGAAATCCAAATGTAAAAATATTAAAAGAGGAAAATAAAAGAGAAATAATAGAAAACAGGGAGGTAGATTTTGTGGAAACAGGAACAAAATTGGGATGGGGGAGATAGGAGGGTAGGGAGGATACGCAGAAGTTAAAATGATTAAGATGCAAAATGCCTGTGTGTCAATTCCCCAAGTTGAATGTAATTACTAAGTATCACAAATCATGCTAATAAAAGGAATAATCTTGTAGGAAAATAGAAGAAGGTTGATGGAGTGCCTTCTCTTCGGTTCCTAAGACACTGAGAACCGCTTGCAACGGAAAATGGATCTTCGGCAGCTGCCCACAAGGTCACAGACTGCAGCAACCACCTCTCTCTGTCAGCCCTGCCAACCCCACAAAAAGCACACATCCTCTTTCACAAGGATCAGAGAGGCTGCCACTCAATGGCTGACAGAAACGGAAAATCGATTCCAGATTCATCTCCTCCGGGAATTAAGCATATTCCTTAGAAATAATGAGTTATGAGGTCATCGAGGGCTTGTTCTTTTCCTGCTTGCAGAGACATTTTAATTTGAGAAGAAAAAGTGACTAACAAACAGGACATTCTAATTCCACTGATGTGCTTTTTCCCATTTTAATGTCAACTGAGCCACAAAAATGTTAATTTTCGTCTCTTCATTCCTCTTCAAGGTTCAGGAAGAACATTGTCACCAAGGGGGGAAAATGGGGTAGCTCCAGCTCCCTCCACCCACCTTCCAAAGAAGAAAATAAGGTGCAGCTCGGGTGTCAGCTGGCCTGCGTTTTCCCGGTTCTCAGTGGAGCCATTCCACTCCCCAGCAGAGTCGCCACAAAGCAATATTTACCACATGTGTTAGGGGAGAGGAGGAAGACAAGGTCATTTAGAGCCTGGGCATTCTGCAAGGTGAAGAAAGGCTGGAAGCATGAATACAGAGAACCCCCATAGCAAGCCTCCCAACAAGCAAGCTCATGACTCCCCTGCCCCAAGCTCCTAGGCACCATCCTCTGAGGACCAGTTATCATTCTAACATCACTGACAGCTGCATGTAGAATTTTCTCTTTTAATCCTTACAACAGCCCTAGGCGTCGCACGGTAAACTGCAAGAGCTGACGTTACAACTCCTGACACATGATCTGCATTCTGCTTTGTCTACACCCTGTGCTCTAAGTCAGTGATCCTTAAATTGAACATGCCCCAGTCTCCTGGAGGACTTCTCAAGCCTACTGCTAACTCCATGGATTATAAGCTCACATCTTGAGAACTACTGTGTTAAGACAACATTATGAGGGCCCACAGTCAGATTCTAAAATAGCTCTTCATGAAAGAACTTCCACTCCAGAATACCATATTATGACTTTTGCTCCCTTCCTGCTTCTAAAAAGATTCTTTTTTTAAAAAAATCCATGAAAAATGGCTGCTGTCTTGAGACAGGAGAGAGTAGGGAGCCAGAGCAGCAAGGTCTCAGTCCAGATACTTTTATGTAAGTAGGAACTGATGCTGTTGTAATTTGGATGTGGAATGTACCCCAAAAGTTTCATGTGCTTGGAAGGTGACCAGATCAAGGGGTGTTACATGCATCAGTGGATTTGTCCATTGCTGACTGCATAAACTGTTAGGAGGTGGGGTTTGGTCAGAGGCATGAGTCACTGGAGGCATAGGCTGGGAGGAAATACCCCTGCCCAAGTCCATCCTTCGTCCTCTGCTTCCTGTCACCGTACAGTGAGCAGCTTTCTTCTGTCTAGGTCCTCTGCCATGCCCTTCTGCTCTCGTCAGCCTACCGTGAACAGACTAACAGACTGAGACCTCTGAAATGAGAACCAAAATAAATTTCTTTCCCTTTAACTTGTAGATGTTGAATATTGTGTCTCAGGAAAAAAAAGTGACAAGGATATGCTCTGTTTGCATCACCTTCACAGTTACAGACTTAGTTCCGTTAACTTAGGATATGTGCATTTCCACATCTGTTGGACAGTGCTGGCCACACCGTTTTGACCTCAGAGCGAATCAGCCATCAGTGCACCAACCTGGCTGCGAATTTGCTGGCACTTTCTCCCGTGAAGCTGAGTGCCGCTTTCTCTGCAGAACTGTGCTTCTGTTTCCTTTTCTCTGTGGACTCAGTCTCCGTGTCCTCTCCCTCCCTCTCTCTCTCCCCCCCTCTCTCTCCCTCTCTCTCTCTCTCTCTCTCTCTCTCTCTCTCTCTCTCCCTCTCTCTCTCTCAGGATGTGTCTCTGAATTCTTTTCTCTCTTTCCATCTTGAACTATTGCTCACAATTTTCTCATGGATCAGCCAAGCATGGATTGATTCAATAGTGAATTTAATGCAGTGCAAAAAAGTGAAACAGACCCGGCTGGTTACTTTGGTTATATCAAGCAAGGGTCAAATATGATTTCTCTTTCCCATTTATCTCTCCCAACAATATGCATGTCCTGGACTTTGAACAGCCTTTCCTCTCCTCTCTCTCATTCCCATGGAAGAGCAGAGGACTTTAGTGTGGGGTACAATTATCCAATTTCACTCAATGATGAGGCAAAGTTCCATAATTTCCCAGAGCCCCTATAAAACAGGGACCATCATGTCTCCATAGCTTTTAAGGTGTCATTTTTTTGTTTGCACACTCTACAAAATTTAATTCCAGATAGATTAATGACTTAAACACAAATGATTATAACACATTTAAGGGAAAACTAAGTACTTATACAAGCTTGAAGTGAATGATATTTCAGTAGACACAACAGGAAATACAGTTCTAAGGGAAAACATAAACATAATAATTGACTACATAAAAGGTTTTAATGTTTCTTTTTTTTTCATCTAGAGCTGCTGTTTATTTGTGGAAAAGGGCCACAAGGTCCAGTGCACCCCAAGTGACGGATCACACTCTGCACACCTCCCTAGAACCTGGTCCTGGGAACAGCACTGTCTGTTCTGCCTATGTCATCGTCTTTAATTCCATATTTCATTTATTTATTTACTTTGGTTAAAAAAATTCACATGAAATGAAATTTAACTTTATCTTTTTTATTTTTGTAACTGCACGAATTCCCCCAAACCCTATGGTTCCAATGTGTTACAGAATTTGGAATTCTTATGGTGTCATGACAAGGAACTGGACTCCTCAAAGAAAAATCTTAGCAGAATTAAGGCCTACTTTACTTAGAGACCGAAGGTTTTTGTTATTTGGTTTTTTAATGTTTTAATACCAAATGGCTAGAAAATAACAATGGTGGAAGACAACGTTTCAAGTCCTATTTGCCTGTTCTGAAAGACTTATGGAAAGATATTTCCTTACTATGAATTTATAAAATGCAGAAGGCTTACTCAAGACGGAAAAGGAAAGCTAACATTTGTGGTCATCTACACGATATGGGGCCTCGAGCCAGGAGTTCCAGTGAACTGACCATCAGAACAGTTCCGAGTGGCTTTCTTACTCCCATTTCATAGTCACAGAGTGAGAGGCTGGAAGGTCATGTGACTTTCCTAAGGTCAAGCTGGGCCAAGGCGGGAACTCAGACTTGGTTTTGTTCTGTTTGCTTTCTTTTTCCTTGTGTCCTATTCGGAAAGCGATATGGTGACTAAAGGTGACAGAGCAGAGGAAAGACAGACAACCTGCAAAGGGAAATCAGGGGAGGGTGTCTGATGAGAAAATGTCAAGAGAATTTACATGGATGATACAAACAGGACGTTTGAAAACCATTAACAACAAGGGAAAACATTTTAATGGGGACGGTTTGAGAGGTAATGAGAGACACTAACGAAGTTTCAGGGTAGATGAGAGTACGACCTGAGGGAAGGTTAGTAAAAAATGAGCAGCAGATGCAAGTTAGTGAGCGCAGGATCGTGGGGACCCTGAGGACACAGGGCCAGGATGACAGACAGCAGTGATGGCCAAACAGGACGGAAATAAAGTAGGTCTTAGCCTTGCTAAACAGGAACCACAAAAGGGAATACAAAGAAGCATGGGACTAAATAAAAAGGGGGGGGGGGACCTTTAGAAATGTGTAAAAAAAAAATACAGAAAAATAAATCGCCAAAGGCAGTGAAAAAGAAAGATAAAGAAAGGAAGGAAGAAAGGCAGGAAGAAGACACGGAGCAGAAGAGGAGGAACCGAAGAAGGAGAAAAGACGAGGGGAGGGAAGGGGGGAGGGAAACGGAGAAAAGGGAAAAGAAGGGGTGTGGAGAGCAGGGCGAGAATCTTTTAAATGTTTCCTTGGAACAGGCACAAAAGGATTCTGTTGTCCGCAGAAACTGATTTTATACTGATAAAAACAATGGGTTAAAACGGTCCTAGCAGCAAAGGGTTCTTCAGAGAGCAGAGCTGCAGGAACGGATACCCAGGTTCAACCTGTGGCTTCGGGATATCGGCAAGCCCCGCAGCACCCTTGCTGTCCCTGCCTTGCTGCTCTCCGGCTCATTCCTGATGCTGTCACAGTGCCCAGGCAACAGCGGGTTGGTTGAGAGGGCACACCTGCTACTCTTTCCATAGCTGGCAGCGAACGATGCCAGTGAGGATTTGCATCATGTCTGAAAATGCCCCAACACAATCCCTCTCTGTTGGATAACTGCTGTGGGAAACCCAGACCCAGGTTCAGGTCTCTCACAGATCCTGCCTTTTGCGGCTACTTGCTACCCTCTAGGGTAGGAATTGAGGTTAATTGTCACGGACAGACACATACCATAGGATCTTTTCCCAACATTTAGCAAGACGGATCTCTAAAAGAGCGATGGTCCCAGGGGCAGCACAACGATCTGCTCTCAGTGTTTTTGTGCTCCTTGCGTTCACGGGTTATGCAAAAGCTAATGGGGCTAATTGTTACGACTCACGTGGAAGCCCCTGGAACCTTCCCCCACCTCCTGCCTCACCATCCAATCCATTGTTTTCTGGGGCTTTGGTTTGTCCACATTTTGTAGCTCACATTTATTTTTTAAATTGCTGTTTAAAAAAAGAAAAGTTCCCACAAGAGGAGGTTGGCAGCCTTGTCTGTTGCTCTCCACTCAAGAGGGATTTTGTTTTTCGAGTCATAGAATAAAATGATTTAAGAAGAATCCTCAGTGTTCGGGCTTTGCCTTCAAAGCCTTTTACAAGCTGCAATTCATTAAATGCAATAATCATTCGAGACCAGTGGACCGACCTCTGCAGGGAGAGAGGCCAAGCCTTCCCGCCCCACCCTCCCTGTCTTTGTGTTCTCGACCACGGAGAACAGGAGAGGGGGCGGAAGAACGGTGCTCCCACCAGGCAGCCGCCCGTGGCCCTCAGCCCAGGCCGGCTTTGTGCCTGCTCCTTGCCAGGGCTCCACGCTCCACTTAGCCGGCGGGAACGCGCTCTTCTCTCCTCTGGGCTGCGACTGTCTCCTCCTCACAAACACACAAGCTGGCCACATTTTTATTTCCTTTAGATAAATGAAAAATATCTTAGCCACGGGGTCCAATCAAGCCTGACATAGGCCCCATAGGGAAGGGTCTGCCATGCTTGACTGTTTCAGAATGGAGAGCCACGAGATACAACTGCTCCTTTGTCACCAAGAACCGGAGGCAGGGCCACCATCCCAGCATGTGCCTGGGCCTTCCCAGCTGGCTAGTTACCTCTGGGCCTTCCTGCCACCACACAACTTCCCTGCAGAGAGAGCCTGGGTGAGGCTGGCTGTGGGCCTGGGGTCGCAGACATGAGATGGATGTGGTCAGTTGTGCTCCTGAGGGTCATTCCACAATTCGGAGGCCTCGTTTCTTCTGCCTTCTCTCATTTCACGTGGACCCTACCCAGACCTTTTCTTAGAGAGAGGAAAAAAATAATAAAGCACCCACAAGGCCTAACCATGGCATATTAAATTTCATAAGGCAATGCTGAATTAATTTTTATAGCTCTTTTTTTTCTAGTTGCGTTTGCTTTCCTAAGTCTGCCCACTAGTTGAAGTGGGGGGAAGAAAAGGATAATGTCTACTTCAAATGCTGTTTACTAACTCTAACGAGGTCTATTTGGCCTCTAGGTATTAGGGTAGAACTTCCTAATGGTACTAAAAACATTGAGCAGGTTTATCCATGGAACAACATTAAAAGTACAGATGTGTGTCAGAATCTTCCCGAACCACAGTTCACGTGGGTGAAGGCTGCATGACCCCCAGCCAGCTCTGACTCTCTTCCCTTCCTTGCTGCCTCGGCCCTCACTCTACCCTTCTGCCTTCCCCCAGGTCTGTTCCCACAGTATCTGTTCATCCCGGTGCTCTGTCCTCTTCTCCAAAACTTTATATTCCATCTTGTATTCAATGCCTGACGCAACTCCTGGACGTCCCTGAAGGCTTTCTGTAGGCTCCAGCCTAAATGATCCTTCTTTTCCATGGATTCCTAAAATACTCATGCTCAGTGACGTTCAAAATTATGATTTTAGACTTGGAAGGAACCTAAGACACCAGTCTCTTCATTTTCAGGGTAATAAATCAAGTCACTGTGTGCTTAAGCGATTTTCTCAGTGTCTCAAACTAGCTTGGGGAAGGTATAAGACAAGAATCTAAGTCTCTTGATTACCTTATTATCTCCCTCCCTAAATGACCGCCAGGGGCAGGAGCCCTGTCCATCACCGCATGGCGTCGTTTTAGTAGTCACCCCTACAAATCAAGACAAAGGGGGCACCGCTTTCAGTAGCATTCATTTTATTCCACAGTAGAAACCAAATCCTGCCTCCAACCACAGCCTTGCTCTGAGGGTCGCCACTCATGTACCATGGGCATCTGTCCTCTTGTCCCCACTCCTGCACTATGCTCAGACCACCACAACACTCCCGCCAGCACGTTCAGGGGCCTCTCTGGACGCTGAGCATTCAGACTTGCTTAACACATCCAGCATTTAACACTGCCGCTTCCGGGTGGTGCTACCTTGCACGGACAAGACATAGGACCACAGAGAAAAACTGTGTGGAAGAATGTGGTCATAAAGAGGAAGTCCAGAGGACTCTAAGTATATTAAATTCTTTTGAAAAATAATTTCAGAAGTATAGAAAAGCTTAAAGAATACAAATGGCTTTTTTAAGTCTTCTGAGGATGCAATAAGCCATGCTGGCGTGATCTACCACAACTACCAGTTACTTTAGTGTACACTCCTATAAAGAAAGAGCATTTCCCTACATAACCACAGCACAAATGTTAACATTCAGACGATCACGTTAATTGGTTACTATCATCTAACTCACAGACCCCCCATGAAAGTTCGACATGTGTCCTAACAGTGCTCATTATGGTGCTAGGTCTTTTAATCCCTACCAGTCCAACACAATTCTTCAGTCTTTCCTTGATCTTCTTGGCTTTAATGTGTTTGGTCTTTCAGATTATGTTTCAATCATTCAATAGAATCTCCCCCAGTTTGGCTTCCCCTGGTATTTCCTCATAGGTAGACGAATTTTGGCAAAAATATCATACTATTAATGCTGTTGATTGCATCCGATCTTGTTGTACCTCAATTTATTCTGTGCTGAGGATTTTTTTAATGTAAAGAACATCTCAAGAGAATGACATGGCATCAGAATATATGAGGTAAAACCCAAAACATGTGTAAAAGCTCTACAAGGAATAATAACCGGAAAAGTTTTTATTAAGATTTTTGGAAGATCAAGAGGCTATTAAGAAGAAACAGAACTTGACAACTACAATTGACATAGGTTATTTTATATATTGACTTCTGGACCCAATTAACACGATTGACATGCTTTAGGTAGTGGGTAAAAAAATAAGTATCTCTAACAAGATATTTTATATTTTATTCTAATTTAATAAATTTATACATAAGAATAGCTTGTTGGACAAATAAAATATTAAAAGAATGATAAAAGAATACTTAGAAAATAACAATGAGAACATCATAGTTTAAATCTGTGATGTGGAAGGAATGTTGTAGTCAGATGTGTATTTATAACATTAATATGCTTGTAAATAAAAAAGAAAGTGGCGAATGTGTGCTAAGAATTCAGTGAAGACATTGTAAAGCAGGCCAAATTTAAAAGAATAAAGAGAAAAAATTATTCTCTTAAAGAGAAACGAACACTAGATAGGGGCAGGCAGATCAATGATAAATTCAAAGTACCCAGAAACAGTGCTCATGTGTAAGCATTTAATATGTAAATAAAGGTAACATTTTATATTAATGAAAGATGGCTTTATCATTCATGGATGGCACTAGAAAAACAGAAGGAGCTAGATTTCCTATCTTACCTTATGTACTCCTGAAGTACAAATAAAGAATTATTATTATTATTATTATTATTATTATTATTATTTTGTGGTTCTGGGGACTGAGCCCTGAGGCTTGGCAACGAGCTACATCCCCAGCTCATTCTCATTTTTTCTTTTTGAGACAGGGTCTCGCTAAATTGCTAAACTGCCCAGGCTGGACTTCCAGCCTCTGCCTTTCAGTGTGCTGGGATTACAGGTCTGCACCCCTAATCCAAGTAAAGAATTGTTGTTATAACTAAAATATTACTTCTCATCAGAGAAAAATTTGATCACATGACATTTAAAAACTTGTAAGTCGAAATTGAAAGCAAATGGCAAATTAAAAAATATTTGCAGGCTGGAAGAATAGATCAGTGGTTAAAGCGCTTGCCTAGAAAGCACTAAGAGAGTGCTAAGTACCCAAGTTCAATTCCCCAGCACCACATAACCTGAGCATAATGGCACACACCTATAATCCCAGCACTTTGGGAGGCTGCAGCAGGAGGATGCCAAATCCAAGGCTAGCCTGGGCTCCATAGTGAGTTTCAAGCCAAACTGGACTACAGAGTAAGACCCTATCTCAAAATAAATAAATAAGTATTTGCTTTATACAAAACAGCAAGGAACTCTATAGAAACAATAACAAATAGGCAGGACCTATGTATTCTTAGTATTATTGTATATATTTCATTAATAAACAAATGAAAAATAGCAAGTCACACTTTTAGGCAAATATATTCAAATAAATGATGAGATACAACTTGTTACTCCTCACCTTGACAAATTTTAACAATGATACAGTCTGCCTAATATCAGGCTGCAAGGAGAACAATACATTTCATATACTTTTGCAAGGAGTATAATTTAGAACAATTGTTAGGAAGGGAAATACGAAAGCATGTATTAAAATGCAACGTGCATATTCAACTCTAGCACGGCATTCCAAGGATATAATTATGAAGGTGAGTAAAGACTTCCATGAAAAAATACATAATTAAGAGAAATTAAAGACAACCTCAATGTCCAACAATAGAGGTTTGATTGAGCAAATTACAGGACATGAAAAAGATGAAATAATAATATTCAGCTATTAAAATCATTTTGTAGAAAATATATAGTGCTAAGTGAAAAGGCAGGCTATAATATAGTCCCCCTTTTCTGTATATACACAGATATAATTTCTATATGTATAAGAACAAAAAGACCAGTAGAATTCACACTAAACTGCAAACATGGTTAACAACAGTTAAACCTATTTGGATGTTTGCTTTTCCATTAGAGATTTTGTTTTTGTTTTCCATGATTTCTACTTAAGCATGGGCATTTTTATAACCAGGGGAGAATTCACTACTTAACAAAATGATCTGAGCTCTTTATTGACATTTACTAAACTTCTCCCCAGATCACTGGTAGTGAATTTGGTTGACAGGCCAAAGTTATATTTCCTGGATTTCCTAAGCCTTACCCATCCGTGCCCAGGCATCCCACCACGCCCCACATCCCGAGTTTTCCTCTGTACACTCTGAGCAGAAGCAGTTCTTCCTCGGGCCTTTTCCTGGAATATACATTCCTGGAATCAGGATGGGGCTGTGACCAGGCTTTGTGGCTCAACAGCAGCTCTGACCCTTCCCCCTAGACCTGCAGACAGGCATGCCTCCACCAGGCCTCTCATCACTACACAGCTCTCCTGAGCCTCAGCCAGGACGATGGGAACTCAACAGCTTTCATGGAAAGGAAGCCAAACTAAGAGCCCCGCAGGGACAGCACAAAGTGTCTGGGCCAAGGTGCAAGGGGTAGCCTGCAGCGATTGTTGTCATTATCTGTGTCCAGGGTTGAAAACAGAGCCTCAAGGAATGACAGTGACTAACTAGAGCACCTGGGGCCAGCCAGGGATGAAATGTTCATAACCAGACAAGAATCTCACTATACTAATCAAGGTTACTTGTGCAGACAAGGCCAGAGGATACTACTAAGGCACAAGACTAAGGGCCACCACTGTTTCCTCTGACCTCAGCCTAAACTAGGCTGGCCCTCTGGAACTATTCAAGGAGAAGAAGAGGATGTGGAGACTCCGTGGAGAAGATGTCAGCCCAGAATAAGCAGAACTTTAAAGTCTCTGTTATCCTCAAATCCCTCTCCCAACCATATTTGTCAACTGAAATTATCACTAGAAGCCTCAGCACTGTCCATCTATAACTGCCCATTGAGTGGCTGCTGCCTTCTCTCTGGAGTGTCCATTAGGAAGGGAAGGGCAGACAGGTTCATTGTGAGGAAGGGATAGTGATGATGAGGAATTTTCTGATGTGTTCTAGGAGATCACAAGTAAGAAGGGGCAGCTGCAGTGCTCTGGGGGCAGCAGGGAAGAGGCAATGACAGCCCAGAGAGAGCCTAAAGCAGGTCATCAGGGACAGACAGACTTGTCCCATTTCTCACACCTGTCAGCCCTGGGTGTGGAGTTTCTAAAGTCTATCTTCAGCACTTGCTTTGATGGCATGGTATTGGTGGGAGGGAGATTTTTTTGATTAACATGTGAGCCAGGTTCAGGACTGTAGCACTCGGCTGAGATCTACCAAATTCTATAGGCTTTGCTATTTGGAAGGAAATTTAATACCATGTAATATAATTACAGCCTTGCATAGCCCCAGTCCGGGGTGCTCTTTTCATACAAATAACTTCTTAGATTACCTAATGTCTCTCATTTCTGTTTGTGGGGAGAAATTGTTTTTTCAAAATGCCATTCTGGGTCTCATGCCCATAGACACTGATACTCTTTAGATAATAAGAATTCGAGAATAATGAGTAGCCACTGACGTAGAATAGACAGAAAGATGAAACTAGATTGGTAGAAATAAATCCGTTTATTTATGGGCAGTTAAGTTTGACAATGACGTTAGAAAATTCAAGGAAGAAAAGAATAGCATTTTAACAAACAAGGTTGAAAAGACTGTGTGTGCAAAAAGGTGAACTCAAACTTCACACTATACACACACACAGAAAACTTTAAGATGCATTAGAAAATGAGAGACATTAATATATACAATTTTTCAATGAAAACAGGAGAAAATCTTTATGTGTGTGAGTTAGACAAAGATTTCCTAGATATAATACCAAAAATATGATCCACAAAAAGGAAAAAGAAACTAAAAAAATTGAACTTCGTCACACTTTAAAGCTTTTGCACCTCAAATGACATCATAGAGAAAATGAAAAGACAAATCCCAGACTGGAAAATAAATATTTACAAGTTAAGTATCTGATAAAGAAACTGTATTCCAAATATACAAAAGCTCCCACAATTCAATAATATGACAAACAACCCAATTTAGCAAGGGGCCAAAGATACAAAGAAACATTTTACAAAAGAATTTTAAGTAGCCAACGAGCACACGAAAACGTCATTCACATCACTGCTCTTTGGGGAAATGCAAGACCAAACCATAAGGAGATATTATACTATACCAAACCCACCAGAATGGTTTTCATCAAAAAGACAAGTAACAGCAAATGCTATTCAGGGTGTGAAGAAATATGGAAACCTCCACACACAGCTGATGAGAGTGGTAAGTGACGTGGATGCTTTGGGGAAAGTTTGATTGTTGCTTAAACATTAAGTACAAATTTGTCATATGACCTGGCAATTCCAAAGTTACCTATCCAACCAAGAGAAATGACAATATGTGTCCCGCAGGGGTTTGCAATGTACACAGCGCATTAAGCATGGAGCCAAAACATGGACATAATCGGTGAACCAGTGGCTAGATAAGTGAAAGGTAATATGTACATATAACTATTTCTTTACGGCCAATTAAGTTTGATGATGATGCTAGAAAATGTAGAAATGTTAGAAATTTCTCAGCAACTAAACAATGACTTACTAACAAGTACCACAATGGTCATGAACTTCAAAAGCACTATTTGCAGTGAAAGAAACAAGACCTAAAAAGACTACATATGGAGTGTTTCTACTTAAAAGAAATGCCCACAAAACGTAAATCTACATTGGTTATAGCTACTGACTATAAGCAGATAAGAGGGACCTTTGAGAAATGAAATGCTTAAAACTGGATAGTGGGAAGGTTGTGAATTCTGTACATCTGCAATAAAAAAATTACTGAATTATTAAAATGGGTAAATTTTATTTATGTAAATTATATTTCACTGAATTTGTTAGAAGTCAGTTGTCACAAAAGGACACTCATGGATAGAGGAGTGAAGCTAACTCCCAGTCTCAGCTTCAAAATGTTTCTTTTTCTTTATTAACTCTGCGAGAAAAAGTGGAGAATAGTTCTCTAACTAAAGACAATAACCAAGAATGTCTTTTCTGGAAGGATGTGATTGTCTATTTGTTGAATACAAGCTCAAACCAACCTCATTATACCCAAACTGAAAGCTAGATTGCTTTCAAACACTTTCCTTTGTAGAGGGTATCCTATCTGAATAAAAGTGTAACGTATCTCAAAACAAACCTGATCTTTTATCAGATATTTTAAAATCAGATAACAGAGAAATTATTCATGATATTTCCTCAAAGCCTGTTTCCAAACCAAAGAGAAAGGGGAGAAGGAAAGAAGAGCCAATGAAACAAAATAAACAGACAAAAGCAACCCCCAAAAACAGCATAAAACAAAGAATCTGAGATTTTAAGATATCCAAGTCAATGTCTCAGGCTAAAAGGATTCCATAAAGCTGAGGGGGTCAAATTCCTGCAGCTCCATCTCTGGGGGCCCATATTCAGGGAGAGTGGCTATGTCCACTAGCATGCCTGTCCCTCACATTCTATTCCTGAATAACTACAAAATAAACAAGTTATATCAGGTGAAAGCTTTTCTGTTCTGAGAGGATTAACCTTAGGAGCCACGAAAGTGACCAAGTGCCTAATTCCCTGAGAACCAGAAAAATGTGGTCCCTAACCTTCTCATGGACGTCCTCAACCCTGAGAAAGAAAGCAGCCAGGCTTTGCCTTTGGTTCCTGAATCTTGCACACACGATTTTTTTGCCCAAGGTGGTGATATGCTCCTTTAACACATCTTTTCTTTTTCCCTTTCTGTTGAAGATGGCTGATCACTCAGTGGTCAAGTTTCTTGCAAAGAAAAAGTCAATTGTGGGGTTTTTAGATCTCCTATCTGTAAATCCAAAACCTGTGGCTGCTTCTGTCCAGGATCAGCCCCCAAATGATAAGGTGCATCTGTGCTCAACCTGTCGGCACCTCTCTGAAGGATCTCAATCAATGTTTTCCTCCAGAGCACCGCCAAAAGGAGAACCCACGTCAGATAAGACTTACAGAGGAAGATACTGGGACGATGGTACACATCTAGTTCTCCCTCAAGAACTGGCATCTTTTCTTCAGTACTTAGGGAAAAGGGTGTGAGAAATGAATCTCCTGCTGACACAAGAAACAGGTTCTCGTAGCTGTTTATTTTACCCACAAAAACCTTGAACGTGTATCAGACAAAAGGTGGTTTGTTCCTTTGCAGACTCACTGATACTACAGGATTGGCTGAGGCGGTTCCAGAGGTGTTTGGCCAGCGCAAATGTGTGAGCTCGGGGAAAGGTTTGCCAAAGCCTGTTAAGGTTTATAGAAGTCAAGAAGCCATGGAATTCC
This sequence comes from Ctenodactylus gundi, assembly GCA_004027205.1. Classification (NCBI taxonomy): domain Eukaryota; kingdom Metazoa; phylum Chordata; class Mammalia; order Rodentia; family Ctenodactylidae; genus Ctenodactylus; species Ctenodactylus gundi. Next base: position 231,214 of record PVKB01001497.1, read on the forward strand.
AGCTCTGGTCATATTTCTCTGGTCGGCTGAAGTTTTTGTGCTTGCAGTTGACTGGCTTTTTTGTATTTGGATTTTCATTAACACAGAAGGCTTGCTGTTGGCAATAACGCCCTGGAACGTCCTTGCTGGAGCTTAACATTTCAGCACATTCTGTGTTGCCTAATGATGGAGTTGCGGTTTGCCAGGAAGGGCCTTTTAACGCTTTCCTCCTAGAACTGGGTAGAACTGTCCACTTGCAAACCTCAGCTAGCTCAAACAAAGCTTCTGTAATGGCGAAGGGAGAGAAAAGCTGCTATAAATACTTTTATAGGCTGCAGAGGTGATTTACAACCCTCTTTATTAATCCTATAAAAAGGCACAGCGGAACGCCTTTAAGTTACATGCATACAGATGACTAATTAAACACACAGTTAAAAGTCTTGACCCAGCACAATTCTGACCATTAAAGAAATAAGACTTGAATTCCCCTCTAGGCAAAAGTTTTGGGATGCATTTGTGGGTGGAAGGGGGTGGGAGCCAGGTGGAGTGAGGGCTGACCAGGGAAGGTGGCGTGCACAGGGGAGAGCTTACGTTCTGCTGGTTCATGTCTACCTACTTTCCACGCACATACAAATGACAACACTGCAGCTATATGACTGCCCCCGGCTGCCAAAGGCTGCTTCCTTCGACCTCTGACGATGGCAAGGCCACGATGAGGTTGAGTGGGAGAATGTTTCTCCCTTTTTATTGATACATATAAGTGCAAAATTTAAGGTTTACATTGAAGTTGCGCATTTTGTGCACATACATATCTTGTCAAGGTGACAAGGACTTTCCCGGTCTCCTTTCAGGCCTCCCCCTACCGACCTCCCTACCCCTCCCCCTCGCACTCTCCTAGTTCCCTCTGTTTTTCACTTTAAGCTCCATAATAGCTGTGATCTGGGTCTCTCATATCAGAGAGACCATTCGATGTTTCGCCTTCTGCTTCTGACTCACTTCATAAGCATGATTGACGGTCTCAAGTTTCTTCCATTTGCCTGCAAAAGCCTCCACATTGTTGGACTTTATTGATGCATAGTATTCCATTGTGTATAAATACCACAGTTTGTGTATCCATTGGTCTGTTGATGGGTATTTTGGTGACTTCCATATTTTAGCTATTGTTAGGTGTGCTGCTATGAGCATGGGTATACATATATCTCTGTTATGTGTTGTTTTGGCCTCTTTTGGATATATTCCCAGGAGAGGTGTCGCTGGATCAAAGGGGATATTTATTTCCAATCTTTTGAGAAATCTCCATACTGCTTTCCAAAATGGATTTACAAATCTACATTCCCACCAGCAGTGCAGGAGGGTTCCTTTCTCCCCACAGCCTCTCAGAAAAAAAAAAAAAAATGAATCTTGACTTTGAGTTGGAGGGGCTGCACTGTCAGAAACAGACTGAGGGATGAGAAAGGATATTCTTCAGTCACGAGACAAGTTAAGGGCAAAAACAGGATGAGCCCGGAAGCGACCTCAAGAACATTAACCTTTCAGAGATACCAGTCATGCCTCAAGCTGTGTTGCTAGGAGACACAACATGTTTCGGTGGGGGCAAGAGGGGATTAGTGGAAGGCGAATCAAGTAGGATGTGATTCCAAAACTTAAGCTCAACATGTTTGCCAAACCATTTATCAGAGACATAAAAGGCCCTTTCTGTTTTCAGGTTCTTGGAAGGGACTGGAAGAAGAGGGAGTGGCCTTTCCCATCAGGGGCAAGCCCCAACAATCCCACCAGCTCAGTGGGTTTTATTTTGTTGGTTGGCCCCCAAAACCAAAAGTCTGGCTTTGTAAAAACATTTTGAGAAGCTCCCAGATCAGATTGTGGAAGTGGGCTGTGGGAAGGCTAGGGCCGTTGGGGCAGGAGATGGGAGAGACAAAGGAAGCCAAGTCCCTCAGCTCAGGACGTGACCCACAAGGTGAATGAGGGTCACCGCCTCGCTACCCAAGCAGGGACGGCAGCTGAGGGTTTTGTTTTGTTTTTCCCTTCAACAACTGTACCTGCTTTACTTGATTCTTGGAGACTATGGGCCATTTCCTCAGCTCCAAAGTGAAGAAGTTCTCCTCCATTTTCCATGCGAAGTTCCTAGGGGTCGCCTCTGCCTAGAAATGCAGCCCCCACTCTTTTTCTTTGATCTCACGTTCCTGTCACCAGCTAATTCCCATTTTTTACACAAGTTTCAGTTCTGTCACTTCCAACCAGGGACATGTTTCTGGATCCCCACAGAGGCTAGGAGTCCTTTATCTGTCCTCAAAAGGAGGGCAGGCACAATCTTATCACAGAGCACCCACATCACGCTCTCTAAAATGACTGTTCGGATTGGGTTTTCCTGCTGAACCTGGGCCCCACGGTGGCAGCATCCCTGTGGTCTTATTCACCATTGTGTCTCTGGCTCAGATGGCGATGCTGACAGAGAGGGACGTGTGCAAAACACAAGTATTCACTCAGTGTCCAGCTGTTTCTCTTTCTCATCACCTCCTCTTCGTCACCATCTCTTCATTGCCTTGTATGCCTGAAAACAGCTTCATAGGATCTAATTTTTATCATTTAGACTGCAGTAATTCTTGTACCATAGACACAAGGCTGTGGAACAAATTTATGGAATACGAGGACTGGCTTAATCAACGAGGGCTGCTACGGGCTACATGGCTTAAACAGCCACTGACTGGGCGGTTTATGTCCTCAACGCTAGGTAGGCAAAACCAAGTCAAAAGCTTGTTAGGGAGGAATTTGTTCTGGGCCTCTCTCCTTGGCTCTTAGATCACTGTCTTTATGTTCCTACACTATGTCTCTCTCCAGATTTCCTCCTTTTTATAAGAAAATCAGGCATTGAGTGAGGGTCCAGCCTTATAACCTTGTTTTAACTTAATTAGCTCTTCAAAGACCCTTGAATAAGATAACATTCTGAATTATTGAAAGACTTTTCAACTTAGGAGTTTTGGGAGAGAAAATTCAACCCTTAAGAGGAATAGCTAAAATCAATACAACTCTAGCCGACCACTTAAAAGACTAAAGCCACAATAGCAACACAAAAATCTCAATTTCTTTTTTTCTGGATAGGATCCTTTTTCATAGAACTTGGAAAGCTAGATTGGGAAGTATTTTCTAGAGATAAAATTGTCCTCAAATTAGAAAGATTAGGAACTTTAAGATAACTTGAATCTGGAATGTCCCCAGGAGCTGCATGTGTTTGGAAGGTGATTTATTCAGGGGAGTTAATCTATTGATTTCCTGTGTCGTTATGACGGGGCCTGGCTAGAAGGGGAAGATCACTGGGGCGTGACCTGGAAGGGGCAGAGACTCAGGCATGACCTGGAAGGAGACACCTCCCTCTCTAACTTCACCCTCCCTCCTCTGTGCTCCCTGCTGCAATGCCATGAACAGCTTTTCTCTGGCCAGGCCTCTGTCATGCCTTCCACTACTTCAGGCCGCCTATGCATGAACTGAGACTTTCTGAACTGTGAACTAAAGCAAACTTTTCCTCCCTTACATTGTGGTGTTGAGTTTTGTGTCCCAGCAATAAAAAGTGATTAATACTTTCTATCAGAGTGTTCTAGAAAATACTTTATTTACAGAAGCGCCCTGAGGATCAGTCACAGTTAAGGAGTTGAACCTCTTCCTGCCACCAGTCACTCCTGTGACCATGACAGGAAGCAGGGAAGTAACCTTCCAAGGAAGCTATGGGAATTTCCATCCCTGGCTCTAAACTCATGCCACTAGCCCCAGAATAGCTATGAGGTTGGAATTCCAACCATAAATCTAGTGAGTAATCAGTTAAGGTCACTGAGAGCTGAACCCTGCCTCTGCTTGCTGACTCAGAGTTTTTCTCTGAGTTCCCTGTCGCCTCCTAGCAAGGCTAGAATTGGGCAGGTCTCCAAGCACCCTCTCCTGCTTTCTTCTGTTTCGGGTAGCATTTGTTTAAGCATATCTGATGTTGATCATCTTTCTATAAATTTATATGGCAGTTAATACTTCCTCTTTTGTAGGAGCTCTTTATATATGAAGAGAACCAGGCCTGGCAGCAGACCGTAATCCTAGCACATTGGGAAACTGAGGCAAGAAGATCACAACTTTGACCCAGTCTAGGCAACTCAGCAAATTAACAAGACCCTTTCTCAAAATCAAAAACCAAACAATGGGATAGAGATATAGCTCTATGTGAATACCCTGGGTTCAATCTCTAGCACCACAAAAGAATCATACACACTCATATATATATAATTATGTATATATGTATATAATTAATGTATGTATGCAATATATATGCATGAAAGATGGGAGATAGCTTTTAATGTAGCCCATTTTTTTCTCCAAGTTTCAAATTTTCAGTTTTGCTTATGATTTTTTTCCCTGACCACAATTTAAGTCCTTATGCAGTTGAGTAATAAGTCTTTTGCATTTGACTTTTTTCCTTTTTTTTTATGTTTTCCTCTCTGCAGCCTCATTGATTCCCTGGTGGCATCTTCTGCCCTCTGCCTCCTCTACCAGGACCAACTTGAGGAACTGCCCAGTGATAGGTCTCATTTCCTTGGGGTTAGCTTTATGGCATCTCAGAGAATGCTCACGTAAGAGCATCACATAATGCTTCTAGTGCAGTGTTTGTCATCACTCGTACAATTGAGCATATTTCTGTCTATGCTGTCTAAAAGACTGACTTCTCCTGAAGGCTGGGGTTGTGCTTTTTTCAGTATGTAGCCTTGGATATGGTGGTGCACGCCTGCAATCCCAGCACTCCAGAGGCTGGCACAGGAGAACTGCCATGAGTCCAGGCCAGCCTGGGCTCTATAGTGAGTTCAGGACCAGCCTGGGCTACAGACAGAGACCCTGTCTCAAAAAACAAAAATAAATATGTAGGCTTGGAGCCTCTCGTGGTAAAATGGTAAACACGAGGTGTCCCATGGATGTTCTCTTGGATGCCAGCCCCATGGGTTCTCTTTATCCTTAAGTGTCCAAGTCCTACATGCTATATTCTCTGAGGTTGATAAGTTCAGCATTTGATAACATCACCAACGCATTGGTCCAGTGGTATTCCAATGGTCCAGTGTGATCCCACTTTAAAGACTCTTATGTCACCAGAAAGGACTGACTCTTTTGGTGTCACTCAAATTCTTTCTTTAGTCCTACTTATTTGTGAGACTGAAACAGACTGACTCTCTAACCCAAACTCTGGATTATTTTTAAGCCAATCCTTGCCTTTCATTCCTTCTTGGACTCACACAATCAACAAAGCTTTGTCTTCAGTGAATTCCATTTGCTGTCACTGTTCATACAGGGGCATAAGCTGGCTTCTGTGGAGAGAAGAAGGCTTTTCAGAAAATGGAGACGACTTTTTGTGCGGCCATTAAATGGAAGGATGGAGTTTGTGAGTTCTCACTCACTCGGGTTTTTCCCTCTTCGCTTCCCACTGCCGAGAAGAGAAGACGCCTGCTTGGCAAACCACTCCAAATCTGGGAAACCAAATGGAATGATTTTGCTCCAGGAAAAGAATCCCACTTTGTCTCGTGCTCACCTCAGCAAAGCGAGGAGGCTGCCACTCAGGAGCTGGGCAGCGTGTGAAAGCATAGAACCAGAGGAATGGAGTGGGCTGCATCCATCAAGCCCAGCACCGTTCTGCTCTTGGATTTGCTACGAGCGTGACTCATTTCATAAACAATACAGCTGCTGTAGGAGGCAGCCCTGTCAGGTTTGATGGATGGCTGTATATCTCTGGATCTTCTGCAATTGGGCGGACAAGCTCTGGAGCCAAGCAAGCATATCAAATCCATCTTGAGTCAATACGAAACATGAGAACGTGTCCTATCAATGGCAAAAACAAGGCAAAGTTCTCTGGATCCTGGGACTCTGAACCCAGTCTGCGTGCTGACCCCAGCCTGCCTTTTGACCGCTGCTTCACATCTGACCTCTACGTGTCTTCTATTTGCATAGGGAATTGGGAGGAGTCTCTCTCCTTAAATGAGCAACATCTATCTCAATGGGTCCCCAAACACGAGAGGAGGCTGGAGGGGAAAATGGATTCACCGTAGCTTTTTGAGGAAGGAACTGAATGTTGACAAATTTGATCTGGAGAGGACAAATCCAGAGGCTGGTTGACGACGCTTCCCCTTGCTTAGTGTTGATCTAGCTTCATGGTCTGTTTTCAGCAGAAGCTCCGCCACTGGCCAACACCCGGGGAGCCAAGTGAGAATAGCAGACGACATTCCTCGTAGCCCCTTGGCGGGTGAAGGGTAAGGCCAGTGGCAAGCTTCCTTCCCCCTTCCTCTCTGGCTGAGAGGATGCTGGGTCTTGCTCTGCTCTGCTCTCCCAACTCCTAGAAAGCCCATGTCCTGACCAGGAGAAGCACTAATTTTTGACATAGGGAATGTGGTAAAGAAACTCTGGAAAAATCTTCCCTGCCAAATACACCCCTCATGGTCTCTCAAAGTTCCGACACTAGGTTTCTCTTTGCGTCAAGTCTTTGAAGGATCTGTGAAACGCAGTCGTAAAGAGGTGGCCATCAAGCCATTACCTAACCCATGTAATTTTGTTCAAAATTGTTAAACTTCACCAGATATCTTAAATTACTTCCAGGCTAGGAAAACAAGGGAGGTCAGCTTGACACTGGGTAGGGGAAGGATCTGGAGAAACTGCACGGCACACTCAGGTGACCCTAACTAGGCCACTGTAACAGGGTGATCCTGGGAAGACAGGAAACCACAAAAAGGGATGACATGGCAATGGAAACACAGGGAGCTTGAAAGGAAGGGAGTTCACATTCACTGAGGCAGCATGAACAGAGAGTTCCCCTACATGAGTTTCCCACGACACATAGTTCATTTATCGCTTCTGAGATTTAGGAAATCATTCATTCACATATTCATTTAACAAGCACGCTAAACCTGGAAAGAGCAACGAGGCCCAGCACAGGATGGTTCTGCCTCGTTCCTTCATGCCTTCCTGACCCCTCCTAACCTGGCCTGAGAGCTCCTTGCTCAACTATAGTTATGAGGATGTTTCCCGTCCAATAAGCTCTTTGTTGTTGAGGAAAACTATGAATTCCATTTCCCATATTTGCTGGATCAGCCCGGCATGAAAGCTTTAGTACCTGCTTTAGGACCAGCTTTTGTACTCCATGTCAAATCCCAGGCCTCTCTTTCTGACTTCAGCTTTTTGATTCATGGACTTGTCTTCCTTCTCTCAAGCTGGAGCCTAGCTCCCTCTTGCAGCCTTGCCTCCCCACAGAAAAGCTGGAATCTGGCTCTCTCTCTCTCTCTGGCTTCTAGGTCCTTGCTCCCTCTTGACCTCAAGTTCAGAGTCCCCTGTCAGTGGCCACCTGCTTCATCCACTCCATCTCAGCCTCCTTCTGGGGCTTTCCCAAAGCTGGGTCTGGCTGGACTTCCCCAAGAAATGGCTCAACCCGAGGGCTTCCTGAGTACATCATGCGTGTGCACGAGCTTTCTCTCCCTCTCCTCTTCCCTCTCCTCTTCTCTCTCCCCCTTCTTCTCTCCTTCCTCCTTATCTGTCTTTCCATCCTCATTTATCACTTCATAGGCCCTTATTCACAGGCCTGAGGAGTACGACTAGTCTAGACTCCAGTGACTAGATGTTTGGCCCGGTAGAACCAGCCTCATCGGAGAACTTTCCAAAAATTCAGCCTTGGGCCCTCTGAGACCTGATGGTTTGGAATGTGCATTTTAACCAGTGAATTGCACGGGTATGAATGTTCTAAGTTCAGACTAGAACTCTCTTTTGAGAATCTATGCAAGAAGGCTCATCCTTTGTTTTCTCCAGAATAAACCTCCAGGCGGGGAGTTCTAGGCCCATAGATGTTGCTCATTAAAGGGAGACATACTCCTCACAATTCCAGATCCGTGTGGTCTTCTCTGGGCCTACGAGTAGTTGCACGCTGAGCTTCATAAGAAATTTGCCATACTCTTTTCTGGAGTGGCTGTACCACTTTGCTTCCTGGCCTGGGGTGCTGTCAGCCTCCAAGGCACTGTGTGAAACACTCTCACTCTCTCTCTCTCTCTCTCTCTCTCATGCAGTCACTCATCTTCAGCACCTGGGAGTAGCCTTTATCCTGCCCTTGAAGTACTTTCATGAAGACACTTCAAAGTCCTCTGGACACCACACAGGTATCTCTCTCGTGGGCCTCCATTCCAGTCAGGATTAGGTCAGGAAGAGCATGTGTCAGGCTGAGGAGGACTCACACTCCTCAACAGTGGCTGGGAGTTGCTAATACCTTTCAGCAAGTATTTTTTCAAGGAAATGTCACAGTTTCAAATCCATTATGGAATATTCGTTACAAAAGCAATATGTCAGGGGAAGAAATTAAGATTTACATGCAGCTGAAAGCATCAGCAGAAATGTCCTTCTTTCCCTCATCTAGCTTCCCTCCATGATGACATCTTGCTTAACTGTCATTTAACTTCACAATTAGCATGTCAATCTTATTATATTTCCCTGGTCTTGCATATACTCAGTCATACATTTTGTTCTATGCAAGTTTGTGTCATGTGTAGACCTTGTGCCCAAAATCATTTGTGACCCCCGGTCATGACATAAAGCTGTTTCATCACAAAGACCCCTCATGCCACTCTTTGCTACTCTTTTTGTCCCCCACCATCACCCCAGGCAACATTAATCTGCTCTCCACCTCTACAATTTGTTACCTCGGGAGTTCTATATTTTTAGTACTTGTATGTAGGACACGTAACCTTTTGATATTGGACTTTTTTCATCCAGCAAAATTCACTGGAGATTCACCTCCAGTACACTACTGTGTCATTAGTCTACTTCTTTATGTTGCTAAGTAGTATTCCAGGATATAGATATACCACAGGTTAACCCTTCACTTGTTGAAAGACATTTAGAATGTTTCTAGTTTGAGGATCTTACACACAAGGTATCTACGAGTACTCCTCGGTTTTCTGGAACAACTGCCCCAGGGTGTGATATACCGATCACACAGTAGTTGCACATTGAGTTTCATGAGAAATTTGACATACTCTTTTCTGGAGTATCTGTACCATTTCACTTCCCTGTCAACCATGTATGAGTAATCTTGTACTGTACACTTCTAAGGTTTTATTTGACTTAATGTTGAAATCCAGTTTCTTCCACTTGGTTCTTTTAAGTACCCAAAGCAACGGCATCAGGAAACAAAGCCTTGGGTTGCCTGGTCTATAGCGCTGCCTCGTGCAAGGCTCTCCCTGCCCGCGCACACGTTGATGCCGCAGTCAGCCTTCACGTCTTCTCTCCTTTGGGTACCTTCCAAATCCCTTATCAACATCAGCTGCAATTCCCTCGTGTCTTGATCTGATTTTAATCTGCTAATCCACTCCAGACGCCACACTGCCAAACCCCTGAGGTACAATGGGGCCGCCACCCCTGCTTATGACTCAGCACCTTGAACAGAAGACCTGGGCCGGTGCCCCCAGGCACCCACACTAGCATCAAACACTCTCTCTTTCCAGGCCCAACGTACCACTGAGTCTCCTTTCCTGGTTTGCTGGGAGAGGAACAGAGTATAGGAAGCAAAGAAATCACAGACCAAATGGGACCAGAGTGGATCAGAGCCTGCTAACAAGGCCACCCATGCACAGGTGAACACTGGGATGCCACCACTGCTCCCAGGTCTTTCTCTAATTCCAAATCATCACAATAATGCCAGGTACCATTTACTGAGCATTTGATATAAGTCAGGGATTTAAAAAAAAATTCAACATATAAAGCACACAAAAGCCTCATCACTGCTCTACAAGGACAGTTCCATTCTCTTCTCTATCTTACAAGTAAGGAATCTGAGGCCTGAGTTCGATCACACAGGTATCTGAATCCAGGCAATCAGCATCAGGCCGATCATGTTCATTGGTACTTTGCAAACAAAAGCCAACTCTCACTCTAAGGCTATATAAACCCTATGGAAGAACCCACAAACTTTGACCATATTTCTACCAAAACAATTTGCATGCCAGGGAGAAGAGAACAGGTTAAGAATTGAGGGATTATACCCAAAACAATAGCTTGTACAATCTGCTAATAAAGCTTTCATTCTGAAGAGTCCAAGGACAGTGTCTGACCCAACAAACCAAAGTCTTCTGGCACCTTATAAATTCTCTGATGATAGAAGACAACCAGAAAGTTGCTGTACACCCAAAACTTCTCCCAGCAATGTGGTTTGCAGCAAGCTTCAGGGGAGGGCTGCAGGCAAGCACGTCTCCGGACCACCTGTTCCTCACCCTGTGACATACCACAAACCACTGCAGACATGGCGTGGCTTCATGCCGTACTACAACCCTAACTGCTTGTGAGCCACATACCACCCTCTCTGGCAGCACACACTCGGCAAGCCCCAGAGCTCTGCCCTTGCGCTGTGTTCGGAAGACCCAACTTGCTGACAGTGAGCCCATCTGTTTCCACAGAGAACTCCTCCTCAAGCTGAATGACTGATCTTTGTGTTAAATTCTCCTCCCCCTCACTGGGAAGCCACACCTCCACATTCTTCACCATGCCAGCTTGCAAAACCTGCTAGTCTCTTGTCTCAAAAGACTGCCTTCCTATAACTCCTTCTCTCCTGACTCAGGCTTGTCTTGGGACCTTTGACTAGAAAGGCTAAGAGCAATAGGTCCCTCTAGCAACCACACTCCACGACCCTCCCAGCTCTCCCTGACACCCAGGGAGACCTGCCTCTCCTGGCGTTCTACCTTTATTCTCCTACTCAAACTTGCTTCCTCTATTCCCTCATTGAGTTGTGCCACTTAGGCAAGGAATTTGGTGGTACTGCCTAGCCTAAATTGTCAAGGGAAGACTGGGAAAAAATATTCACCACCAACACCTCAGATAAGAAACTCATAACTAGAATACACAGGGAACTAAAGAAAATTAAGCCCACCAAAATAAAGGATCCTATTGAAAAATGGGCAAATGAAATGAAGAGGCAGTTCACTCACGAAGAAGTACAAAGGGCCAATAGATACATGAAATGATGCTCAACATCTCTACCCACAAGAGAAATGCAAATCAAAACAACGCTAAGATACCATCTCACTCCAGAGCGAATGGCTTATATCAACAAATCAAATAGCAGTCAATGCTGGCGAGGCTGTGGGGAGAAAGGAACCCTCCTGCACTGCTGGTGGGAGCGTAAATTCGTTCAACCACTCTGGAAAGCAGTATGGAAAGCACTCAAAAGACTAAAAACAAATATCCCCTTTGATCCGGTGACACCCTTCCTGGGAATATATCCAAAAGAGGCCAAAACAACATACAACAGAGACATATGTATAACCACGTTCATAGCAGCACAACTAACAATAGCTAGAATAAGGAAGTCACCAAAATACCCATCAACAGACCAGTGGATACACAAACTGTGGTATTTATACACAATGGAATACTATGCATCAATAAAGTCCAACAGCATGGAGGTTTTCACAGGCAAATGGAAGAAACTTGAGACCATCATGCTTAGTGAAGTGAGTCAGAAGCACAAGGTGAAACATCGAATGGTCTCTCCGATATGAGAGACCCAGACCACAACTATTTCATGGAACTTTAGATGAAAGACAAAGTGAAAGAGGGGGACCGGGTGGGCATGGAGGGAGGGAAGGGAGGGTGGGGGGGGGACAAAAGGAGAGCAGGAAAGCCCTTGTCACCTTGACAAGATACGTATGTGCACAAAATGCCCAACTCCATTGTAAACCTTAAATTTTGCATTTGTACATATCGATAAAATGGGGATAAAAATCAGAAGGCCTGTAATCCTAGCATTCTGGGAGACTGAGGCAGAAGGATCACAAGTTTGAGCCCAAACTGGACAACTTAGTGACATAGTAAGACCGATCTGAAATAAGCAATAAAGAAGGGCTAGAGAAGTAGCTCAGAACGAAGACTTTGGGTTTAGCCACCAGTACCACAAAAATTAATCATTCAGTTAATTGTCAGTCAGAAGGTCGTGGCTTTCAATCCTGATTCTGTAGCAAAGAAAACCTCCACCAACATGAACCATGAAATCCCTAGCTCCGCCTCCACTATCAGAACACCCCTCAGTGTCAACTTTCCCTCTCAATTCCTGACTGGCAGTTAAAAACAGCACATGCCTTCAACTAAAGAGTTTCAGTTGCATGGATGGTGAAAAAATTTTTTAAATCTTTAAACTTCTGGCCCTTAAATTTCTGTGTGAAATACAGCCTGACACTTCTTACGTCCCCAAATATGGCTTTCTTCTAGAATTCCTGTCTCTGTTGGCCAGGCATGAAGTCTAAATCCAAAATTCAAGTGATCGTTTTCCTTGCCACCTCATCTTCAAACCCCCTTTAATTTACTCCCCAATTTTAAAATTCTATTTCTTGAATAATTTTATATCCATCTTTCCACCCCCCATCTCTTTATAATAATATCTGTTTCCCAAACCAGCGGTGCCTAATATAGCTATTATCTTCAGTCTGGTGGTTGGCTGTGAAAGGTGCCCACTAAGGTGCAAAATGATCAAATAAATTCAGAGAGAATTATGTCGTTAGCATCACATGTATATCTAAAGTCCTGTTCTCTTATGAAGAAAAAATATGGTTCTATCCAAGGCCTTTATTTCTATAAATTTATTTATTATTAAAGAGTGAAATTCCTGAACTAGATGGGTTGAGATACCTTTTGTTCAACACAAGTGAGCCAAGGTCAAAAGAGTATGCGCACTCCTAGACAAAGAATAAGACCCTAAAAATACTAACTCGAACCTTACCTTTCTGTTCTTTCTTCTCTTCAAGTTAGCTTTTCTTCTCAATATCTTATAATTATTCCTCCAAAATATTTACTTGACATAATCACTCCTCTGCTAAATTTGTTGAATGGCTTTTAACCACCTAAAACATTCATTTCTCTCACTCATGTGTGAAATTTCAGGATGCATCTCCTTTGACTTCTGTAACTTTTCTTCCCTCCTACGCTCCAAACTTCACATAAAACTCTACCATTACCAAACTCTAAAGATTTCGCAATTATAAAGCACCTTGTAGCTCTGGGTCCCTCTCCTTTAGCACAGGAACTCTGCTTGCCTGGAATGATCTCTCATTGATTTGCCTTGATTTGTGTTTTAAAACGATCAAGCCTGATATTGGGTAGAGAGTAACAGATTTTGAAGGACAAAGGTAGAAGCAGGAGATCAAAGCTGATGTAGCAAAAACCATGGTAGTAGCACGAGGGTGGAAGGTGATGCTTGGGGTCTTACACAGCTTTATGATACCTATTTATATATTTCTTTTAAGAACCTATCAAACCTCTTGAATTAGTTGACACAGAAAGGAGACCCTGAAGCCATTGTCCCAGTCCATCCAGGCCACAATCACATAATGCCACAAGCTCTGTGGCTTATAACCACAGAAATGTGTCCTCCCAGAGAGGCTGGGAAGTCCAAGACTAAGGTGCTGGCAGATTCAGTGTCTGGTGAAGGCCTGAACTCTAGATGGTCATGCTTCCACTATAACCTCACATGGCAGAAGGCAGCAGAGGTTAGAGGTCTCTTGAGCATCTTCTGTAAAGACATTAAGTTCATTCATGAAAGTTCTACCCATGTGAACTAATTACTTCCTCAGGCATAACCTCCTAATACCCTGGCCTCCAAATACTAACTAGAATTAGAATGTCAATGTATAAATTTGGATACAATATAAAATATAAATAAATATAAAGAATATGTAGGCGTGGCACAAAAATTTGATCTGTAGCACCATCTACACTCTAGCCAATATTATAGTATTGGGATAACTCTTGTTAATATTTAAATATTCTGTACTTAATATTTAAAATGGATTAATATCACTGTGATTAAGCTGAATTATTTTGTAATCTGGCTTTTCCTATTTAATAAAATTATTAAAACATTTTCTCATATAATTAAGTTATATCGACAAAAGGTAATATTTTGTAGTTTTTATTTTATGTCCTGAGATGGATGCATAAATAAATTTATTTCATTAATGCTGTACTGCTGAATATTTTAAATTAAAATGCTTTCTTTATTTTAGGCTAATAAAGTTTTCTTACTGTAATTCATTGAAAAGTACTTTTATTGGTATCTCATTATTTCCCCTAGCTACAAGCCTAAAAGCAGAATTTTCAGTAGAATAAGCACAAAAAATTTAAACTTTATTTTTTGCCAAAATCCCCTCCTGAAAAATTATTCTAACTTAAACTTCAGCCAGCAGTCTTTCCCTATGGCCTGCTTCCACTCCCTTCCGCTCATACCCAGTATTAACGGCTACTATTTTTATTATTTGGAGTTATTTTCTTTTCCTCTTCATAGTTTTTCCCATTAATTTTAAAATCAAAAGAGAAAGCGCTTTGCTTCCTCTCGTGTAGGAGTAAGAACCGTTCGGTGTTTGCATCCCTGTCCCCATAGCTCATAGACAAGTAGAAAACTCGGCAAAATATATAAAATGTCTGTTTTCCCGCATTGGACAACATGTGAGAGTCCCAGAGCACAACTCCTATGGAACTTAAAAAGAAAAACAAAGTGAAATGGGGATCGGTTAGGGAGGAGGGAGGGAGGGGAGGGAAGGGGGAGGGACGAAAGGAGAGTGGGAAAGCCCTTGTCACCTTGACAAGATACATATGCGCGTAAAAGGATCAACTCCATTGTAAACCTTAAATTTTGCACGTATACATATCAATAAAACGGGGGGGGGGGGGGGGGGGGATCTACCAGCCTTCAGATCAGGGCTTGCAGCCTGGAAGCAATTTCCCAACCTCAGGGCAGGAAGACCATGCGGAGTTGGCCGACTCTCCCGACTGAGGCGAGATAGGAGCTCAGAAAGGCTGAGGCAGCTGGAAATTGCAGGGCAATATTCCAGAGAGGGCGGAGCTTCTCAGAGGAAGAGCTCCAGAAATCTGCTTAAGAGTCCTGTTGAGTGGCTGGCAGAACCCCAACTGCGCATGTGTAAGTGAATACCACTAATCCAGGCAAGCAACAACTGCTGGGGCTCTAAAACTCCTCTGCGCTCAGACAGAGCCTAGACATCCAATGTGTTGTCCCTCTGAGTGGAACGACGTCCTATGAATATCTAGACCTGCAGTAAAGACTGCAGAAAAGCCAAGCTTTGTGAGTTTAAATGAACTAGCCTCAGACTGAGCTACTCTGTACCGACTCTAGCAGACCTTACCAGTGAGTCTCAAAAGAAACTGCTGTGTGAATAAAACATATGACTCTATGCCAAAAAACAAATCAACACTCCAGAAAAACATCACAATCCAAACACCAATACAGCATTCCTAATATTCAATATCCAACTTAAAAAATCACTAGGTATGCCAAGTAGCAATATGTGATCCCTAAAGATGAGAAAAGTCAGCGAATGGAAGTAGAGAAGGGGCAGAATTCACAGATAATTCCATGTCAGCAGGCACGAATTAGCAGAACTAAAGGACCTAATGTCAAAGTTTAATAATTTAAGGGAAAACAGGATACGAAAAAAAGAGAGGGTATTTAAAAAGGGGCCACATGAATATTTTTGAGATTCAAAACAGTATGTCTCAAATAAAAAGAAGTATTTACCCAATGGACCTAACAGTGAGAAGATATTCCAGAAGATCAATGAACCTGAAGACAAATTAATATAAACTATCTTAATTCAAGCATAAAGAGCAATAAGCTAGAAAAAACAGAATCTCTATAACATATAACATGCATCTTAGTTACTTCTTCGTTGCTGTGACTCAATACCCGACACCCACAAACTTAGGAAAGGAAAGGTTTATTTTAGCTCACAGTCTCGAAGGTCACAGTCCATTCAGGGGTGGCCGGCAGCAATCCAAGTACATGGCAGAGAGAGGTGGAGGCCGCTTCCCCGAACAAACAGGAAGTCAAACTGAGGCTAGTTGGGACGAGTCTCCCAGGAAGGCAGGTGCAGCTTATATATCCTTTCAGGTCTCCGCCCAGTAACCAGTCCCTCCTGCATCCAGGTGTGGCCACTACACACCGTTAATCCTAACTCACAGGCCTCTAGTCTTAACTGCAATCCACCCCTCCAGACCAGACCCCAATCCACCAACATCACACGGTTCATAGACAATCCATAACATCAAAATACATGAGACTTTTGGGGGACACTCCAGATCCTAACCACAACAACAACTCAGACACATAGTCCAAGATATATGCAATTTGAATTCCAGATTGAAAAATGAAAAAGGAGGAAGCAGAAAATATGTAATGTTTTTAAAATATCCCCAAATTAATAAAAATGAAACATTTAGACATACACAAAGCAGAAAAAAATTCCAAGCTGTGTAAACACACACACACACGCACACACACACACACACACACACACACACACACACACACAAATACCATATCAAGTATGATAGCCTGTCTTCAAGAGGTTCCCAGCGACCCTCACCTTTTGGCATCCTTGACCTTGAGTATTTCTCTCCCATCCAAAACAGTGCTGGCCTATTTGGCCAATCAGATATTGTGGAGGCAAGGGCATGTGACTTCTGGATGTAGGTCAGGACAAATACCACAGCCTCTGCTTAGCTGCTGTCTTTTGAATTACTTGCTTTGGAGGAAGCCATCCACCATGTTGGGAGAACACTCCAGCAGTTCTGTGAAGGAAAGCAGAGGCCTCCTCTAGGAGTCTGTACTCACGTGCCTCCCACACGTGGGAACACGTTGGAAGCAGACCTTCTGGCACTGCTCAAGCCTGTTGCAGCCCCAACAGCCTGACTGCAACTTCATGGGAGACCCACAGCAGAACCACCTTACTAAGCTTCCCCTGAGTTCCCAGACCACAGAAATGGTTAAATAAAGTAAGATACAAATGCTCATCACTGTTTTAAGCCATGTGATTGGGAAAGGGGGCATGGCACTTTACACAGAAATAATTGTGTTATTATTTGCTAGCAAAGAAAAATAGAAAATAAAATCTTAAAAACCCTTTACAATAGCAATGAAACAACATGAAATGCTAAGGGATAAAGATGACAAAATAAGCAAAACACTTCACTCAAAATGGCAGAGCATTGCGACATGAAATTCAAGTCGACCTAAGCAAAGGAAGATGCCTACCGGGATTAGTTTGGAAGGTGCAATTTTGTTAAAATACTAATTCTCCTCAAATCAATCTATTGGTCCAATGGGGCGTTCAGTGAAAATTTCAGCCATTCTTTCATAGGAATTGATAAGTTAATCCCTAAATGTATATAGACATTCAAAGACTTTAGACTAGGAAAATAAATCTTTAAAAAGAAGAGGCTAAAGGCTCAATAGCACCTTATTTCTATAATTATAAAGCTTCTGAATTCAAGATAGTGTGCTATTAACATAAATGTAAATGTAAAGATTACTGGAACAGGATACAGTGTCTAGAGATAGACCATATGTGTGTGACTGGTAAGTTTCAGCAAGGGTACAACGACTTTTCAGTGACAAAAAAATAATCTTCCACCATATGGTGCTGAGATTCCTGGGTATTCACAGGGGAATACGTGAACATCAACTTTCATCTCACGTCATACTGAAGATTTAACACACAGCAATCACAGAACTGAAAGTAAAAGTTAAAACTATAAAACTTCCACAGAAGATTTCCTTATGACCTTGAGATCAAGAAAAATTACACAGTATAACAAAATCGCAAATTATTAAAAAAATGGCAAACTGGGAAGCATCAAAAACTGTAACTTCTGGTCTTCAAAATTGTTATTAAGATAACAAAGTCAAGCCACAAAAGAGGAAAAATCCTCGCTCCATATGTAATACAGGTGGATACTTGATACATATAATATATGTATATATATATATATATATATATATATATATATATTATCTATAATAATGGAAAGGCTACTATTGTGGTTTGGATCTGGAATGTCCCCCAAAAGTCTCATGTATTTGAATGTTATAGATTGTCTATGGAACCATGTGTTCTTGGGAGATTGGGGCCTAGTCCGGAATGGTGGGTTACGGGCATGTGAATTGGACTACAGGCATGTAGTGGGGGTTTACCCCACCTTCCACACCTGGATCCAGGAGAGGTTGATCACTGGGACCTAGAAGGATATATAAGCTGCTTCCTGCCTTCCTTGAGGACTAGACTCAACTTGCCTTGACCTGGCTTCCTGTTTGTGATGTCCTGAGAAGCTGCCTCCACCTCTGCCTCTGCCATGTGCTTCCACTGCTGCCAGCCGCCGCCGAATGGACTGTGACCTTCTGAAACTGTGAGCTAAAATAAAGCTTTCCTCCCCTAAATTTGTGGATGTTGGGTATTGAGTCACAGCAATGAAAAAGTAATGAGACAGCTACCAACCAAGTTTAAAATGAATTTAAACAGTGTCACAAGAGAAAGTGTACGATTAAGCAGTAAGCAACCAACTCTGGATATACTAAAGAATACTAACTTGTACACGAATTGTGTGTCATATGGACTGTATGTCAATAATGTTATTATATGGAAAATAAAACAGACTGTTGGTGACCCAGAGCAGTAGTGGAGAGACAGATGGATTGCAAAGGAGTGTGTGAAATGTTCTGGTGCTTAGGAAAGTGGGCACCCTGATTATGGCAGATTTCACCCAGTTGTTTACTTTAAATGAATACAGCTTAGAATATGTAATTAATCAGGTTCACTTGATAAAATAAAAACTAAAAAGTCTCTCTAATACTCCAATACCTATTTGTCCCATTCCCAGCTGCGGTCAGTGTTGTTAATTACTGCTTATTATTCTTGTAGACAGACTTTATGCTTATACAAAAATATTCTCACACACACATTGCCTCTTAGTTAAACAAGTGGTAGCATACTCTACAATTATGCTCACACACTGCTGACCTTCCACTTCATCTTCAATACTTTCACCTACTTAGCTTTGTGGTGACTTGGATCCGGAGTGCCCCCAAAAAGCCTCATGTACCTATAGATACTGTGTAGTGTTGGGAGGCGGGGCCTGGCTGGATGGGGGGTGTGCTAGTTCTGCCCTTCCCCCGGTCTCTCTTTCTCTGTGCCGCCACGTTGTAAGGATCTCTACCCCAGTAACTCGGGTTCCAGCTCTACCTGCAGCCCCATCGTATGATTCTGCCATTTTCCAGCTGCTCACCCATGAAAGGACTGGACATTCTGAAACTGTAAATTACAATAAATCTTTCCTCCCTAAGGTGTGGATGTTGGGTGTTCAGTCACAGCGATGAGAAAGTAACTAAGACAAGCTCTGAAGATTATAGGATAAAGTACATTGTTATTCTTTTTTTTTTTAAGTTTGCTCAAAATTGGGCACCGTACTTGCTTAATCCGAATCCATATTTATTTCCACTCTTTGGACATTACACACAGTGCCAACGTGAACAGACTTGTACATATGGGTTTCCGTTCACATGATGTGTTTCTATGCAGAGACTAAGTTCGCTGTCCAAAAGAAGACCAGATCGAAAAGTAATGAAATTTGCAATTTTGATAAATATGGCAAATTTCCCTACATATGTATGATATAAATTTATACTAATACCAACAGCTAGCAGATTTTTTAGCCTTTGACAATGTCATAGGTGAAAAACAATATTTTATTTACTTTATTTCAATGTTTCCCTAATTGGAAGTTTGAGGTTGAGGTTCTACTCATAGTTCCTAGAATTTTTGTGTTTTTTCTGCACGCCAATTTGTAAACTTTGACTATTTTCTCCACATGTAGTTTTTTTCTATCTCATTATTTTTCAGTTTTTCATTTGTATTTTGATTATGATAAATTTTAACAAAATTTTATTTTGAATAATCTAATTTAATCATACTTTTCTTTACGACTCATGGGTTTTGTTTTGGACAGAGCAGTTTGCCATGTCCTGATTATAAGAAATAATAATAATAATTCCTCAATGTTTTCTAAGATTTTTTTATACTTTTACTTTTAATGCTTAACCAATTGATAATATCCAACCTTGCCTAAGAATCCAGGCCTGACATCCCAGCATCCTGAAAGGCTAAGACAGGTGGATCACAAGTTCAAGGGTCCAGCCTGGGTGATTTAGCAATGTAATGAGAGCTGAAATCAAAAACAAAACAAAAAAATGGGGTAAGGATGTAATTCAATGTGAAAGGCCAAGACTCAATCCAAAGTACTACCAAAACAGAAATGTTTTGGAGCAGTAGGTAAACTAGTGGCATTCTTTCCAGATAGTGATGTAATTATTCAATTATATTATAATACCCCTTACTGAGTAATCCATCGTTCCCTCATTAATCTGAAATGCCATCTCTATTATCTACTCTATTCCCAAGTGTATCTGGATCTATTTCTACATATTGCTTCCTTCTGATGATCTGTCTAGCTACTCATTTGACAACATAACAGTTTTGTTTTTTAAAAAAGTTAATAGCTGATGAGGCTGGTTTCCTCCTCTTTTTATCATCTTTATCAAAACTTTTCCACTTCTCTCCATTTGTTTATTTTCCATTTGAATTTTAGAACAAGTATCTGTAGTTTCACAGAAAGATCCTGTTGATCTTTTATTGGGACCATATAAAATTTATAGACAACAGGAAATCAGAATATCCGATTTTTACCCTTCCTATCCAAAACCGATGACAGTACACCTTTTCATTATGAAAGCCTTCTTTTACTAGTCCTCAAGACTTTTTACTAACATTTAAATTTTTCACATAAATTTTACACATTTCATTTCCAGTTATACTACAGTAATATTTCATAGAATTTGTTAAATAATGCAATAATAGAACTTCTGTCCTGTTCTCAATTTTAATGAAAATGCTCTTACTGATCTTATTAAAAATTATGTTAGTTGTGTGTGCTGATAGAGATCAATTATTTACTTATTGAGAGATTTTTAAAATAAGGAATGAAAGTGGAACGTCATTTGGTGTCTTTATGTCTCTTCACGAATTATATTTTTTATTTTATTCCTGAGTATAGTATGTTTAGTAATATCTAATAAAGCTTGAATTTCTCAAATAAATTCTACTATATTGTATTAATTTTAATGCGCCACTGCAATTCTACTCATTTCTATTTTATTTGGGATTTCACATCAGTATTCACAATTTAAATTGATAGCCTGAGCATTTTGTAACTTTTGTTGGATACTGAAATCAACATTTGCTTTAGAAAATGTTTTAAAAGCTTGATGATGTGTGTGTGTGTGTGTGTGTGTGTGTGTGTGTGTGTGTGTGTACATGTGTTTGTAATAACAAGTAAAGTCATACTGTATGCCAGGCATGGTTGCACATACTTGTAATCCCAATGCTGTAGGAAACTGAAGGAAGCAGAAGCAGGAAAAGTTCAAGTTCAATCAAATCTAGGTAATATAGTGAATCTCTGTCTCAAAATAAAATACTTTAAAATGGGTGTGGGGGTGGGTTGGGATGTAGCTCAGTAAGAAAGCCCTGAGTTCAACCTCAGTTTCAAGGAAAGCAAGTGAGGAAGGAAGGAAGGAAGGAAGGAAGGAAGGAAGGAAGGAAGGAAGGAAGAAGGGAGGGAGGGAGAGGAGGGAAGGCACAGAGAGAGGCAGGCAGGCAGGCAGGCAGGCAGGAAGGAAGGGAAGGAGGAGGGAGGGAGGGAGGGAGGGAGGGAGGGAGGAAGGAAGGAAGGAAGGAAGGAAGGAAGGAAGGAAGGAAGGAAGGAAGTTTGTTACTTTCTGGTCTCTATGACCAATACTTAGGAAGTACAGATTTATTGTAGCTCACAGTTTCAGAAGGTCACAGTCCATTCATGGGTGGGCAGCTGGAAAATGGAATCACATGGTGCAGCTGCAGCTAGGGCTGGAACCAGAGTTTCTGGGGCCGAGATCCCTTCAGCATAGTGAAAGAGAGAGACACTACTAGAAAGGGAGGAACCAGCCCATGCCAATCCAGGCCAAGCCCCAAGCACCCGCCCCTTCCAGCCAGGCCCCACCTCCCAAAACTCCACAGTATATGTAGGAACATGAAGCTCTTGGGGAACATTCCAGATCCAAACCACCACAAAAACAAGGAAGGAATTTTTTTAAAGATACTGTATTTTTGTATCCTTTAAAGTTTTGATAGAATTCCCACATAAACACCTCAAGCCTAATGCTTCGTAAGGGCATATATCTTCAATAGCTTTGTGCGTTTATTTTTTCCCTTTTTATTAATATGTATATAGGTGATACACAATGTTCACTTGAGCTTGAGTGTTTTGTGCACATATATAGGTCAGCACCACAATCCCTTCCCCTCCCCCTTTTTTGACCCTCCTACAACTCCCCTTTTCCCCAGCTCCCACTGTCCCCCTCATTGAGTTCTATGAAATGACTGTATTCTCAGATTCTCATATTAGAAAAAAACATTCGTTATTTAACTTTCTGTGTCTGATTCACTTCATTGAGCATGATAATCTCAAATTGTGCCCATTTACCTACATAAGCCGCAAAATTATCCATCTTTATAGATGAGTAGTACTCTATGGTAAACATATACCACAATTTTTGTATCCATTGGTCTGTTGGGTATTTTGGTAACTTCCACATTTTAGCTATTGTTAGTTGTGCTGTGATGAACATAGGTATACATTTATCTCTTTGATATGATGCTTTTAACTCATTGGGGAAGGTTTCCAGTGTAGGTATCACTGGATCGAAAGGGATGTTTATTTTCAGCCTGTTGAGGAATTTCCATACTGCCCTCCATAGTGGTTGTACTAGTTTACAATCCCAACAGCAGTGTAAGAGGGTTCCTTTTTCCCCACAGCCTCGCCAGCACTGATTTGAGTTCTTGATATATGCCATTCTTTCTGAGGCTAGATGATACCTTAGTGATGTTTTGATTTGCATTGCTCTAATGGATTAGGATGTTGAACATCTTTTCATGCATTTATTGCCCATTTGAATTTCTTCATCTGAGAATTATCTATTCATTTCCGTTGCTCATTTTTTATACTAGGTCTTTGAATTTGAGGGGTCTGTTTTTCTTCAATTCCTTGTACATTCTTGTTATTAGCCTCCTATCTGAGCTATAGGTGGTGAAAGTTATTTCCCATTCTGTTGGTTATGTCTTCACTATGTTAGTAATTTCCTTTGCCATACAAAAACTTTTTAATTTGATACAATCCAATTTATTGATTCTGGGAGCTATTTCTCTTGCGTTATGCATTTTATTAAGAAAGTCCTTACCTACACCTACATCCTTTAGATTTTTACCTAATTTTTTCCTGAAGGTTAAGTGTTTCAGCTTTGATACCTAAGCCTTTGGTACACTTTGATTTAATTTTGGTTCATGTTGACCGATGTGTGTCTGGATTCATCCTTCTGATATGGATGTCCAATTTTCCCAGCACCATTTGTTGAAGAGACCATCTTTTTTCCAGTGTATGTTTCTGGCTCCTTTATCAAAGATCAGGTAGCTGAGGGTACTTGAGTTTGTTTCTGCATCCTCAGTTTGGTTCCACTGGTCAACCTGTCAGCCTTGTTGTGTTCCTGATTTAAGGAGGAATGCTTTCCATTTCTCCTCAGGTACTATGATACTTACGGTAGGTTTGTCATACGTGGCTTCTATCAGTTTGAGGTATGGCCCTTTTACACCTATTTTCCTCAGGGTTTTTTTTTATTATGAATGGATATTAGATTTTATCAAAGACTTTTTCTGTGTCAATTGAGATGATCATGGGGTTTTTGTTTTTGCTTTTGTTGATTGACATATTACACTGATTTATGAATGTCAAATAAGCCTTACATCCCAGGAATGAAGCCCATTTGATCATGGTGTGTGATCCTTCTGATTATGTGCTAAATTCTCTTTGCCAGAATCTTATTGAGGATTTTTGCATCTATATCAAGGAGATTGATCTGTAATTTTTTTCCTGGTTAAGTCTTTGGGTTTGGTACTAGGGTGATGCTAGCCTCCAGAAATGAGTTTGGTAGTTTTCCTTCTCTTTCAACTTCATGGAACAGCTTGAGAAGCATTGGAACTAGTTCTTCCCTGAAGTACTGAAAAATTCTGCTGTACATCCATCTGCTCCTGGACTTTTCTGTGTGGAGAGGGACTTTATTACTATCTCAATTTTCATGTGTGTTATGGGTCTATTCAAGGTTTCTATGTTTTCTATGTTCAATTTTGGTATTTTATGTGTTTAAAATATCATCCACTTCTTCCAAGTTCTCCAATGTTTTGAAGTATAGTGTTCAAAATGGTTCCTTATAATTCTCGGAATTACCTCTGTGTCCATTGTAATTTCACTCTTTTCAATTCTAATTGCATTGATACGTGTTCTTTCTTTCCTACTTTGGTTAGTTTAGCTAGAGGTTTACGAATCTTGTTTATTCTTTTGAAGAACCAGCTCCCTTTGATTCATTGATTTTTTGTACTGATTTTTTTTGTTTCAATTTCATTTATTTCTGCTCTGATCCTTATAATTTTTCTACTACCTTTTGATTTAGATTGTTCATGATTCTCTACGACCTTGAGGTGCATTATTGAATTATTTATTTGAGATTGCTCTCATTTGATGTGTGCATATTTGGCAATGAATTTCCCTCTTAGGACTGCTTTCATTATGTCCAACAGGTTCCGATATGATGTGCTTCCTAGGGAATTTTTGATTTGTTCCCTTATTCCTCTTGACTAATTGCTTAGTAGTAGGTGTTTTAGTTTCCATTTATTTGTATATTTTCTGCTGCTTCTTTTACTGTTGATTTCCTGTTTTATTCCACTATAGGCTGACGGTAGGCCAGGAATTAGTTTGACTCTTTTGTACTTGTTTAAGCATGTCTTATGGCCTATACTATGGTCTATTTTAGAAAACATTCCACGTGCTGCTGAGAAGAAAGTGTATCACCTTGATGTTGGGTGGCACAATATGTAGATATCCATTAAGCCAGATTTTCCATAATGTCATGTAACTGTTATATTTCTTTGTTCATTTTTTTCTAGTTGACCTATCTTTAATAGTGGAATGTTAAAGTTCCCTGTTATAGTTTATTGGGAACTACATGGTCTTTGAAGTCCAATATTTTTTTTGTTTTACATAACTGAGTGCTCCATAGTTGGGAGCATATAAAGTGATAATTGTGATATCTTCCTGATATATTGTTTCCTTAACAAACATATAGTGTCCATCTTTGTCTCTCCTGATCAGTTCTGGTTTGAAGTCTGCCATGTCTGAGAATAGTATAGTTATCCCTGCTTATTTCCTGGGTCCAGTTGCATGGAGTAGTGAATTGCATGTTTGTATTTTCAGTCTACGTGTTTCCTTATGGGTAAAGTATTTCTCTTGTAAACAGCAAGTTGTGGGGTTTTTGTTTTTTGATCCACTCAGTCAGTCTGTGTCTTTTGATAGGTGAGCTGAGGCCATTGACATTCCATGTTATTACTGTGGTATATTTGGTATCCTGGCATTGTTACAGTTCTCCAGTGTTAATTGCTTGACTTATTTTTTTTTTAATCCATCCATTCTCCTCTTTCTACAGTTTCCTTTTCTCTGGGGGCTCTGGTGCATTTGGTCTTCCTTTTCCTGGCTAAGATTCCTTTAAGTATTTTCTGTAATACTGGTCTAGTAGATGTGAATTTCTTTAGGTTTTCTTAATCACTGAAAATTTTAACTTCTCCCTCTACTTTGAGAGATAATTTCCTG
The DNA here is from genome assembly GCA_004027205.1 of Ctenodactylus gundi. Lineage (NCBI taxonomy): Eukaryota > Metazoa > Chordata > Mammalia > Rodentia > Ctenodactylidae > Ctenodactylus > Ctenodactylus gundi. The sequence continues at coordinate 256,792 of PVKB01001497.1, forward strand.
GATAGAGGAGTCTGTGTTGACACTTATGCTTTCTTAGCATTTGGGTGATATCATTCCGTGATTTTCTGGCCTTTAGAGTTTGCATTGAGAAATCTGCAGTTATCCTGATGGGTTTGTCTTTGTAGGTCACCCTCTGTTTTTCTTTTACAGCTTTTAATATTCTTTGTGTTGAGTCTTTAGGATTTTAATCATATGTCTCAGGGATGTTCTTTTTTGGTCAAGGTTGTATGGAGTTCTGAATGCCTACAGTAGTAGTTCAATGTTCATTTCTTAGATTTGGAAATTTTTCCTCCATTATTTCATTGAACATGTCCTTTAGGCCTTTTGTTTTGTCTTCAGTTTGCTCCTCCACTCCCAGAATTCTGAGGTTGTTTCTCTTTGAGTCACCCATCAGCTGTTGTAACCAGCCTGTTTCTTGTTTTATTTTTTCTATTTTTGTTTTACAGTCAGTCTTCACTGACAGTATGTTCCAGATTATCTACTTCATCTTCAAGATCTGATAATCTATCCTCAAAATGTTCAAGCTGGTTACTTACTTTTTTTCTGTGAGTTCTTCACACCATGGATTTCCATTTTCGTTATTTCTATTTTTCTCCCAAACTGTTCCCTAATTTCTCGAATTGCCTTCATTACCTGTTTATCTGTTTCCTGTTTGTATTCATCTAGCTTCTTATTGATAACTGTTTTTACTCCACATATGTCCAATTTGAGCTTCCTGTGCATCTCTTTTATGTCCTGTGTGAATTTCTGTGCCCAGAAATTATCGTCCTTGCTGTCTTTGCTATCTGTGGGTTCGGCTATTTCATGATCTCTAATATTGGTTTCTGGGGTGTCAGGCCTTCTTATAGGTGGTTTATTACTTCATTTCCCCATGATTTGTTGCAGGGAACTAAAGCTCACGCATTGCTGATGATCTCTGTCTCTATTCCAGAGATTCTCTTATTAGACTATTTCTGCTTTAAGCGTTACCTTGAGCATTCAGGTTTTACAATTTATGACTATTTTCAATTCATTTGACTATTAATTTTGAAGGTATTCTCAATGTCCAGCCTTCTGTTGAGACTTTGATCTCCACCACTCTTCAGTTAAAGAAGAACAGAATACAAAACTATACATGGTCCAAAGACTAGATATTTGTTAGCATGACTTGGATATAAATACCATTATTGATGTCATCATCTACACTTAAAGATTTACATTTATAATGCTATCTATATCAAAAACTTATTGTCAGAGCCTAATAGCTAATTTAACACTATAACTAACTATTCTACCCACATCATGAATAGGTGTGATACACATTTACTGTGCATCTAGTTCTGTCCACTTATTTTTTTCCTGTGATAATTAGCATAGTGAACTTTTAATAAAGTTGCACATTGAATCTGAATTTTGAATTTTTTTGATACTGTGAACACAAATGTTTTATGAATTCTTTTTTCTATGTGGTTATTATATGACAGTTCCTCATTTTAATTTTACTGCCTTCTTTTCATCTTTTTCAAGTTAACTAAACAATCTTTATATTTTTCCACATGCAATCAACTTGGTTCTTTTTATACCTACATTATATACTTTTTAATTTACTAATTTCTAATTTATTTTCATTCTTCATCTATTTTTCTTAGCTTTGTTTTGCTCTTATCTTTAAAATTCTAAACTACATTCTTTTACTTAGCTAATTTTATCCTTTTTTAGGTATTACTATAAAAACTCCTATAAATAGCACATGAGGAATCATGTGTCCTTATGAATCTCTGTTTTGTTTTCATTATCACCATTATTATTTTGTAGGTAATTTTTACAGATTTTATAATTTCTAGATTTTTATTTTTGATACCTTTTTGGCTTAAAAGATATTTAAATAAAGTTCTTCCTTTTCAGTATTTTGGATTTTTTTATAATTTTACTTTTTGTGGCAATTGGAATATGCTTGTTAAAACCATTTCTACTTTTTGATATGTATGCAGGTGTTCCTTATGGCCAGAAATTTTGTCAGTTGTTATAAATCTTTCATGGATACAACAAGTGAGTTAATCTTCAGATTTCATGGCAGAGAGATATTTCACACACACACACTCAAAAAAATATCCATGCCAATAATTTTTTGTAGGTTTTGTTTTGTGCACACAATCTTTCACAAATAGCTAAACTCTCTATTTCCCACAGAATTCGTCTTTTTTCTGTGGCTTAACAGAATACCTGATGTTGGATACTTAAGAAAGAGGTATATCACAAGTTTGAAGGCTGAAAGCCAGTGGCAGCATCCGTTCAGACTCCTGGGAGGATGTCCCAGGATGCAACACAGCACGGCAGCAAAGCAGACAGGGAAATGGCTGCATACAGGAAGGAGCAGGCACCTGGGGCGGACTCACGTTGTAACAGCCATTCTTATGAAATTTCTGGTGGAAAAATACACTCTTCGGATAAAGCAGTAATCTCTACATAAGAGCAGGTACCCCTGTGATTAAAGGCACCCACAAGTTTCCAGCTCTTCAAAGCCCGCCATCTCTCACTGCTACAACAGTGGGGACCATGCTGTTAGCACAGGAAACTTTAGAGGGAAGATTACACTCAAGCCACAACACCCAACAAAATATGGGACTCTTGTCCTTTTAAAAAATATTTGCCTTTATATCTTTCTGCTCTATTACTTGTACTATTAGCTCATTAATGCTCCTTGGTTTTAAAAATTGACAAAATTGGCATAATTTTATTGGAATTTTTAATTTAATTTTCCCTTTCCACAGGTTGGGTTTTTTTCGGGGGGAGGGAGAAACTGGTATTTATATTCTTTAAATAACATTGCATTATAATTTTTATTTATTTTTATTTTGTAAATACATGAATTCCAAATTCTGTAGCACATTAGAGACATGGAGTCTGGAAAATCAGTGAGCATCTATGTTCACCCCTTTTCTCAGAGGCTCACCCCTTTCCTAGCTGACCATTGCCTCTCTTTCTACCACAAGTTTTTATTTTGTATGTCATCTTCACTTCTTCCAGTTTTATGATATTTACATTCTTTTGATAATGTACATTTATTATTGTTAGCTCTTCATTTTCCTACTGGTTTACTAAAATTCTCATGCCAGTATCTTCAAAAATATTCATATGAAGAAACTTCTCTCATTTTGCATGTGAAAAAAATTTTGCTGATGCTGTTTTGTTGCTGTAGTTTTATTAACATGTAAATGACAATTCATCTGGATTTAATATTCTTGACTTGCACTTTCTTCTCTATCCACATGTTAAAGATGATTCTACCCTGTTAACACTGATGGTTGCCATGACGAAGTCTGAGGCTGGAATTATTATGATTATTGTATTATTACTATAGCCTAGATTTCTAAAACATTCTTTAGCTGTAACTCCAGGAGTTTATAAGGTGATTTTGGTATAATTTTTCTATGCCAGTTTTTCCCATAGGATGTGTTATGCCTTTACAATTTCTTGAAAGTTTTCTTGAGTGATATTTTTATCTAGTTCACCACTTTAGAAATATCAGTTATGCAAATTTGAATCTTCTTGGTCTGCCTTCCATGTCTGTCACTTTTCTTCCACTGTATACCAATACACTGAATTTGTATCCATGTTGTAACAATATTTAAGTGCTAAGTATTATCGTCTTCCAGCATTACTCCTTGTTTCTTCTTGATTTTTGGTCTGGTGGCATTTCTATGTAGATCTTGTGGTGGTTCCTCCACTATTGTTGCTGTGATTCCCCTTTGAATAAACTGAGTAACTCCTAGATCAAGTGCTTACAGCCAATTTACTTTAAGAAATGTTCTATAACTTTCATACAAGGTAAAATAATTCTCACGATAAAGGGCTGTGCACATGAATGGGACTATTGAATCTTTGTCACTTTCTAGCCAACAGAAATCACACTGCGCTGCACACCAGGTCAGTGAGGAGTGGCTTCTGTGCCACCTGAATGGACCTTTTCTGATACGTATGGCTTGTCTGTTTGATAGTAGTTTGCTCTTGACTTCTCAGCTTCTCGTATCTCTTTGGCAGTGAAATGAGGGAAATTCTCCCTGCCAGCATACATGCCACAGCTCCATTCTTACAAATAAGGGACTACTGGTTTACATCTCAGGCTGTACCACTTGTTTTAAAGTTGTGTGATTCGCTAACCTTTTGTGAGATGTGTAGCTCAAAGCATCCTCTTTACGCCTTCCTGCACCCCTGTTTGACCTTCACTATTTTTGGCAGTGCTCTCTCTCTCTGTCTCATTTTATGTTTCTGGGTTTTAGATGGCTTCTTAGTCCATGACTAGGGAGGTTTCTGTCTCTGTTTCTCATTATCTATGTTGCTTTTGGATGACTCCAAGAAAAGAAAAAGAAAGTTCTGATTTTGTTCCATATTTTTTTAAAAACAGAAATATATCTTAGAAGTGTTAAAAGTATTGATCACACCCTCTACTGAGGAGTATTTATTTCAGAGCTTTTAGAAACCTGCAAAGTTTGTGCTACAGCTACAGCTCTTTCATCTGGCTATAAGATCACACAAAAGTAAGCACAGCATTATGTGCTGTTACCACGCATTTCCTACTCATAATCTACTAAAAATCAAGCATCTGATGGTCACAGAAAGAGTACTGGATGGGGCAAAAGGCTCATGCTCCTGGGAGACAGATAAAGCCTCAGTAACTTCTTTCCACTTTTAATAATATTATCGTTCTATGTTCATCACCATTTTATGAAAAAGAACACTGCTCCCTGCCCACAAGCATATTTAACACTGAACACACAAACATAAAACTATTTTGCTGGACTTTTTCAGACACAAGAACTGCGCACTTGGGGATCGGCTTCACGGCAAGCTGAGGACTCCTTGGAAGCCCTAGGTCCGTTATGAATCTCCTGTAGAACGGGCAAAGGTAGTCTTGTTTTAAGGTGTCATTAATTTCCACTTTAAAAAAAAATAATTAGGAAGTGTTAACTGTACAATTTCTTTTGGGGGAATTTGTTGAGATTAATATCTATTCATATCAGATGAATATTTGTAAAATGTTTGCAAATGTTTTATGGACAATAAAAAGGAAGCCTATTCCTAATTACCTGTTCCAATTACCGAGTCTTATGCACACTCCCTGCATTGATTTTTTCTTTTTATATAGTTTTTCCCATTTTATTTTGGTCCCCTTTCCCTGTATTTTCTGTTGTTCCTGCTTAACTCATATCACTGATGTCAGAGGATCTTCCTAGCGAATTGTATCCTATAGCAGTCACTGGTCTTCCTCTTCACAATTATTTTGGGTGTCTAAACTCTACCTTGTCTGAAATTAGTATCAGAACTACAATGCTTTTTCCTGTTGTTTAATATATTTTGACATATTTTTGTTCACCTTTTTAATTCTGAAATATCCTGTAGCCCTACTGTAGGTCTTTCTCTTCTGTATAACATTGTATTCAGTCTTACCATAAAATTCAATTTTAAAAGCTTTTCTGCTGAATAACAGGGTCAGTCTCACATTTGTTCATACAGCAGATATGTTCAATTTTAATACTGCCAACATTTTTTTTGTTTTTGTGGCCATTTGGAATGTCTTTTTTATATAAGATGTTGATGTTTGTTTATTAAATTTCCACTACTAAACCATAACCTCTTATTCAGTTAGTTTTCTTGAGTTTTTATAGGTGATTTCAAATAATTCTCCTAGAACAGCAATTACTAGAGGTTTTTAAACCTTATAAAATATATGTATTTCAGCTCCAGAATAACATCATGTTCTGGAAAGAAATTTCAGCCACATTTCCATTCTAGTCAGAAAAAAATGCAAGGATTGTCCATTACTAGCATCAAGGCAATGCAGATATCCAAGAATAACACCATCAAAAAATACAGAGGTAAAACTGCATGCCTACAAGCCCCAAGAGGATCAACTGAATCAGTGAGAAAACTGTTAAGGTAAGAGAAGTCATGAAATTAAAATATATAAATTAATTCCTTTCAGGGTCAAAAATAACTTTTTAAGAAAGAAAAATGCAATTGCAACCTATGGACACTTTCTTACATGCTTGCAGAACTTCTAGAAGCTACTCTGAAGACAACCAATAGAAAAGAAAAGTAGACAAATGATATAAATAGAAGCTCAAAAGATACAAATCATAAAACCACTTGAAGTGTAAAATTGTTCAGTTTCAAAGGAATGCACACTGTAACAGCAATATCTCAGATTTGAAAATAATGTTTAAAAATACACTCATTTGGTAACATTTCTCAACAAAGTACAAAAGTACGTAAATACATGTATACCTTGACCCAGTAATTTCAAATTTTATTCTGCAGCTAAATATTGATCATTTAAAAATAGCATATTCGGTATTACCTTTGTAATATTATAATAGCATAATTACCCAATGAACACTATGACGTGTAGAATAAGCAGTAATGCTAAAAGGAACTCAGTGAAGTTTAAGAGTGGGAAAGCCGTGCACTGACACGAAAGCCTCTCCAGGATGTAATAAGCGAAGAACAACGAAGCAGAAGATACTGTGTAGGAAGTCTAGAGTCAGAAGAGTCAAATACAAATGCTGAACACATCACTGTATTTATTTATCTAAAGATATACTGGAAAGACACATTGAAAAATGGGTAACAGGTTACTACTGGGGAAGGAATACATGAATTGAGCATAGAATGAGGGGGAAAACGTCATTGTTAACATTTAATTTTTCAATTTAAAAATCTAAATAAGTTTGTTACTAAGTAAAAAGATGAAATTTAATTTTTTATTTTGATGGTATAGATCAAATTCATTGATAAATTTAGGAAAATATTTTTATCTTTAAAATAAATTTATCTTTACAGTCTCTTTAGGTGTACATACACAAGATATTCTTTTCCACATATTCAAGTTTTGTCTTATATTTCTAGATTTTTCAAATATTTACTTATATTGATCTTAAACATTGATTGTAAACATTCATTATATTTATTATTAAATATGTCATTTTATTGTTATAAATTGTTTTATTATATTCTAAAGGATTATAGTTTATATGGAAAGACCTAATTTTATAATACTAATTTTCTACACATACACCTTTCTCAATTATGTTGCCTCTTATAATAATTTCTCAGTTGAGCTCTTTAAAATTTCTTTCCCAGTTCAATTTGCATCTGTGGAACCATGAGCACTAAATTAAAAAAATGATACTAAATGTCTTTAGTTTGTTCTTTTTGTGCTACTGAGATAAAGGTCATGTTAGGGCTCTTCTTTTTAAATAGGGTCTCACCATCCTTAAATTGCCCCGGGTGGGCTCAAGCTTGCAATCCTTCTGCCTTAACCTCTCAGATTACTGGGATGCTACTAATGTCTCGCCAAAAATCTTGTTATTTGAACAAGCTTTCAAGCAAGAAAAACACTGGAGATGTGTGTTCAGGCTATGATATACCAAGCTACACATATTGGCTGAAGCCACGTACTATTTTACAAATGTTTTAATTGGAATACAGCCACCCTTGTTTTTATGTATGCTATTTATGGCTGTTTTTACAAAAAAAAAATTTACTGTCTTGTCCTATATAGAAAAAAAATAAACAGTTGTTTTCAGCTTTAGAATATTCTTCAGTAACAATCCTAAAGTGTTGGTTAACAAAATTTACTTCAGGCTTAAACTACCCATCCACCATGCATTGGCAGGGGCGTATACACCAATAGTCCCTTGGGTCCACGGAAAGGTAGATCCTCACCACCTGTAACTGTGCTACCTGAAATGCACTTGCTCTTTCAGGGACACACCTCCCTTCTGCTCATGTCCCACTGGTCACAAATTGTGACATAGTACCATAATTAATATTAGGGAAAAAAATAAAAGATCTTCACTCTTAGAAATTTATATTTTGGTGAAGAGGAATGAGAAGAATTTAAAATAACCAACTAAATCCTAGTAGCTTTCGTCAAGAGAAGTTTCCATGAGGAGGTAAAAAAAGGGAGTAGTCACATGTGTTTTGGATATAAGGCACCCAGCAACAGCAAGACATTGAGTTTGTTCTGATCAAACTATATATCTTGGTCATTTAGGATATTTAGACTATTTAGGAGACAAAAATGGAAAATGTCTGAAATGACCGATGAGGGCTGTACTGCGAGGTCCTTGCATTGTTGGTTAAGAAAACTTTTGCTGCGAATTTATGGGCATAGAGATGAAGACTCTTCCACTGCAATGGCTGTTCAATGATAGATCTTCAGCACTTTGTAAAGTGCTTGGCATACGCAGATGTCCAAAAACTATACTTGTTAACCAAAACAATAAATTGATATTTTCCTACTATTTTTTCCTTTATTACTTTAAAATGTAGTGGTAAGTCACAAAATAAAATACATGAGTGAAGACTGTGAATGTTGTTGACTCTTTGACTTTAAAAAGACCATCTTCAATAAATAACCTCCACATATTTGCATTCTACAATGAAGCAGAGACGGCTGAAAATAACTATTTGTCCATTTTCTTTCATTTAACCAAGTTTCGTCATTCGGTTTCTTAATCTTGCCCCCAGAAATCTACAATCCCTTAGCTTCATTTCTTTCAATCAGAGATTTCATCCCATCCCTGCTGGGAATTCTTATATTAAATTCTTTACTTTTCAGTTACTTTTTCATAAAAATCTAAATCAAGAAATAATTACTTTTTAAAACCTCTTTCACATAGAATACAATAAAATAAATTCCAAATAAAGAATAAACTGCCTAAAATTTAAATCAGAGAAAATATAGAATCAGATAGTTATGAAACATCTGAAGAGAAGATAACTTTGTAAGCTTAAAAGATTAGAAAACATTTTTTGAAAGAAAAAGTGAACAGGCTTACTACTAAATCCAACATGCTGGCAAATTAATAGAAAACTAAGGTGTAAAAGAAGTCACAGACTAAAAAAAGCATTTATAGCTTATGTAATATTTTTAAGTAAAAATAAAAGCTTCAAAATTATTGATATAAGATTTCTCAATGAATCCAAAAAGATAATTCATGCCATTAAATCATCAAAATGTAAAAACTAGAATAAAATAAAAAAGATAATGTTATGATTTAGATCAGAAATGTCTCCCCAAAGCCTCAAGTGCTCAGGGGCAGGGCTTTTGCAAAGTGATTGGCTCATCAGGGTGCTATATTTATCAGTGGATTAGACCACTGATGAGTTCACAACTGACTGTGCTGTGCAAAGGTGGGGCCAGGTCAGAAGAGGTTAGTTACAGAGGCATGTCCTTCTCCCCTCCCTCTGCTTCCAAGCAGCTTTTTTTACTAGGCCCTTCAACCATGCCATGTCAGCCTTGAAACCAATGGACTGAACTCACTGAAACTATGAGCCAAGATAAACTTCTTCTTTTAAGATATGGTATCAGGCACTTTGTCTCAGGAACAGGGAAGATGAATAATAGAAAAAATCAGTATCAGACAAGTAATCTTGCCACGACTATCTTTGGTCAGTTCCAAAAGTTTATAAGGCTTCGGAATTGGTTTGCTGGAAGAGCTAGGAGAAGTTTAGTGATACTAGCTAGAGAAACCCTAAAATGACATAACAGTGTTTCATGGGTAAGCCTAATCAAAACTCAGAAGACCAAGATACTGATAGAAATGCTAACAGTGAAGGCCAGGTATGCAAGATTTGGTTTGGGAAAAAACACTTCATTGGCAGTTGAACTAAGGTTCATGTATTCTCCAGTCTAACTGAGAATGTGTCTACGTTTTATCATGTTCTAGGACTTAGTTTAAAATTGAATTTAAACTAACTGATCTGACAGACAGGAAACTTCAGGGTAGTCCAATGTCCAAGCCATGGCATGGGTACTGCTGGCTGCTTTAAGGCAGATATGCAATGAAAATCAGGAGCAAAAAGGAAACATAATTATTTGAAAACTTGCAGTTGGCTAGGAGAGAAGTATCTGTAAAGTTGGAGCAAGAAAATCAGGGAAGAGATCAGTTTTGAAAAGAGGCCAAGTACTTTGTATCTTGACAATAGAAAAATGCCTTGAAGGCATCTCGGGAATTGGCCAGACCCCACCCATTGCAAGCTGAGGCATGTAAAACGTTTATCCCAGCTGAATGACTTTGCTTTGAGCAGTGAGCTCCAAGGTGCTCTGCTCATTCTGGTGTCAGTGGCAGGTGAGGGGTGGCAGACATCTTAGGCTCTTTTTTTTTCAATGGTTCCTGCCTACATCACTGCCTGTTGTGGCTGCCACGGGCTACTTCTCCCAAGCGTGTCTGGGCTCCTGGAGGCTTTTTCTCAGGGAAGCTCGCAGTCCACTTGCAGTTTGCACTTCCTGCAGGCTCATTTCTGGAGGGTGGGACTACCAGCTGACGTCAATTCCCACTTCTTCTGAATCTGCCCTTACCTGAGTCTGAAGTTCTTAACTTTCCTCTGTCTGCAGAGGCTGGCAGCTCGGGGCTGCTCACAGTCAGCCTGGGGTGGCTTCCTGAGCTGATATCAGTTCTGCTCTTGACGTGTCTGCAGGGTTTCTAACCTTCTATGGCCACCTTTCAGTTGTTGGGGCTCTGCTTCCTCTTCCTCTCCTGTACAGGCAGTTTTTAATCTATGATCTCAACTTTTTAAGTGAGTCCATGAGGAAACATTGCACAATTCTGTTACTCGGCCACCATTTTCCCTGGAAATCCTTCTGCAATGACTTTCAAATCTCCTGAAGGTTAACTAGAACTTTGGCCACAGCCTTACACATAAATCAGACCCTTGGTTACTAAATATTTACCTACTACATATATTCACAAGATTCTGCATTGAGCAGAGATGATTAAGCTCAACAACAGAGAAAAAAATTGCCTAGAAAAATGGAGGGAGTAGCCATGACACAAAATAATGGCCTGGCCAGGCAGCAACCTCCCTCCTGCTACTTACTGGTCCATCTTCATTCTGTCAGGAGTTTTCTTTGCCTGCTGAACCAAGAGATGTTTCTTCTGCAATTACTTTTTTAATGGTGTATTGCTAATCAAGAGAACACATTTCATATCCTAAATATTAAAATTCAGACCTTTAAATTCTAACTTGCATACTATTCAACACGTAATATCAATTGTGTTCTCACTTTCTCAAAAGTAATTTACTAGCCTGGTAGAGAAACACTGAAAGAAAAGAAGCCTAAGGAATAAGACTATAAATTCATGAGCCTGATTTTTAAATATATATATATGTAATATGTGTATATATACCAAGAATTTAATAAAATATCCACAATGCTAAAAACCTCCTCATAAGGATACCCCAGAGGTGACTGAGGAAGACATGTGGAATACCTAGAGTCTGCAGCATTACACATCCCCCAAAGTGGTGGATAGTTTTGGGAGAACTACTTAACTTTTCTGAACCTAAGAGTCCTCCCAGAAAAACAGAGCTAACCACAGTTTTTACTTCACTAGGGTTTTATGAAGGTTAAATGAGAAAATCTGTAAATAATACTTGACACAGTGCTGGGCACCTTATTTGTAGTGTAGTTGGAATTGTCATGATCCTTGGAGAAGGCATGATTTTTTGGACAGTTAAAAGGCTTTTGAAAATAAAACTTGATACAGCACCATCAAATTTGTATGTCATCAGTACGAGAGGAATACAGAGCAAGGAAGAAGTATATTTCTGAAGTATCACCTGAAATTTTCCCCCCATTTTTGTCAGCATATGTAGCATTTTGTCAGCAATGCACAATGATTACGTTAAACTTGAGAGTTTGTGCACGTTTACATCACAACAACTTCACATTTCCTTCCCCAGCATTGCTCACCATCCTGACGCATCCCTCACTCCCTCTTACCCTCAACACCTCACTTACTTGACTCTATCATTTATCAATACTCTGGAATTCTCATATTAGAGAAGCCATGTGACATTCAATCTTCTGAGTCTGATCCACTTCACTAAGCATATGGTATTACGTAGTATCCATTTACCCACAGATGACTCATTTCTCTCTGTCTTTATGGGAGGGCAGTACTCCATTGTGTACCTATATATTTTAATCTATGGGTCTATTCATAGATATTTTGGCATCTTCCATGATTCAGCTATTATTAGCTGTGCTGCTATAAACATGGGGGTGGGTACATGTGCCTCTGCTATGTGGTGCTTTTAACTCTTATGTAAAGATAACTAGTGGAGGTATTGCTGAGTCAAAGGGAATACCTATTTTTATTTTTTTTTTTTTGAGGTATCACCACACTGCTTTTCACAGTGGTTGAAACAGTTTACAGTCCCACCGGCAATGTAGAAGGGTTTCTTCCCCCCACACCCTTACCAGCACCTATTGCTATTTGAGTTCTTGATTTAAGCTGTCGTCACTGGGGTAAGATGCGCTCTCGATGTTGTTCTGACTTGCATTTCTCTTATGGCTAAGAGTGTCGACCGTAAGGGTGTCATACATTTGCAGCCATTTTCATTTTTCATCTGAGAACTCTGCTCATTTTCATTTCTCTTTTTTAATTGGGTCTTTGATGTCGATGGGTCTATATTTCTTCAGTTTGTTGTATACACTAGATATTAGCCTCCTGTCCAAAGTGTAGGTGGAAAAACTTGTCCCCACACTGTTGCTTCTCTTTTCACTCTCTTCATTATTTCCTTTGCATGAGAAGCTCTTCGGTGTCTTCCGTTTGTAGATTCTGGAGGTTACTTCTTTTGCATCAGGTGCCCTACTGTGAAAGTCTTTGCCCTTGCCTACCTCTTCAGTAGTTTTACCCATTTTATCCTCCAGTTTCAGTGTTTCTGCTTTAATATCTAGATCTTTGATCCACTTTGATTTGGTTTTAGCACATGGTGATAGGTGTGGGTCTAGATTCATTCTTCTGCATGTGGATAACCAATTCTCCTAGCAATATTTGTTGAAGAAAGTAAACTCACCAATATATCTTTTTGGTCCCTTTGTCAAAGATCAGACGGATAAGGGTACTTGAGGTTGTCTCTGGATCCTCTGTTCTTTTTCATTAGTCAATCTGTTTTTGCGTCAATACCACACAGTTTTTATCACTGTTGCTTTGTAGTATAGTTTGATGTCTGGACTCATAATGCCACTTGCTTTTGTTTTGTTGTTCAGTATTCATTTCATTGAATCTGTTTTCGGTGTTGGCAATATAACCATTTTTGCAATATAAATTCTGCCTATCCAGGATATCTGGGTATCTTTTCATTTTCTAACATCCTCTTCCATGTCCTTTTGCAGTCTTTACTGTGGAGGTCCTTCTCTTCCTTGGTTAGATTTATTCCTAGGTATTAATTATTCTGAAGATCTATAGAGAATGGGACTGGCTTCTCTTTCTCAGTGAGTTCATTGTTAGCAGAGAGGAACTGCTATTGATTTCTGTATTAATTTTGTATCTTGCAACTTAAATATTTTTAATTAGTTCTGATAGTTTCTTTGTTGAGTTTTGGGGTTTTTATGCAGAGTCATGTCATCTGCAAATGAAGACAGTTTAGCTTCTTTCTTTCCAGTACATATTCACTTTGTTTTATTCTCTTGCCTGATTGTTCTGGCTAGAATTTCCGAGTATTATACTCAGTAATAGCGGTAAGAGTATACAGCCTTGTTGTGTTCCAGATTTGACAGGAAATGCTTTCAACTTTTTCCTATTTAGTGCAATGTTGGCACAAATGGCTTCTGTCTGTTTGAGGTAAGGTCCTCCTATTCCTGTTTTCCTCAGATTTTTTTTTTGTCATGAGTAGATGTTGGATTTTTTTCACAGGCCTTTTATGCATCTGTTCTGATGGTCACGTGATTTACATTCTTGCTTTCATTTGTATGATTACATTAATTGATTTATGTATGTTGAAGCATCCTTGCACCCCTGAAATGAAGCCAACTTGATCATGCTGTATGATCTTTTTGATGACTTGCTGAATTCTATTATTCACCAGTACCTTAAGTTAAGAAACTAATTTGAAAACTTACACTCCAACGAATTAAAGAATTTGGAATAAATGAATAAATTGTAGACATATAAAAAATACCCAAATTGAGTCAAGATGGCATAAAACTTCTAAATTCACCCATAACAAGCATAAAAACTGAGGCAGTAATAAAGTCTCTATCTAAAATGGATAGCCCATGACCAAAAGGATTCATAGCAGAATCACACCAGTACTTCAGATAAGAGCTATCACCAATGTTTATCAAACTGTTCCATGAAATTAAAAGAGAAGGAACACTGCCAAACTCATCTCTGGAAGCTAGCATTTCCTTGGTAACAAAACCAGACAAAGACTTAACTAGGAGACAAACCTTGGGCCAGTCTCCTTAATGAACATAGACACAAAAATTCTCAATAGGATATTGGAATTTTTTTAATAAAAGTTGTCTCAAGCATAGATGAAAGGGACATAGGTCAGCAGTTAAGAGCACTTATTTCTTTGGAAAGTGTGGGCCTTGGGTTTGATTCCCTAGCACCACATAGGCTGGGCCTGGTGGCACCTGAAAGACCTGTAGAAAATAAATGAATAAATAGAAAATAAAGACTTGCACCACTGGGCCTGGCTCAAAAAAAATGTTAAATGCACTAAATAGTGGCAGCACTTTAAAAAACAAACACCATTTTCCTACTGTGACTACTTTGAGAAAAATTAGCATTAGCCCCCTTGTAGTGGAGTGTTGTGTTTAGGATCTGGAGTGTCCCCCAAAAGTCTCATGTATTTTAATGGAACCATGTGATGTTGGTGGATTGAGGTCTGGTCTGCAGGGGTGGACTGCAGTTAAGTTAGGATTAACGGTGTGTAGTGGCCACACCTGGATGCAGGAGGGACAGGTTACTGGGCGGAGACCCGAAAGGATACATAAGCTGCATCCTGCCTTCCTGGAGGATAAGGGATTAGTCTCAATTAGCCTCAGCTTGTCTTCCTGTTTGTCAGGGAAGCTGCCTCCACCTCTCTCTCTGCCATGTACTTCGATTGTTGCCAGCCACCCCTGAGTGGACTGTGACCTTCGAGACTGTGAGCTAAAATAAACCTTTCCTTTCCTAAGTTTGTGGGTGTTGGGTATTGAGTCACAGCAACGAAAAAGTAAATAAGACATGGAGTCATCTTGGAAATGTGGATTTCACCAACACTCACTGTTTTCAGAGTCATCCTGGTTCAATCCCACAGAGTTGACAAACACCAAGGTGGCACGTGTGCACTGAAATAATACAATCACCTGTGCACTCACTCTTTGTAACTCTGATTTTACCTCCCTGAGCCATTGAGAAGTAAAAGGGGATTTTCCTGGAGGTTCATGTTTCTGTGTTTCACAGTGAGAAATCTAAATTGTCAATGTGACACAGAATGCGAGTAGGGTTGCTTTTTCCTATTCCTCAACTTCCCACTGGTGGTGTAAGTTTCGACTCTTCAGTTCCAATTTAATTCTAAAAATATGTATGAGATGTCTGCAAAGTGTAAAGCCTTGTCCTTCTAAACAGAGTTCACATTATCAAAGAGTCCTGTGGCACATATACTGGGACAGGCAAGGTTTTAAGCTCATGCAAAATAATTTATGATGCCAGGCAGCTTATCGTTAAAGCAGACCCCAGAAACAGGTAAGTGGTTTGGAATATCAGTGAAAGATTAATCTGAGAAACGGACTGGGTTCTGATCATGAAAAAAGTGGGACTGGATGGGGTAAATTCAGTTTTCTGCTGTGGTGGCAGGAGACTACACATCCATGCAATACCTGTTATTGATTGCCAATACCTGCTATTGATTGGTCAGATTGCCACAAAGTTTTTAATGCAAAAAAAGTACCTTCATAAAACGAAGGAAGTTAGATCCTAGTTATGCTTTTCAAAAAAAGTATACAAAAATAAATTGACAAAGAGCAAAATATAAAATTTTGTATGAAATTAAGAAGTGTTGAATATAAAATTGAATCTGTATTTATGTGGCATTGATAAGGGTCTAGAACAATATGTACCAAATTATAAAGAGGGAATGCCTACTTTTTATTCTACCTCCTATGAATTTATTTATTTTTTACTAATTTTACTATTTTTTGCAGTGGACGTGTATTTACTTACTATATTATTCAAGTTGTTTTCTTAAGATGATATAGTGTATTTTGTAAAAAAAAAAAAAAAAAGAGAGAGAGAGAGAAAAGTCTGACTTTGGTATTTAGGAATGTTTCACAGTAAGATGGCCTTTGAGACTTCCCCCTGAGGATCGCTGGAGTTAACAATCACAATGGCCCGCACTTATTGAATACAAATACACTCTGTGTGGTAGACTTGGTGTCAAATTATTTACACTTACCTTACATAAGTCTTAAGACAACATCACTAAGCTATTTTGTCCTTATTCCTGGAACTCAAGAATCTGAGATTTAAGGAGACAGAACTGAAGCCTAAGGTCACACTAAGCTGTAGCTGTGGATTTTGTGCTAAAGAGCTCCAAAGGCAAAATTCTCCAAGTGCAAAGAACAAGTTTACTAAAGACAAGAAAGCAGAGAGCAAGGATGTGTCCAGGAAGTATTGAGCATCTTTGTGTGTGAAGCCACCATATTGGGAACTTTCTTCGTAGGGAGTTGCTCTAGAAAATGCTATGAATAATTCTAAAGCTCTCTATAAACTTCAATCATTTCAACGACTTCCCTTGCCTCTAATATTTTACTCTCCTAAAATGATTTATATATTAACATACCAAATAAATATTCTTATTCAAATTTATCCAGTTAAATAACCAAAGAATCCCAATCATAGAATTATTTTTAAACTCTCTAAAATGTGGATAAAATGGCAGTACTATCTCAGCTTAGCCCATACGATAAGCACTCAAAATCTTTTATGCTACAAATAAAAAGTTCCTGATTTATGTGAGTTAAACCTTAATCTTTATTTTTTTATTTAAGTCAATAGAAGACCAATTCCAGAACTGTGTCTGTTATTGACAAACAAACAAGCATTAACTAATTGAGCTTTTCTACAACGAGCACAAGTTTATGTTTTCAAACTAAAATTGATTCATTTTATTGCCAAAGACAGAGAAGAAATGAAAACTACAGACACGTCATTCAAGTTATATTCCTTATAAGAAAAGGATCAAAGTCATAACATTTCCAAGAACCTTAGACAACCAGAAGCTACAAGGACTATAAGAGCAATTATTATTCTCAGTGACAAGTTTTTCAAATTCTTGTATCAAATGATATTGCTGGATGGGCTGGAGGAATGACACAGTGGTTAAAGCACTTGCCTTGCAAGCACAAGTCCCTGAGTTCAATTCCCCAACACCACATAAGCAGATATGGTGATACACGCCTGTAATCCCATAACTTGGAAGGCTGAAGCAGGAGCATTGCCATGAGTCCAGGGCCAGCCTGGGCTACATTGTGAGCTCAGGAGCAGCCTGGGCTACAGAGCAAGACCTTATTTCAAAAAAAGAAAAAAAGGATACTGTTGGACAATCTGTACCATCAAAAGTTTATATTGTGAACATGTAATTCTTTCATATATCTCATATATACATATGTATATCATATACACATATATGATATATATCATGCATACTATATATATGTGTGTCACATGTACAAACCATATATACAAATATATCATGCATACACATATATGATATTTGGTGAAAGAAAACTATAAAGGAACCTAAATTAAATCAATGTACAATGTACAATACCTTTGTACCAATACCAATACCAATGTACAATACCTTTGTCAGCAACAAGTACTTGATACCTTTTTCAATTTTACCCTTAAAAATTCATGCTGGAGGAGAAAACATTTGTTTGCCTAATCTTCTCCACTAGGAAATGCTTGAAAGGAATCGTTACGTGACATAAGCTGACACAGGTAAATCTGGGCTACCAGTGATTCAATCCCAACCGCTGGGCAGCAAGGGACGGTGTTGGTCCAAGAATAAAAAATGTTGCATCTGAATAAAAGCACACATATTGGCTCCTTCCCAAAGATCCGCTAGGGGTCGGCAAGATGGCGCTGACTCTGGACTCCATGCTGGCAGAACTAGTGAGTGCTGTTAATGCACCTGAGTCATGACTTGAGCATGAAAAGGGCAGAAAGTTCGAGATTCTGATTTTCCACTTGAAGTGTGCTACTTCATGAAAGATAGGGTGTTCAGCAATTTTTTAGATGAAAGATGAAATGAAAACGTTTCTGTACAACATTGATCTTGAATGGTGTGCATCTATGATAGACGCTGTATTTGAGAAGGTGAACCCATTACTTCAGCATCAGATTTTCAATGTTTCATGCTGTGTATAAAAATGTAAGAGTCTTTCTGACTCAAGTGGTTCAATCTCTGAGTTTAACCCTTTCCAGAATTTGCTGATTTCCTTCATGGAGCAAAGAAAAAACTTTATGAGCATAGCACTGAGTACAATTTTCAAAAAAAATCCAAATTCAAACTCATGGAAAAATATATTACGGAAACTGATACTACCAGAGTAGATTTGGAATCCACTCACTGCCGTCTCCCAAGCTGTGTCATTCAGTACTAAAATGTCCTCCTTCTGCGTGTAATATGTGAGTGAACACAAAGTGGATGGAAAGCATTCCGTGATCTCTCAATTTAAATACCAAGAACTAGCTTTCTTCCATTTCCAAGGGTCTGTAATTTTGCACTAGAGTTTTTTAATAAGTAGAAAGGAAAAATAAAAGAGAAGCCACCTGGACAGGGAATCTGGCCTACAGCTCAAACAATCTGATGTTGACATAAAGCTGTTCTTATTAATTTTAAAATGTTTTATTTTTAAAACCTAATGAATTTTTGTTTGACAGAAGAAATCTATTCCTTAAGTGGTTTCCAGATGACAAACTTCTAAAATACTGTTCCTTATAAAATGCTGTCTTACCAGGGCTTATTTCTGTGTGTCAAATTACACAATACCTATACTTTCCGTTCATAACTTTAAAATTGCTCTGTAAGTGGCTTGCTCAGCACTACCAGGCTCGGTGGGAACTCTGCCTTTCCCTGAGTAATGGCTGCCAAGCCATGGTAATATCACTAGAACATTAAAATCAATAATCCTGAAACATTGGGGATTTTCTTTACTTAAAAACCATGTCTTTTCTGGTTATTACTTCTTTTCCCTTGGAAACGAGAGTCTACTGGAAGTTTCTTGTCTATAGAGAAACAGAAAATAAAGGGAAGTTGTGCAGGAAGGAAGAGAAGAATGGCCACTTCCTGACAATGCAGGACATTGTGAAGGCACAGATTCGACACGGGCCTGTTTCCACCTTTGGTTTTCCAAGGGTCGATGTTTGTCTTCTGCAGTAAGAAGTTTAGGAAACTCTGTTAATAACTCTGACAAAAAGAGAAGTCCATATTCTGGCTTTCCAGGTTTACAAGAAAGATTTTAGGACGTATAAAATTATTAGTGCACGTTGGTTGTATTCCCTTTCTGAGCCTTGCTACCCATGTCTCAAGAGAGTTAAATCACATGCTAGGTGAATGTTAAAATGGACATGCCCACAAGCAGATGAATGGATAAAGAAGATGTGATATATATTTACACAGTGGAGTACTATGCTGCTACGTAGAAAGATAACTTTGAATCATTTGTAGGAAAATGGATGCACCTTGAGACCATAATGATACGTGACACAGAAGGACAAATATTGTATTATTTCTCTTATATGAAAAATTCAAAATACAAATAACTTAAAGAAAAATAACTGAGTTACTACATTAAATGAATTTAAGTCTATATTGAATTGCTACATTAATGAACTTAAATCATAAGTCTACTACACTTAAAGCAATAGAGTCACGCTTAGTTATTTCAGATTTTTTTAACTTTCATAAATTATTTATTCAGATTTCAATAATTGCTAACCTTTTGCCAGATTTGGTTTATCATCTTACCCACCTATCCATCCCTAACTTTATGCATATAATTTTTCAAGATTTTATACCAATTTCCCCATGCTGAATATAATTATTATGTTTTGCAAACTTCTATGCTATTTAAATAATAACAATAGGGAAAGATTCAAAGACGTTATGAGACAGTTGGTACTGTTTTAGAAGGATACCAATCAAATGATAAAAATACCAATCTGTTGTGTCATTACACTTTCTCTTTAGATGTTTCTTTTCCTCTATGTTTTTGGTGCTGCTTGTCTCTCTGTTTCTCTCAAAGATTTTTTTCATTTGGTCTTGGATGTAAGTTTATCCTAAGAAAACTGATTGACGTAAAGACAACCTGAATGTCTTTTGAATGTACAAACATTTACCTTTCAGCACTCAGCTAAGGAATTTGAAATTTAACTTCTCGCTTTTTCTTTCTCAAGTTTTCTAGCCTTATAAATTTCATTGTTATAGTTCTCTTCTTATGTAGACTGGCAGATGAAACTGCATTAAAGAATCTCAGAAAAGATACAGTAAGATAGAGGAAAAAAGAACTTTTGGCAGATTGCTCTGCTGAGCCCAGAGAAGAGGTATCAAGATATGGTCACGGCGTCCCATTCTAGGGGCAGGAGGCTGAGCTAGTAAGTGGTGATGTGAATGCCAAAATGAGTCTGACACAGAAAATTAAATATGTTAAATACCGCATGGTTTCTCCGATTTGGGAAACCCAGAACACAAGCATTCTATAGAACCAAATGGGTGTGACAGTGGGAGTTATGGGGAGATGGGGAGGTTTTGGGAGGGCCAAAAATGGGGAGGGAAAGGGATTGTAATATTGATGTGATATGTGTGTACACAAAATGCACAAGTTTATTGTAACCATTATGTACTGCATATATACATACATATTACTAAAAATGGTGGTGATTTTTTAAACAAAAAAATAAGAGAGATGATGGAAAATAGAGAGGTAGACTTTGTGGAAATGGGAAGAAGATGTGGGGTTGGGGGGAAAGGGAGGGAGGGGAGGAAAAGGACTAAGATGTGCTATGTGCATGCGCTGACTCTCCAGGACGAGCTGTCAGGAACCTGAGACATCATCTTCCTCCACAGATGAGGACACTGCAGGCGAACTCAGCATGTCACTAAGTTAGCTTACTTCTGGCCCAAGGAGAGACCTGAGCAGACCACCACATTGTCTCTAGACTGCTTTATTATGTCTTAGCTGCTGTGTGAGGCAGAGGGTCCCCTACCACCTCCCTCCACACCCCACGTCTCATAATGAGCTTCATGATGACATTGGCTTATGTTACAAAAACACATTATCAGGCATCTGGTGGATCTCTCTCCACAAGTTTTGAAGAAAGAGAAAAGCACTCTCCCATAAGGGAATATTTTAAGTGCACTCTTTACTGGGGTATTGGAGGCAAAAGCACAGAGTAGCAGTCTTCTGACATTTCCTTCACATATAAAGACTGAAAATGTTGCCACTTTGTGCTCTTATGTGCTTAAGGGTGCTCACTTGTGTGCTCTCTCTCTCTCTTTCTCTCTCTCTCTCTCTTTCTCTCTCTCTCCCCTTCCTCCTCCTCTCAGAAAAGCAAAGCACTGAGAGGCCTCCTAAACACAGTGACATCACAATAAGAATTGCATCTCAGATATGATACAGAACTTATG
The DNA here is from genome assembly GCA_004027205.1 of Ctenodactylus gundi. Classification (NCBI taxonomy): domain Eukaryota; kingdom Metazoa; phylum Chordata; class Mammalia; order Rodentia; family Ctenodactylidae; genus Ctenodactylus; species Ctenodactylus gundi. Next base: position 278,251 of record PVKB01001497.1, read on the forward strand.
TTCAATTTAATTCTGCTCAGCCATGTGCCACTTTCTTCAGGTTGGGACGGGTTCAGTGTAGACAGAGGTTAAACAAACTAGAGCACACAATGATGGTGGTGTGGAGTTTGTAGAGTTATTTGAAGATGATGTCTACCTTGCCAGCTCAGGCTTGCAACGAGTAAGTAAACTTAGATTAACCCTAGATCAATCCAAAGACAAAAGAACGTTCAGTCAAAGGGCTGAAACAGGGCTGGGGGTGGAGAGGAGGAAGAAAGCTGTGCTGTGTCCTAATCGCTAAAACAGAGCAGGAGGTCCAAGCCAACTCTGTTTCAATCTCAAATGAGATCAATCGCATCTGGAGCTCTTTGAGCCCTGGCAAGAGGACAGGGACAGCAGGGCAGCACTCGGGAATGATTACCTCACTGAAGAACACAGCCAAGGCTACCAGCCTCCTCTCTCCCTGCCCTCTCTCTGAGCCTACCCTTCCTCCTCAGCCCCCACTTAGATGGCCAGTGACCCCGTGAAGCATAGCTGGCCCGTGCAGTAAATATATCAATCGATTTCTCCTACAGTTTCTGTTCCAATCAACTATCAGAATGTCTTCCTGCTATCAACCACCTTAAACTTGAAGCAAGTGGAAATTTGTCAGTTGCTTTCAAATGGTTTATCTTCCTTCTTGCTAATGATTGTACCATTACAGATCATAATTACGGGAAAAATTAACCCCCCCCTCTCTCTCTCAATCCCTTTCAACACAGAATGAATCCAGTAAGGGTGAGAATGTGGCCCTTCCTTCAGCCAACCCGCAGCCACTGGAGAGCTCAGACATGGCTGAATGTAGGTCCCTAAGCTCTGTCCCAAAAGAAAAACTAGGTGCTTTCTTTGTTCTTTTCCACCTTTTATTTCTTTCCTTCATGAAGTAGCGTAGGAAATGTCTTCATGGTCATGGATAATGTCTTTGTAGGCTTTTCCAATTAGTGATAGCACCCAAGTAGACTGGTGTGCAATGGGACTCACAGAAAAAAATAGAAATGAGAGCCGAGTCAAGCAGGAACTGAGAAAACAGAACTTTCTTATGAACAAGGAAAAAAAATCTTGGGGGAGAAAGGCTTGTGCTGGCTTATTAAAAAAAAATATATATATCCATACAAGACCTCTTGGACTTCAGATAACTCTTACAAAATATTTTGATGGATTAAGTGCAAAAAATGAATCAAACATATGGCTTAAATTTTCATTAGAAATACAGATGGGGTTTTTTGTGTTGTTATTAAAATAAGTAAAATGTTTGGCAAAGTAGATTTGTTTTTGGCCAATCCCAGGACATTTGACAAATAGTTTTGAGATATTCAGTGAACTGAACGCAGAGCCAGGTTTACCCATCCCTAGAATTTGGAGAAATGAAATTTGGCTCATCAAGGTCTGATTCAGTGTCAAATATATTTGTGCAGAAATAAGTTTCTGAGACACCAAAATCGCCTACGTGCCTTGGGAGTGCAGTTGAAATGCCCAGTAGTTATTGAGTAACTCAGCCTACCCAGCACTGTAGAAGGTGGCAGGCCACTGACCTAGGAAAGGTGAGTGGCTCCCCTCCTCCTCCCTCCAACATGCAGAGAACAGAGTCAAAACCAGGGCAGTCTGCATCTGCAGGGATGCAGTCTAGCCCAGAGAATTCACACAGGCAGCACACGAATAAGAAGGGTTTATTTGAGAGAAAGGTGATCGTTAGAGTTGGATGTCTGACAAGTGGCTCTTATTGTCCGCGTTGACCCGAAGAATTTTAAAAAGCAGAAGACAATAAGTATATTGATGAAAGGTGAGGTCATAATGTTTTGAAATTTTTGCAGGCATCAAGAATTTCGTTTCACTTATTTGCAAAAGAAAAAAATCCCAAAGGAATGCATGGAGATTTTTGGCACTCTAATGCCAGTCCATTTGAATATCTTTCCATCAACTCATGGGTTACTGGAATTTTCTTTTTTTTTAAATCCATCTATCATCAACCCATTTGAACATGACTATATGTGATATTTCAAGTTTAGCAATCTTTTGTTCTGCACATGGCCATTGGGAAACCCCACCCTCCCGGGGGTAAGACTCTAGCTTTCCACAGAGTTATGGGAATGGGGAGATCTGAAGAGTTACGTTTTCTGGATTAATATATGTGAAGTGTCACACACCAGCATCAAACCACCAGAAGTTTGTACTGAAATCACTTAGATGAGTCCTACGTGTACATCTATGTCCACTTTTGTTTCCACAAAGGAAGGATCGTTTTGTGCTGCAAGACTACTATAAAGATGCTTGAGTTAAGTGGGGCTCTTTGCCTCTAAACTACATGATCTCAGCTTGCAGTGTTTTTTCAACACTCACTTGTACTTTCTCTGTAGAGCGTATCAGCCAGAAAATAGAGCCACTAGGTGCATTTGAAGCAAGAAAAGATTTTACATAGGGATTCACTTAACGACTTTCATAATCATTGCAGAGCCTAGGCGATGTGCAGACAAGTGATACCACAGTGAACACACAAGAACTCAGGAAACAGAGGTTTCAAGAGAGACTTCTATCCATGACCTTAGCTGATGGAGGTGATTCTTAGGGGCTACCTGGAAGTCCTGGGGAGGATCTCCGCGTGTTGCCCAATCATGTCTGTATGCCTGCCCAGAGCTGCAGCCAGAACATGGCCTCTTTCCTCCTCTCTCACATTCCACAACTGCTGCAAGAATCTCACCTAGGTAAAAACCTAAACTTGAACCCTTGTAATGAAAGGAAATGAGGTTTACAGACTTCTGGTCCCGAATGAGAATTTGGAGGACAGAAAGTTATACTGAATATCAACACATATGATAGACATATTTGGATTTTTTTGCCTTTTCCTGGTGCTGAACACTCTGCCATGAATTAACTGAGCCTGCCACATATTCCATCTTTTACTTTTAGGGCACTAGATATGATAACTGGTAGAACTATAATATAATATCCAATTTGTTAAGAATAAATAGTCTACAATGAGATTCTGGAAGGGCCAGTGGTAAGTGCTGGAACAGATGTCTTGACCCCAGCTCTGCCAGCAATGATCTTAGACTTACTCTTTTTGAGCATAGATTTTTCTCATCTGATAAACAGTAATAACAACTGTCACATGATTTTCGAAGATATTCCAAATATCAAATTACTTATATATATAGAATTTCTTCATAACATTTTAGAGTATGATAAAACTCAATTCATTCAAAATTAGTACTCAGTGTATTTATTTTGCCTACTTAGTCTAAGGCATAGAATTAAATATTTTAGGAATTGAACATATAACAATGGTCTGCAACAAATCTAAATGAAAAGCCAAGGTACAAAGTAGAATGTTACAAGGGCTACACAAAAGTACAGAGGATAACCACTTCGGAAGAAACTATATTTCCATCTGGCAGAATTAGCCAAACTTTAACGTTGATTCTCATCTCATTTATTCTTCTAGCTGATTCCTGGACTCCCACATTTTCACGTCCCCACAATCTTCAGTGGACATCCTTACCTCAGTCCCATCAGACACCCACCTAGTTCCTTTGCTCCATTGTCACAGAAATTGCTTTAGTTCTGAGTTGCACTGATTTTCCTGTCCCAAAGCTGCTTTTCTCATGCTACCCACCACCTCCCAACTCTACCTGCCATCTCATGGGAGATTAATTCTTGCTCTGCACTGCTCTCACAATAATCTACATGAGATGCAAAGCCAGCTATATGATAATCTGTCTAAAATCTTATCAGAAAACAAACCCTAAATTCAGGAGGACACTGGGGTGCCTTCTCTTGTGCACAAAGTCCTCCGTTCTGGTCCAGGCATGGGTCTGAACCCCATGACACTAAACATATTATTCAGAACAACTCCTTTTTTTCCCTTTTTGGGAATATGACAGTGTCACAATAAAACTCTGATTGTCAGGTAAGAGAGGATCTATTAGAGCTAGAGTCAACACCATGTGAGCAGACAGGAGCCTTCTCAGAAGCCTGGAACGAGGTCCTTTTGCTGAAGAGAAGTTACATTTGAGAGGCGGCCAATCTGACCATGAGAAACTTTACATGTTTTTCTATCCTCCAGCTGATTTCTAGTGGGATGGAGTTTGTTGCAATTATTATCATAATCTAACATTTATATAGCAATTTATAGTTCCCCAAATACTACCACAAATACCTCATTTGAGTATCAAGTTCTGGGCCCTCTGAGTCAAAGTCCAGAATTTTCCAAGGGTCTACATGCTTAGAAATTAAAATGGTGATCATGTGCCATGTTTTCGTGGAACCTTTGAATTCTAGATTAACTCCGAGCAAAACTAGCATGTTTGATTGGGTGTTACTTAAATGGTAATATAGGAGAGTCTCAAAAATACTAAAAATAACTAGATAACCACAAATCTTTGCGGTGGAAACTCAGATCATCTCTTTAAGGAAATCAGCTAGTGGGGGGTGGAGGACTAGTAGTAAGAGGACTCACAGGCAGGTGTCCACTGATGACTGGTGCATGTGTTCACTCAGAGCCCAACGGCTCTGAGTACGCTGTGGTGTCTGGGGATAAAAGTGGGAAACAGATGTGTGCAGAGGGAGGGAAAGGTCCTTTCAATTTATAATTACTAGATTAATCTACCTTTCTTAAACAGTTTCATCTCTAACATTTTTTAATCTTCTACTTGTGTTATGAGAGCAATTTTTTAGTGCTTTCTGTGTGCCGGGCATTGTCTTACGTGTTTTCACAAGTATCAACTCATTTAACCCTCCTCAAATCTCCTGCTTAAGTGATATCATTGGTTCTACTTTGTTCATTCCACTCACAAGAAAACTGAAGGATATAGGGTTAAATAATTTAGATCCAATTCCGCAAGCCAGAATTCAAGCCCAGGCATCTTTAGCCCCTAGGAACTGCACTATACTATTTATAGACTAATGTCTATAGAGCTATAGACATATATGTATATATAATATGTGTGTGTATACGTGTGTATGCATGTATTGAACTTCTTTCTAGTTTGAGAACTCTGCAAGATGAGGCTTTGTTCTGATTCTGCCTTTCCACAAAGGAGAATTTATTATACACAATAAGGCTGTAGGTACTGATTGAATATTGGTTAGATCATGTTTCTCTTTTACATATATGTTTATTTCCTCATAAACATATGCTTTTTGAGACTTGCTACTCTAAGCATAATACTCAAACAAGTAGCTCAATCACCACCAGGGGTCCTGTGAAATGCAGAACCTCAGGCCCCATTTCAAAACCACTGAATCGAATCTGCACTTTAATAGTTCCCACACAATTGGCATGCACAATGAAGTGTGAAAATCACATGACTAGATTTAACAAATGTAATCCACAATATGCACCTGCTTTTCTCACCTATTTACACACCTTGTCGTCGGCTGTTTGAAGCCTATTCCAAGTCTAAGAGTCTACAACTCGTCCAGTCCCACAACAGCTGGGCCTCTCACGAGCACTCATTTTTATGCGACAAGAGCAGTGTTCCTCAAGGGAAGCAGTCAAGGATAGCTGTCCCCAGACATACACAGAACCCCAGCTTCAATAGGTTACGCCGCTGGGGAAAGCCCCTGAGGCAGCTCCCCAGGGAGACAGGGACACACAACACAAGCAACAGAGATGCTCGCCATGGTGACAAAAGTGAAACCCCTGAAGCATCTCACTTCTGCCGGTCATTAGGAGGTTTGTATAGCAACGTGTTTCATCTTCCTACCCTCTCCTCCAGATCCTGTGGCACCTGTACAGAAACTGTGAACAAAGGAGGCCTTCGTAGAGCATGTTCAAAGGGATTCTTTCTAGAGAATTCCATGGGCAGTTAGTGATTCTGTCTCCTTTTAAACTAAAAGCTGACTTCACCATTAGAATAGCAAAGAGAAAAGATTCACTCAGCATGAAAAGGTATCAGATCTCCATGGATTCCCATTCCTAAAATAGGGCATCCGCCTGACTCCAAATGTGTGACAGAAAAAAATGAAGCGTAAAGAAACTAACAACTTTCAGAAGGTCTGACCTACTGCTTCTTCACAACTCAACAAACCTCGACTAGGAACTGACTATACTACACCTTTTAATGTCTACCTACAAAAAAGAATTATGGGTTGAGTATTGCTATAAGCAGTATGGTATCGTTGGTCTGTAAAGAGAAAATGCTGATGACCTTGCATGGGTCGGGTGGACATTGTTGAGCACGTTAAACCCCACAAACTTTGGTTTTAAACACTACTTGATTCCAAACACACTTTACAAAGAACATTTGCTTTGGGCCAAAGTGGCGTAACAGAGACCAAACTTACCTCATGAAAAAACCAAAGTCATACAAAATAAATGGGGGAAAATGGTTTTCAAGACATAGAGCAGGAGGCAGCAAGGGACAAGGATCTCTGACAAATGCAAACAAGTAAAGCGAGCTTTCTCATAAACTGCTAACTTCCTGGAAAGTGCTGCCACCAACGGAGAGAACCCAGACAGAGCCAGCAGTTTCCCTGAGTTGAGGTGACAGAAGCATGCATATTGGACAACTACTCCTCAGAGTAGAGGGCCACACAGACATAGAACTCCAGAGGTCTTCAGAAGTGACGCTCAGAGTACCCACCTGACCACTGACAACCTAGGCATGTGAGGATGCCAGAGGCCAGGGAAAGAACCATCCAAAAGACTCAGGAATAAAACTTGAAGCTCACACCAGACAGGGCATGGTGCCTGCTCACTCTAGATAAATACAGAGAGCCTTGTACTCTGCAGAATTTGGGTGTAGATTACCATATTAGCTTTCTGTTGCTGTGTTACAATTTGCCACACATTTAGTGGCTCCAAAGTTATGCTCACTCGATATTTCACATGTCTACAGGTCAGTGGTCCAGGTGAGTCTAAGTTTTGTACCAAGCTCCCATCAGGCCAAGATGAAGATGGAAGCTGGTTAAATTCTTATCAAATTTATTCTGGTTATTGGTAGCATTTGGTTCTTTCTTATTTTAAGACTGAAATTCTCATTTTTTCTTCTGATTTTTTTCATCTGTTTTTTGAAGAGAGATTGTGTTCTGTTCCTATAAGCTACTCTTAAGACCTACACAACAAATTATCTTGTTCTTGGAATATTTGACCGAGTCTTCTGCAATCAGTAGGGGGAAAAATTTACATTTTAGAAATTTGTAGAATTTAGGCCCACCAGGATAATCTATCTTAAAGCGAACTGCACATTGACATTCATTACATGTGAAAATCTAATTTCCACATCTCATAACGACTAGAGAGACAACACCAAGGATAAAAACACAAGAATGTGTAAGCATCTTCAAATTCTGCCAGGAAGTACTCAGGCAGGTGTTACGCACTGTGGGATAAACTAGAACTCCACTAAATGCTGCCCTGAGACAGTCTAACAAAGCTTAAAAGCAAGACCCAAAAGGATCAATTTGCAAATAACCACATTCCAGAATAAAACTCTACAGCACCTATAGAAGCACGAAAATATTAAGCTGAATAACTAAAATGTACAATTTTTTTAAAGTTTCCAGACGTTGGACATGACAATATACACCCAGGTCACCACCCAGGAAGTTAGGTCAACCTTAACTGATACTAGGTTTCTGCCTCCCAGTAGAAAGGGGCTTACAATAGGAATTAAAAAGACTACACTCCCATGGATCATTTCTATAGGTTGTTAATAGGAAGTAAATTATAAAAAATAATTAAACCTGCCTACCCTCCAAATTAGCAGGCACACAAAACAGCAGGAATAGAGGACCCAAAATGAGAAGGTAAATGAAATAGAAACCAACTCAGAACCAACAGCGACAGAATTAGCAGACCAAATCCATGTGTACACGAAGCAATGAAAATCACCCGCACAGGTGAAGTGTTTGTGATTTGTTGCCCCTACTAAATTTTTTCTAAAATACTTGGTCATTTAAAATAGATTGGTGAATTTTTTCTCAAAGGATCAGATAGTAAATATCTTAGACTTTGGGGTCCTACTCTACGATTTGTCATAAAAGCACCTGTCAAAATGTGTGTGTGTGTGTGTGTGTGTGTGTGTGTGTGTGTGTGTGTGTGTGTGTGTGTGTGTACTGGTAGAGTTGTATTTTAGTAGAACTTTATTTACCTAAACAGTTGGCAGGCAGTTGGGTCATTGGTCCTTAGTTTGCCAATCTTTGATTTAAAGCAAAAAGAATGGTAACATAGCAAAGGTATTAAGATGTAGACAGCAAAATATAAGGCAACAGCAGCATAAAGACTAGAAAGTGGAAAGCAGGAAATAGAGTGTTGTAAATTTCTTATACTGTACGTGGGTCAGGACAATGCTACTTGATGATAAACGGTATTAAGACAACTTAGGTTAACCATATTCTTCACCGTTTAGATCTACTATGAATCCTAATTAACCACTAGCAAAACAAGGAGTATGGCTAGCACACAAAAAAGAAGAAATAAAGAATTGCTACTTTTTTTAAAGCAAATATGGAAAGGGAACAAATCAAGTGAGACAGACAGGAAAAAAAAAAAAGAAAACACGGCAGCACACTGATTAAAATGTCAGCCTCCCTAGTGCTGAGATTGCAGGTGTGCACTACCATGACCAGGTGTATGTGCTGCTGGGGAACCCAACTCATGACCTTGCTTGTGCTAGGCAAGTGCTTTAAGTGCTGTGCCATTCCTCCAGCTCCTAAAGAGAATTCTTAAAGTGATATAAAGATCAAATTAATATCAGAGATGAAATACAGTTAGAAAACCTAGTCCATCACGAAGAGGAAGAAAAAGAAAAAAGTAAGTATATAAATAGAAAATATCTAGCAAAATAATTGATTTAAAATTAAGCATCTTGAAAATTATTAAAAGTAAGCCATCTAAACACACTGATGGAAAGACAGAGGTTGTCTAACTAGATAAAACTCAAGGCAACACCCAGCTCTGTGCTATTATAATTCAGCTTTAAATATAAATCTATAAATAGGATAAAAGTTTTAAAAATGGAAGTAGATATGACGCACAATAGAAGGAAATACTAGAATGAAAGCCAGGGAGGCCATATTGATACCAGGAAAACTAGATGTAAGAATGAGAAAGATCACAGGAGACAAAGTGGAGAGACGTACAATGATAAAGGGGTCTTTCTCCACAAAGGCTTAGCAATTCTGAACATATGGCCACCTAACAAGATTTTAAAATATCTAAAGAACAAGTAGCAAGTCCCCAGTTATGTTGGAAGTCTTCAACATTCTGTCCTTAAAAATTGATAAAGTATAGAAAATGTGCGTGTAGGAGAACTGCGCAAAATAACAGTTTAGAAACCATTCCACCCAACAACAGCAGCAGAACATACCTTCAAGTGCACAGAATATTCCTGAAGATAGACCGTATCCTGTGCCATAAAACACACCCTAACAAACTGAGAAAAATTGAAAGTGTATAATATATGCTCTATGAATACAGTTATAAACATTTAGAAATTGTCAAATATTTAGAAATTGAATACGATACTTCCAATAACCACTGAGTCAGAGAGGCACCAAGGGAATTTTGAAAATATTCCAAACTCAATAGAAAGAAAAATTAATGTATCAAAAATTGAAAATTAAGCATATACCTACCCTATGATCCAACCATTCCACAAATATTTACCCACAAAGAAAAAAACAAGACTACACATATAGTAACTTGGACATAAGACTACTTCATATAGTAACTTGTACCTAAATATTCTTAGATAAATATCCTTTGTTATGTCCTCAAATTGGAAAAGACACAAATGTCTATGAACAGATAGATAAATTTTGGTATGTTTCTAGAATGTAGCATTATCTATAATTAAATATGAACAGCAATTTTTGGTATCTTCTTACAGTGCAGTACAAGTGGAATAGAAAGAAATGAACTTTTAATATGCAAAACAATATAAGACAATTCCAAAACTGTTAAGTGGACATAAATATACCAAGCAAAAGGAAACACATATGATTCTGTTTACATAAGATTCCAGAAAGTGAAAATAATCTATAGTGATAGATTATTGGTTGCCAGGGAAAAGAGGCATAGACAGGAAGGAGAGGCAGAAAGGGATTAAAACGACTCAGACTTTCGGGGCTGATGGCTAGGTTCACTATCTTGAAACTACGGTGACAGTTTCATGGGTGTATAAATGTGTCAAAATCTATCAAGATTGTGAACTTTTAAATATGCACAGTTATTGTATGTCAACCTCAATAAAGCTTTTTAAAATAAAAACAAAGCAGGAAAATTCATGTGAGCTTGTACAATTTGAGTTAGCTTCAAGTAACTTGTTCGCTTGCTGACCCAGCATCTGAGCGCGCACGATCTCCACCCCCCAGACCGCTAGCTGCTTCCAGAGCACACAGGGACCAACGCGAGGGATTTCTGTCTGACCTGTCATAAACTTTTGATTGAAGGTCTGGAACTTTCATTGATGTTACTTTTTTTAATCTCTCAATGGGAATAGGCTTAAAGATAAATAGAATCCAAAAGCTCATCTGTCATCCCTAACCTTTCTATGTAGCTTCTTCCAGCCTATCTATCACTTCTCTCTGAGGACCGTAATTGCCAGCAACAGCATCAAGTTTGCTTCTTTTCATTGGGCCACCGAGTCTTTTTAAGAAATTTTCTAGATCGTCTATCAAGACGCTGTGGCCACTTGATGACGTAGTTCTCACTTTTCACTCCCCATAAGCTTAGACTGGGCAGTTTTATCACAGCTTATCCTACAACCAAGGAAAAATCATCGCATATTTGGCACTAAGACCAGCTCATAACTCTCTTTAATGCCACAGCAGGCCTCGTCCGCTCACGGGCACGCCCCTGCCTCTGGTCGGCTGTGGATGGGTGGAGCCCATGCCCAGTCGTGACTCACTCCAATAAAGCAGTGAGCCAGGCCACGGAAACCTCGAGGAAAACGTATAATTTTGCAGCCTATGTGCATCCGTTCAATTCCATTTGCAGTCACAACCAACAGAGTATATTGCACACCCTGATGCTATTTGCCGTCCCTGGTTTGGAGCTGATTTCCTCGAAGAATTAGCATCCCCGTTCTCTCATTTCAGAGAATATGAAGCACTCTTCGCTTCTTAACTAAACCCAGGACTTTGAACGCATCCTCCTAATAAGGCAGCAGCCTCTGACGTCCCTCCACCCTTCCACCATCATTCAGCTTAGTGGTGGGGCTGGGGCCCCCTGAGCATTTGAGCCGGGCAAGCCCGCCTTTCGCACCGGAAGGAGCCTGGCAGTCCCATGATCTGCAGCTCTCAGATGGCCAAGGAAACGTTTGTGGCTAACAGTCACACAATAATACTTGGCAGGTGATTATTGCCACTTGGAGTCCCAAAGTCCCACAGGCATGTTTCTTCTCTTTTGTTTATTGTTTCTGCTGGAGCCTCATCCCATGATTAGTTGTGGCTATCATTACTTTTGAAAGCAACAGGAAGTTGCTGTTGTCCGGGGTCAAATTTTCTTAGGGCGTCACCACACGACAGAAAGCAGCAGGCAAACACAGTTCCTACGCATCTTCTTGCAATGGGCCCCAGGATCCTGGCTGCCCAGGTAGGTGGAATTTTCCAGTAGCCATGTCCCCACTCCTCCCAGCCCTGAGTGGGCAGCTAATTGACCCGTCACTCCTCACTCTGCATAACTTACTTGCAAGGGCTGGAACATTTCTGCACAGTAAGATAACACAGCCAAGGTCAATGCACTTTAAGAGAAATTATAAGTCGTCCTCTTCGCTGTACCCGGAAGGCAGTACTGAAGTGATTTGAAGGCAAGCTGATTCCACTCTTCTTAGAGAAACACTCCCTTGGAGTGGGCACTTTCTTCAGGATGCTTCTTTAGTGCCTGTGTTTTTCTTGCTGTTGACAGAGTCCACCACAGATTCCTTGCGTGGCTGTTTAGCAGGCATCTGTGAGACCGATCTGAACTTTACCTCGTGATACTCTTAGCCAGTATCTTAAAGAGCATCCAAGCAGGCAGTACCTCCAGGACTTTCTGAAGTCTCTAGTTCTTGTCAGAAATTCAGTGACCTCATGTTCAGCAGAGTCATTTAATGACCCACAAATGCGTCTCAGATGGAAACTGTCCTAGACGCACATAGGTAGCATCAGCACCCTCACTATGCAGCTGTGCCCTTGAGACATGAGAACGGAGGCTAGCATTTCTGGGACCTGAGCCAGCCAGACACTCACTGAGAGAGAGCAGCTCTGGTGATGCTCTGAGGCAGGACAATACACCCCCAACTTCCCTTTCCTGCCAAAACACAAAGCATGCACCTGCCTGCATATACCTAAATTCTTCTTGACCCCTATGTATATTTGCAGCCTGTGTGAACTCCGGGATAATGACCCTGAGACCCACTGTTTGGGAGGGTCATACCACCTGTGGGGAAACACACAGCAAGCTGAACTATTCACACAGAATCAACACGATGTGGGCCAGAACCAGGGCTGAGGGTGCAGCTCAGCACTTAGGGCACTTGCCTCGCCGGTGCAACACAGGCCCAGCGAGGTGGTGCACATCTGAAATCCTAGCACTTGGGTGGCTGAGGCAGAGGGATTGCAGTGAGTTCAAGGTCAGCCTGTTGACCAGCCTGGACAACAGAGAGACTTGGTCTCAGAAAAGAAGGAGGAGGAGGAGGAGGAGGAGGAGGAGGAGAGGAGGAGGAGAAGGAGGAGGAGGAGGAGGAGGAGGAGGAAGCAGTAGCAGCAGCAAGCCAGAACCAAGGCTGTCTGAGGCTGTCCATGTTCCTACCTGTGCCCCTCCCACTAGTAACAGAACACCTGGACATGCCCAGCCCCAGTGGGCCAAAGAAAGCAAGCAGCTCTTGTCCTGCCAGCTGTTTCCCATCTGATTTTAAAATTCACATTGACAACCCAAGAGCTACTAGGCTCAGCTGGGCTATGCAAGCCCCCTTATCCTTTCTCTTTGTAGTAGAGCTACTGACATCTTTCATGGGGGAAAAAAAACAATTTCACTTCATGTGAAGCTGCTTTGTGGTAGGTATGTTTAGGGTAAGAAAAACAAGTGTGGCTCTTAACCCTCGGGAGAGTCAGTGTGCAAAGGCCGGGAGACAAAGAGGTTTATAATAAATACACAAAATAGAGTAATTATGAAGAGACATCAGCAAATTAAGTAAAGAGAAATATATATATAATTCACACACACACACACACACACACACACACACACACACACACACACGTCCTACTATTCTCCTCTGTAAATGCCATAGTAGGATGAATAGATACTGAAGACGGAGAAAGAGGAAAGGTAGGAGGAGGGAGAGTGGTGAGGGCTCTTCATTGCTTAGGAATTAACAGAAAATGTTAAGAGATTCTAGGACTTGCTTTTAAGCGTAATAACACTAACGACATGAAGAGTGTTTGGTACATTTGCCTCAAGGGGAGAGTTCTTATTAAACATCATGTTGTTAAGAGAATCTGATCTAAGTCCCACATAGTGGAGCATGACCATAATCCCAGCCACTTCGAAGGCTGAGACAGAAGGATCTCATGTTCAAGGTCAGCCTGAGAAACTCAGAAAGACTGTCTCAAAATTCTTTAAAAATGTGAGAAGGGTTAGAGATTTCAGTCAGAGGCAGAGTGGTTGCCTTACATGTCCCTGAGTTCAGCACCCAATAGAGGAAGGAAGAGAGGGAGGGAGGGAAGGAGGGAGGGAGGGAGGGAAAGAGGGAGGGAGGAAGAAAGAAAGGAGAGAAAGCAACAGACACAGACACTCTGATATGGACAAATACCATTTGAACACTGCGTTGGAAATAAAAGAGAGAAAAACCTGGGACAATGTTTATACTGGAAGCAGTAAGAGGGAACAGAAGGTTCTGGGGAAGCATCTCTGGCTAAGGCCTTGGCACTGGGTACAACGTGATGAGATTTTTCCAAGCCCCCTAGGCCAACCCAGCTCTCGGCCACTTTGGATGCAGAGATCTGCATCCACATTACACCCACCACAAGACTGAGCTGAGTCTTTTCGCTTTCTTGTCTTCTCTACCGAATGATCTCATCATTCTGCATCAGTTACTGGGTAGGTATCATCTAGCCTTCATTCCTTTCACACCTGACCTGTAAGGGCCATTACCACTTTACAGCTTTGACCTGTGTGCTGAAAACAATACTACTCTTAGTTCTGATTTAATGATTAAATGGGGCAATGTTTATAAAGTATTCAGCACAGTTCTTGGTGCTTAGAAAACACACAGAAGCAATGCCAATTATTAATTAGTCACCATTCTGTGGCAGATGAGCCTGCTGGTCCTCGGTGCTTCCCTGAAAGCCTGGGGTTCACCAGCTCTATGGTTTCTTACACAGCTCTTCTCCCTGAAGTTGGGCCTCGGTGCTCTCCAACCAAGCCCAGCCTATCTGAATTCTAATGCTTTAAAATCTTTCTTCAATTTTCTCCCTGTACTTTTTCCTGAAAGAAAAAAATCCCTCCTCATTCAACATTCTTCACTTAATGAGGACACATCTGTCCTCAGATTCAGTTGTTTATGTCATTGCTCATGATAAGTGGTGATTTGTCAGTGAGATATATATATATATATATATATATATATATATATATATATATATATATATATATATATTTGTATGAAAATCCAACCCAGGGCCTTTGTACTAAGCCACAAGCCTGGCCCCACTTTTGTATATCTGCATTTTTTCGAAAGAGTCTCACTAAATCCATTAAGTTACTAAAATGCTCAGGCTGGGCTTGAACTTGTGATCTTCCTGCCTCAGGCTCCTGGGGTGCTAGCACACTGGCTTGTCTTACCAGGCCCAGCTCTCGTAACTTCTTTAAGTTTGGGCACTTGTTTGTGTCAGCCACAGTTGAGCATGTGGAGACCCTTCATTGTGCCAAACTAAGCAGCTACTCACACAGAGGAGACACTCAGTAGGCTGCAAGGTCTGTGAAAGAAAGGGCCTTGGAAGGGGTTCTTCTAACTCTTTGCAGGACCTAGCACAGTACCCATACAGTACCACAGGTGAGCACCTGTTATGTGCTAGGTACTGTTCCATCTAAGATGGAGATAAATGCCCAGTAGGCTTCCTCTGAGCTCTTCCTCCTTAGTTGATGGATGAGTTTCTTTCCTTGTGGTGGTATCTCTGTCTCCTCTTCTCTTAAGGGTCACAATCAAACAGGGCCATCCTAACGGCCATGTTTTCATTATCTTTTTAAAGACTCTATCTCTAAATACGATCACATTTTGAAGTACAGGGAATTATAATTTCAACATGCAAATTGGGTAAGAGGGGGCACACAATTCTGTCCAATCTTAGCCATAATAATGCTTAATAAATATCTGTTGAAAGAATTAATGGCATTGAGCTCCATGAGTCCTCACTGCCCAGCCAAAGCATTTTGCAGTCTGAAACTCATTAAGCAACTATTACATAACTTTCTTAGATGGTTGTGGCAGAAAGATGATGGTTTCTGCCTGAAGAAACTTGCCTTTTAATGGAAGAAATCACAACACAGAATTTCAACAAATGAAAAAGAAACTAAGTTAAAAGTTTGTGCTGGAGGTGAGAAAGACACAAGAGAGACATCTAGCCCAGCAGGGGTTCAAGAAAGGCTTCCTGGGAGAGGTTGCTTCTGAGCTAAGTTCTGAAAGATGAATGCAATTTTCATAAGAAAGGAAAGCAGAAATTGGTTTTCTTGCTAAGCAATCACACTGTACACTGACACCAGATGTAACAGCAGTACTAGTGGCATGACAATCAAAGGCACAATTAATGATAGTTCACGTGAGAGATGAAGAAGTTCAGCCCACAGTAGTCTCAGCAGGTCTGAGAAACATTCATATACTCCAGAGGTAAGTGTGTTGGCCTTGTTGGCCAGGTGAACATGAGGTAGATGACGGAGAAATGAGGCAGGCAACAGCTTGAAGGGAAGGAGTATTGAGAATCGGCAACTGTGTTTTAGAAAAAAGTCACCAACACAGCACATGGGAACTTGTGAGGAAAGCAAATTCTTAAGGCAGTGGTAGACCTGCTGACAGAATCTGCGGGTATGGGGCCAAACACCTGTGTCTTAACCAATCCCCACCCAGCTCCATGACTCTGATTTGCCACCAGGTTCTGTTTCAAGGAAGGGAAACTTCCTCTTTGCATCTAGGAAAAGAAATATTGTCTTATTCTTGCATATATCCAACAACTCTCATTGAATTATTCATGCACCAGTCATGAGTATCAAACCAATTATTCGAGGGGAGGGAGATGTTGTGGGGATGGCGAGGTGTGTGCGTGTGTGCATGTTGGAAATGGCTGGGGAAATGCCAAAATAAGAATGACATCTATGCTGCAAAAGATTTTCTGAAACCTAGTTTTCATAATTTATCTGCTTAAATTTATTATTATTCACCTATGACCAAGCCTGGGGAAAACATATACTGTTAAGATTGGAATTTTTAAAAATTAAGTATATAACAGAAAAAGCTTTTTGTTTTGGGAGAATTTGAAAAGCACACTTTTTTTTAAAAAAATTATTTCTTTGTCATCCGATGTGCCACACAAACTTTTTTTAAATTTTTATTTCTTTGTTATCTTATGTGCTGCACATCTAAAGAAGGATTACATTAAAATACCTCACTGGTCGATTTCCCAGTCAGAGCTTTAGTAGAACTCTATGGTAGGGCCAGGAGTGGTGACCTCAACGCCATGACCTTTGGATTCAGAACGCGTCTGCCTCACAGGTTATTTCCAATCAACTCAAAAGAAAACGCTCAGGTGCAAATCCAAATGGTTTGATTCCTGGAAAATCATTAGCAGTTAAGTAACTAATCACTCACTTATTAACATTTCTGGTACCTTGGTCATGCTTGACAACACCAAGATTGCCTAGTAATTATATAAATTATTCTTCCTTGTTTAGTAGTTACTCAAAAAATATAGTTTCAGAGAGAAAAGACAGCAGGTAAGGACATAACCTTAAGAGTAAAAGGGTGGGAACAAGGTGACAAATTCTTCCCCCCAAAAAAACCACTAATTAAGAAAACATGGTGGGAGCAGGCAGGATGGAGTAGCACAAATGATAGTCTCTCTCATATATTGTTTAAAATTTTAATAAAATAACATCCTGTTGTCACCTAAAGTTAAAATAGAAAAGAACAGAAAAATTTTGGATGAGGAAAAAAAATGCACAACATCAAACAGTCCTGGTCCGATTCTTGTTTCTGCAACTTGATACTGTGTGACCTTGGGCACGCTACTTAACTGCTCTGGACTTCAGTATTTTTATACCTAAGATAAGAATGCTCACCTCAACCGGTAGTTGTTATGTGAGAAGAGTTCACATATGTGAAGCGCTCACCACTAGGCGCGTCCTGGTGAGTCCTCCACTGGCCTCACAATCAGCTTGTATCAGAGTCCAACTCTCTCTTCTACTTCTAGACTCTGTGACCTTGAGCCAGTGATTTCACTTCTGTCAGCTTCGTTTCCTTTTTGATTTCTAAGATCTGCAAAGTATGACCAATTTCCTCCTGTGCAAGGCTTCAGAGGACACAGAGAAGACACTGAACAAATGATGATAATCAGGCCCTCACAATGAATTTGTGTGCATATGCATGTATGTATGGGTGCATGTGGGGCACTGGAGATCAAGCTGATGGCCTTTATACCGAGCTACATCCCAGATCATTGTTTTTTATTTTTGATTTTGAGACAGAGTGTGACTGGGTTACCTAGGCTAGGCTCAATGGTGTGATCCTCCTGTCTTGGCCTCTCGGAGTGCTGGGATTACAGGCGTGTGCTACTAGCCTGGCAGGATGGATGTCAGGTGACCTCAGTCGTGCCGGTTACTTATCCTCAGTGAGTCCTTAGGCCTGCTCTGCCCTCACTGGGACTGACAGGAGATACTCTTTTAAAGAAGAAATGGTTTTCATTTCACGTGTTTGAGAAAAGTTCCCGTTCAAATGCCCACCCTCAAACTTGGTTGGAACCACAGCATGGGAACCCCACATCCCAATGGGTAAAGGACAAAAGCCGTGCCTTTAAAAGGAAAGGAGAGATAGAGAGGGCATGGCTCAGTGGTTAAAGTATTTGCCTGGCAAGGCCCTGGGTTCACTACTTCAGTGCCACATAAAAATTATCCAGGTGTGGTGGCATGTGCCTATAATCCCAGCACTCAGGAAGCTGAGACAGAAGGATGTGAGTTCAAAAACAGTCTGGGCTACATAGTGAGTTCAGGACCAGGCTGGACTACAGAGCAAGACCCTGTCTCAGATAGATAGATGATAGGTAGATGATAGATAGATAGATAGATAACCCCAGACACATTCTATAAATGTGTCAAAACTTTTATTGACATAATCCCTGTCTTATCAGAGTGTGTTCTTAGCCATCTCGATTACTTCAAACCCTAAATTTCTATAACAAGCAATGAGATAACACAATCAGAAATGAATTTTTAAATGACGCAAAAATGATTATTAATAGATGTAACTAGGGTTACATCATGGTAAGAATTGCTGTTAACATCTACAGTGCCAAAAGGTAACATAGAAAATAAAATGTCAAGTGGCATTAGAAAAATATTCGTAATATACATGGCAGCCAAAGTGTCAAAGGGCTTGCAAATCATTAATATGAAACAGACTGATTTTTTCCCAATTTTTTTGGTATGTTTAAGTGCAAACTTTAAGGTTTACAATGGAGTTGAGCATTTTGTGCACATACGTAGCTTGTCAAGGTGACAAGGGCTTTCCCACTCTCCTTTTATCCCTCCCTCTACCCACCCCAACCTCCCTCCTCCCCCACCCTGCCCCCCTCTTTCACTTTGTTTTTCGTCTTAAGTTCAACAGGAGTTGTGATCTGGGTTTCTCATATCAGAGAGACCAATATTTTAAAAGGAAAAAAATGATCAAAGGATATGAGCAGGGCCTTTGTGAGAGATAAAGAATGAATAAAGAGATGAAAATAATCAACTTAATTAGTAAAGAAATTACAAAAACTTAATCAGACTGCCAAAGACTTTATAAACTGAGAATTCCTGGTTCTACTGAGATCAAGGCATAAGAGTACTTTATAAATGGTTACTAGGCTCTTTCAGAAGGAATTACAGGTGTACGTATCAAAATTTTATTGTACATATCATTTGATCTAGTAATTCTGACTTGGGGAGTTCATCCCATGGCAAACTTTTAAAATATATATAAAAGAACATTTGTTGAAGAATTCTAAAATAGAAAGAAATTAAGATAAGTTAAAAATCCGTCAATGTGACACTGGTTAAAAACCCTAGCCCTAACATGAATGCAAATCCTAATATATTTCCATTAAATATATATGCTGTAGGAATCTATCAACATAGAAGTCTGCCCCACCGTGTAGGGGAAAGGGTAGCTTTACAGGCAGAGAAATCAGTTTTTGCAAAGACCCCTTTCCATCTATGGTTTTGTATTCACTGCCATAGATCAAAGGTGAGGATGAAACTCCACTCCGGCAAAACCCCAAAGCTGTATTGGTCAGCTTTCTATTACATTAGTGCAAGGTATGCAACCTGCACAGTGTATAGGAGAGAAGATTTACTTTTGACCACAGTCTCACAGGTTTCTATCCATGGTCAGCTGCCTCCAATGCAGAAACACCCAGACAGAAGGGCACCATGGGAGGAAGCGTTCTGCCTCATGACAGCCAGGAAGTAACCAGCAAAGGAAGAACCAGAGAGAAGGAGGCCAGGACCAGACAAAACCCCAAGCTCATGCCTCCAAGGCCCACCCAAGACACACCAAGCACACCCAGAAGTATGCTCGACTCATATGCTGAACATCGCTCATTCCAGTCAAGTCAAAAGCAAAGATTACCTATCACTATACCAAATGCCTCGCACACCTCTGGTGCAATAAGTGCCTGTCAGGATGGAAGGCAGGTGACAATTTGAGACTCAGTAAAACAGCTTTTTGAGAAAACAGTCCTCAGCCCTAGTCTTGTCAGTCTGGCAGAACTTCAGAGGAAGAATGTGATCTTCCTCAAACACTAGGCAGCAACATACCACAGAGCCCTTGACTCCAACTCCTCGCTGCCCCTCAAAGTTTCCCAGCCCTGGCACTGCTCATCCTGCCCCTACAATGCTCTTCTTCTTCCTCTCCCATCACTCTCTCTCTCTCTTTCTCTCTCTCTCTCTCTCTCTCTCTCTCTCTCTCTCTCTCTCTCTCTCTCTCTCTCCTGGGTTCTAAGCGATACATGTCTCATCTGTTCATGTGAGCACCTTGAAAGTAGGATGCATATTTTAGTTCCAAGCTGACTTGCCACCTAACACAGGAAAGCTCAATACAAGCTTATGACGGATGAACAGAAAATAACGACTTCATCCCGGGTTTGGCTGTTCAGCTGTCATTGTGCCCAATGAAGTGCCCCACTCTCCATGTTCTCCTGCAGTTGGCCTGAATCACCAGCCCGGTCAAGATTCTGTAGACACTCAAGGCACCTAACTGTACCCAGCTGTGAGGGACGAAAATGTTTCACCTCCCAAACATCATGGGAGTGCCTCCATTACTCACCCTCTAGCTGCCTCAAACCCTTTGTGTACAAACCAAAACCAAGATACAAGGCCAGCTCACAGTCAGATAAAAGCTTAGGAGGCTTGTCAGGTTCCAGACACCACACCAAAGCTTTGGGAAGAAAGAGGCAGTGACCCCCACTCCACATTTTACCAGTGAACAGACAACACATCCCAAGTCTCACCTCCACCTCTGTGGGGGCAGAAGGTCCCCACATACAAAGGAGCCCCAGTGGCCCATAAGTCACATAGCCCTACCCCAAACTCTCAGCACATGAGCTTCCGGGGGGTGAAGGGGGGATGACAAGCAAGTTCCAGGCACCTAGGGTACATAAATGTCACTTGAACAAAGAAGAAAAATGAGGAAGGGGCACGTGCTAACAGGACAGCAATTGCTTCTGTGAGGTTTTCTCTGGGGTTTAGCAGGAAATCAAGCACTGAATATGCCCCTTCTGCTGGACTTCTGAATGCTGTTGCTGTGGAACAGTAACATTCCCATTAACCACAAAACCAGCTTCAGAATAGCGTCTTTCTAACCATCAAGGGAGTAGAGGTCCAGGGGTGGAAAGCACCTGAGTGGCCTTTACTGTTCAGTTCATTCTCTCTCTGACCAACTCCAGGGCTACACACTTCACTTCCCGGAATGTATTTTATGGAAATAACAATAACAAAAAGGAGTCCTGTGTTACTCTTATTAAGACAGAGGGTGAACAGAAAGAAGAGAAGAAGGAAGCTGTCCCCCAAAAGGACACTTGCCACCGTGGGATAGTTAAGTAATAGATGCCATTCTACTAAGCAGATGAGTATGACTTTACAAAAAAGATTCTAAAGAGTATGTCACAACATGGGCAATGCTAGCCATGTGACCTCAGGAGAAAATATAGAACACGATGTGTTATAGCCAAATAACTTTGAGAAAGACAGAGAAATATTTTTTTAAAAGGAAAGTAAAAATTAATAATCAACCACAAGGGAACTACTATTCCAATGCACAGTTTTTTCGGTCATTTTGTATCATACATATACATGTAAGCACAAACACAAATTTTGGTGAAATAAAATGGAAGCCTAATGACATATACTTATTTCTTATTCCAGCCTGTTTATCCATAACATTTTATCAATGAGCATTATATATTCTGTAATTTTTAACACCTACTTAGAAGTCTTTCATGCAAATGTTCAATAATTTATTAAGTTGAGACATATAAAATGTAGTTTTTTTGGTCAACATCTGTCAACTGTTGGTAATTTCATTTTTAGTAGCTCACATTAATATTTACCTAATTTACATTTGAAGTATCTGGGTTATGTCAATTTCTCACAATGAAATCATTATAATAAATATTTACTGTCCTTTATTTCATCTGAATAAATTTCTAAAGGAGAATTTATAGATAAGCACATTTTTAAAGTCCCTTCAGTAACTTTCCATACTGACCATCAGAAAAACTTAACACCGATCTCCCATAGAACTGCTTGTCAGTCTGTTTCCACTCACCCTACACACAAAAAGCCATTTAATTTTTCTATATAAAACATCACATTCTAAAAAATTTCCATTTTTGCTCTTTTGTCAATTAAGATAACAATCTCTCTAGATAGTTGTAAATAATTTCACTCATCACAAATCGTTGGCATCAAGAGAAGAGGCTTCCTACTGAAGACTTCTGCATGGGCTGATCAAAACTGGGAGTCAGTTCTGAAGTTTGGAGTGGGAAGCAGGGAGGGCCAGTCCTGTGGGAAAGCAAATAAGCAATGAAGAGAAATGTAGGGAATGTGAGATTCTGGAATTTTGCTGCCAAAGAAAGAGAATTCTCCAATGTCTTTGGTGTTTGGATGTGGCCAACGATATCTCTTTGCCAGTGTAATACCAACATCCCAGGAGCATCCACTTTCCTACAGGGACCTGACACCCAGCTATCACAACATAACCTAGTTTTGGTGGTAGGTGAAGTCTAAAGGATCAGATGAAAGACAAACAATTCAGAGGATATCCTCGTAGGGGAAGTCCACTAGCTCCTTTCCGTTTAAGCAGCCAATCACCCACTGGTTCAGATGAACATGCTCGCAAGGGAGTAAGTACAAACTTGGACCTTCCTAACCATGTTCCAATAGAGAGTAGAAATTTCTGGTAGAAACAAAGAGGCTCCAAGAGTCTGCAACAGCTAGGGGGATGCCTGGAATTTCTGTGAAAGGAACTAAAAGAGTGACTTTGCTTCCAGAAAACAACCTAAAGAAAAAGTAGAAACTCTCTAGTCAAAGTGATCCCAGGCCAACTAAAACAGTAAACTGAATAAAAATATACAGGCTGTCAAGGAAAGCTCAATAATGAACAATTACAAAATGTTCTTTGAACCATGGTAATCTCTTGTTCCCAGTAAAATGCTAGACCTTCTGGTTTTGCTTAGCTGGAGACTCCTTTAGGATGAGAGCACAGGGCCTTTCTAGAACTTTCAAACACCTGTCCAAGGACAGCCATGTTCCGACCAGCAGCAAGTATACCATCAGTAGAGATGCTTCAGCCAGTAATCCAGCTTGGTCTAGCTCAAGAGTGCACCCAAATCTAATTTTCCTTTTCCCATCTCATTAGCTCTAAGGACGTTCAAGCTGCTATAATTAAGTTTCACACATCACCAGCATCCATGTTTCATACTTGTCAAAGTTTAACAAATCATATGTGAGATGTGAGCCAGAAACTAAAACCGAGTTGCATTCCTGGGCAGCTTCCTTTCTTCCAGCCCTTGCATTCCTGTCCTACCATGGGGCAGGAAGCCACCAAAACAGTGAGGAGACAGAACTTGGGCTTGGAAGCTTCAATGTTTCAGAGAGGATCGAGCAACTTACTTTTTATTTCTCTTTAAAATATTCTTCCTCTTATGTCTGATTCAAAGGCAGGCAAAGCTAATTCCACACAGAACTTTTTTCAACATATATAATAATTTTTCCTTTTACATTTTCTCTTCATATAGAAGTTTCCATCAGTGGTTCTTTATCATTTCGTTAGGCATCTAGAGATCTCCATAAATAAGCACTTCCCACTACCATCACCGAGTTCACGTATATTATTACTTTCTCTCTTCCAACTCTACAGCCAGTATTAGAAAACTTCATCTGATGTGAACTTCGGGGATTCTGTGTTCTTGTAGGACTCACAGAAAGCCATAAAGCCTCAGGAAATGTCTCTGGAGCTAGTACCTGTTCTCAAGAACCCTTCTATGCCTCCTCTTGAATGTTACATCACAGAATTCAGACTAGGCTCCTAAAATATTGCTAATAAGTTTGAAGTAGAATTATGTCTGAAGTGTTTTTTTAATGTGTCTGTCTCACGTAGTGTTGTTGTGTTTTTACAAATCAAACCTAGAGAGCTTAACTGAGTTTATATTTTTTCCAAATATATTATTTACCCCAAATTGTTCAACTATAGTGGGAAATGATCAAATCAAACTTCTCATACTTTAAAATAACTTACTTTACTATAAACTATTTTCCTACTTCTAGGACAACCAAGAAACCTCCTACCAGACCCTAGTCTACACCAAATATTAACCACAAAGTAGTCATAAATAGTACAAGTAAAAATCAAATATCCAAAGGCACTGGAGTAGAAACTCAAGCATGGAAAACTTAGAAGGGAGCTTAGAGTTGATAGAAGGGACTGGCACAAAGTGAGTTAACAATTTTATAGTTTCAGCCTTAAGGAAGGTCAAAGTTAGTGCTACATAAGGTCATTAAGCCATAAAAACCAAATTGTTCTAGAGACTAACAAATCAGAATACAGAACCTGGAGCAACTACAACTACTTGGATTTGAGTAGGGGAAAAAAAACCAGAAATGGAGTGAGCCAGAGAAAGGAGCCCCAAGTTAAGGATAAGTATGTGTTTACATAAATATCTAGTTGAGTCTAAAATGCCCTTATTGGATTCAAAGAACATCAGTAAAGAAACCGAGGCTAGACTGAGGATTAAGCTCCCACATGAGCTACAGAGTTTGCATTTTGAGCCACCGATATAATTTCCTGCTAAAGCAAACATCAACAGTCTTTGGAGAAATGAATTACAATTAAGCCATCTATACCAAATTGTTTGCAATGTTGAAGATACAATCAGAAATTTCTTACCATGTGAGTAAACCGTCCTTAATGAAATAAAAAAAACAGTCTTATAATTAAAGGCTCGCAATCACTGATAAGAAATGGAAAATTATTAAAAACAGAACCAAATAGAAATTTTTTAACTTAAAAGTATCATATCTACAAATAAAAATTAATCAAATATGATTAATAGATTGGAAATGCAGAGGAGTCAGCGCACATGAAGATAGGGGGGTAGAAAGGAGTCAACCTGAAAGACAGAGAGGGGTGAGGAGGGAACACTGAACAGATCCTCGTGAATCCATGGACTGTGCAGCATCAAGGAAAATTTAACACATGCGCTACAGGAGCCTCAGAAGGAAAGAGGAATTGACAATATTCAAAAAATATTTAAGTGCATAATGTTTGGAAGGTTCCCAACTTCAGTACACAAGTCAGATTTGCAGATCTGCACTACTATTCTTAGTGATCTCCAAGCAAAAGAACCAGCATCATTCTATCATAAACCACCAAAAAACAAAGAGAAAGAGAAAATCTTGAAAGCAGTCAGGTAAAGCAATACATTTCGTTCAGTGGGGAAATGGTTGAAATATATGAACTTCTCATTCAGAATTGTGCAGATCCGAAGAGTAGAACCCCTACTAAAAACCAAAAGGCAGAGATATTGAGAGAGTAGCTCAGTGATCAGAGTGCTTGCCTAGCAAACACAAGGTCATGAGTTTGACTCCTCAGTACCACAGAGGTGTAATCCTAGCACAAAGGAAGCTGAGGCAAAGGATTGCTGTGTGTTCAAGACAGGCCTGGGTTGCATAATGAACTCAAGGCCAGCCTGGACTACACAGCAAGACCCTGTTTTTAAAAAATTTTTTTTCACTGTCCGATGAAAGTATTTCCCGAGAATGAAACAAGATAAATACATTTTGGAATAAACTAAACTAATAATTTTCCAGCTGATCTGAACTATTGAAGAGAGTTAAAAGAAATCCTGTAGACTGAAAGGAAACAATAGCAAATAGAAATGGGAGTTTATGGGAAAAATGTGAAACATTAAAAATGGTATATATCCGTAAGTAAATATAAATGACCTTTTCCCCTTCTTTAAAATTCTTCAGACTGTTTACAAAAAGAAAGCCCAACTTTGTCTCATGGGGCTTATAATGTATGTTAACGTAGTCCATATGACAACTATAACTCAAATGGAAAACAAGGCAGGAATGGATTTAGACAGTTTAGTATTTCTTTTTTGTATGAAGTATAACTCTGAGTAGCAGACTGAGAAAAGCTAAGAATATACTATAAACCCTAGAATTAAAGAATAATACAAATGACCAAAAGAGAAGGAAAAAAGGGAAGAACAGAAAAACAACCCATGATAATTAAGTCATAGACCTAAATCCAGTCGTATCAACACAGGTATAATGAAAACATACGGTGAACACGTGAATAAAAACGATCATAGTAGAAGACACATTGACAATAATGCTTCTCAAAATACTCCTCATTTCCAACATACCCCGTTGTTCCTGCCGGTTCCTGAGGCAGTACCGGAAGTCCTGTTTCTGTCTTTGGTTGCACTGTTATGGCTTCCTTGATGTCTTGAGTGAATTCAAAACGTTGACCTTTCATGATTATTTGAACTTTGGGGAAAAAACAGAAGCTGAGTGGTACCAGGTCCGGTTAATAAAATGGATGAGAAAGCATAATAATTTTTTTTATTTGACCTGGAAGCAGCCACACAAAGGCACTCACAAAAGAGGACTTCCGGAACTGCTTCAGAAAGTGGCAAGAACAATGGGAGAAACGTGCCAAAGGAGGGGGGCAGCATTTTGAAGAGCATTAATGGCTACATAGATTTACTGCAATAAACCATTTAAAATTGTAAATATTCACTGTATTTTTAAAACTGCCCCATAATTCAATTATTTATGAGCTAAACAAAAACTGTCAGGATGATTTTTTAAACACACAGTTACAAGGCATCCTTTTTTACATCCTACCAGGAAGTCAAGAAACAAAAGAGAATTAGCACAAATTGGAAAGCAAAAACAAAACAAAAGAGTAATTTAGGAAGAAAATGGCAAATGTCTGTTTTTCAAATATCCTGTGAACTTTTCAAGCTCTATGCTTCAGAACTAAATAAACAATTCCCTCATTTTAGCCAGATACCAAGCTAAATTCTACATTCGCCCGTCTCCATTAACACGTGAAGAATGAGTTCCGTGTACACGGGGCATCCTCAGTGCTATTTCCTTCATTCTAGTCCTTTTTGACTAAGCATGATCCCTTTCTTGCCCTGTCTAAGCTCAATCACTAAACAGGATGTGCATATTATTGCTATCTTATGTACCTTCTCAAAAATATTTGGCTGTAGTATAAATTCCTTGAGTACCACAATGCTGCCTGCATTTTGAGAGGAAGTACACTCCAAGTAAGCTCTGCCTGAAGGTTGCAATCTTAGCTGCATTTTGGACAAGAGAAAGAAGGGTGGACTCTGAATGAATTCTGTCTCTGACTAAAGGATGTCAAGTGGCTTTTGTCTTCATGACCCATTTTAATCTTTTCTAACATAATCAACATAATCCTTTATCCCTCTGCCCATACAATGAATAGAAAATCATTCTCACAAAAAGATCGCCTTCTTCCACACCAATCACCAATCCATGGCTTCAAGATAACATCAGTGTGGACTGAAAACTTCTCTGTTGTCACTATATTGAATTTACTGTGGCAACCTAAATGCAAAAGTGAATTTAAAAGGTAGCGAAGGACAGAACATAAATGTTTTGACTGGACCTCTAGCAGTGGGCATTGTTGAATTTCAGTGAATGCATGATTTGAAGTATTGAATGCCCCCATGATGATGAGTATGACACATTACGTAGTTTGAAGAGACACTAGCACGTTAGGCTTTGAGACATGGGGTACAATAGTCATTACATGGATGGGTACAAATGGCAAATCCCACTACGTCATTGCGCAGGGTTATATGCTCATAATTCTTCTTGGGCACAATGGCTAAATCAAGAGTTTTCCCTTTGTTTTGGAAAGCTCATTTGAGAATACTGAAGGATGATAGTAGGAGCGGCTTCATTTTTTAAAATGAAACAGTTTTTTTAAGTAGTAAAAAGAGGTATAAGATGAAAATATAAAATTTTCACTTTCACCTCTGTCTCCCTCCCTGTACCCTACTCTACTTCTCAGGAGTAAATAGTACCAACAGATTTTTGGACAGCTTTCCAGAAATTTCTGTATGTGTGTATGTTACATACTCTTCCTTAGCCTTATTAAGATAGATTTATGAAAATAAATTTTGGTTTATGGACAACTGGCATGAGATAGGGGATCCTTCAATTTCTCTGGGAATACCAGTAAATTATGACTAGTCTCCAAGCTTCTATAATACTTAGATGTTTTTCTGTCATTTTGGCTATAAGCTGAGTAACTGGACCCACTTTTCCCCTCCCCCTCCATACATAATATAATACGTAGTACAATAAATACTAACACATTCTTGACAGAGGGTCTGCCTCTTCCCAGCCATGGGCCTGGATGACTATTTTGGGGCTCAATTATGTTGAGTTGCTAAGAAGCACATTAGGTCGGCATACAACCCCTTGTCATAGTATGCACATGTCTCAAGTAGACCCTGAGTTTCAGAGCTGTTCATTTCCGTCACCCTCTCCCCACAGGAGGAACCAAGAAGACTGTTTCTTCCTTTTAAAACACAAGCCAAACTGCTGTTGCTACTTAACTTGTATTTGTTAGAAAAATGTTCATTCGTTGTGCCTAAAGGCAGTACTGCAAAGGAAACAATTATTTTTTAAAATAGAACAAATAAATTAATATGAACTTGCAAACAAATTGTAAAATCAGAATAATCCTCCACATGCTATTTTTGGATCTCTCTGCTTCAACCCTGAAGAGATCAGTAGGCAAATGACAGCCTGTTTTCTCTGTCTGCACAGTGTGAATCAACTGAGAAGAGGTGGGAGCAGTGTGGGTGAACAGCACCTTTGTATGAAATGATCATATGTTTCAGACTTCTTCTCCAGGACTTACAAGACACAGTGATACTATTAGAATTCACTGATTTCTTTCTCTTTCTTTATTGGAACCTATGTTGCTCCGACTGTTTTAAACCTGTAGGCTCAAGTAATCCTCCTACCTCAGCCTCCCAAGTACTTAGGACTACAGGCGCATACCACTGTACCCAGCTACACTAAGTCTTTTAAAGAATAACATAAATAAATAAAGGAAGAGACTGCTGGAGTGGATGCTAGAAACTGAGCTGCTTCAGTTACCTTCTTCTAAGTAAAGCACCAGCTACATGGCACAGAAGGAGCTCCCTCTCACCCTAACTTGGAGCCTCATCTGCAATGAGCTTTCCATACCTGTTGAATAGATGCGAAATGGACCATCACTTCTCTTCTCAGTGACGCTATCGAGAAACACACTTCAAGAACTCTCAAGGGACACATAATCGTTCCTTCAAAATAGTAATTTGGCTACAGCAGTCCTTTCCCCATTCGACTAAGCAGCTCTGTGAATGGTAATGGAGACAGCTAATGCCTTTCGGGGTTCCTGCGGGCAGGGGAAGCGTACCACCACATGTAATTAGTAAGAAATGGCAGGAAAAGGCAATTGCTTGAGAAGCTAATTTGAAAACACAAACAAATGGTCTAAACAGTATTGAGTCCCTTTAAGGGAGTGGGAGGGGTGAGTTTAAGAGTATCACAAGATTGCCAAGGTAGTAGCCGAGCAGGACATTAGGATGACCTCTGAAAAGAGGCCGTAGTTCCCTATGAAATGCCACACGCTATTATCTTTCTGTCGTCTTTTTGCTTGCCAGAGCTTTTTCTTCTTGGTATTTTCACCTCCCCATATGATAACAACAAAAGTGTTCTCACTGTAAGGCCTTGAAAAACATGCTATGGGCAGAATCCTCCTCTGGCCCTTACCAGCTCAACATGGTAGGCATAATTACAAGAAAGTTTCAAAAGAACGTGACACAATCTCTGCTGAGCTGTGAATGGGAGAAAGCTGGCCAGTACCTGGGAGGGCCACCTGGAAGAGGAGATGGGTGGAGCCTTTGCCACTCGCAAAATCCAGTTGCCCACTGTCTTCCACAGACCTGACAGACCCTTCTAGACCCTTCCCTGACCTTCCCCCACAGCCTGATGTCATCTCTGACCAGACCCTTCCTCCGTACAACATTGCCTACAGGGTCTTTCCTCCAGTCCCACTGTAGTCACACTTTACCTAATCGTAAAGGGCCTTTCTTTCTTCTGACTCTAACCCACTGAGCTCTCCTTTCTCTGAAAACTTGCATTATTCCTTATCTGAGAGGCAATAACAATATTTTATGTAGTTATCAAGTAGTTATGACATGCCAAGTCATAGCTTACATACTACCTTATCTAACGTTTACAGCCATCCCAGCCTACCTTACATCCGCAGAAACCGTGAGTGCTTAGCTAGTGAGTGCCAGGGATGAACCTGGAGCCCACATCTGTTGGGGGAAAGCCTGGGACCTTCTCCATAGCTCCACGTGTTTCATTCCAGGGCCACCTTACAATATCCTGGCCTAGTATCATTCTATATTTTGTCCTATGTTTCGGCCTCTTTGTCCAGGAGAATTATGCATTCACTTCTCAGGGAATGAGGATCACATATTTTGTGTTTATGTACTTGTTTTATTCAGCATAGGATAAGACACTTTGCAGGTGGTAAATATTTGTGAATGGATATAGAATGAATATCCATGTACCTTTCTCCTCAGCTCTCAAGGGCCTGTGCAAGAACAATCTCTCTCTGAGGTTAGGACGTTAGGAGGTGGGGGGCATGGAGAAGTCAATGAACCATCTTGCTAAGGTTCATGATGATTCTGTAAACCCCTTCACAATGAGCAAGGCCAGTTGACACCAGGCTCACACAGGATATCCTAGAAATTCCCAGAGGATGTAGCACTCCTGCCACAGATGCAGCACCGTGTGGCAGTCACTGCCCTCTGAGGATCCGAGATCACCTTAGCCAACCAGCTCCAGGATGGATCATCAGTGATTTCCTGGGCTCCCTTACCAAGCTTTAAATAGCTCAGTTAGATCACCGAGAACCAGAGCCAAATGGAAGTCCTTTTGATCGACCTGCTATCAAGAGGCCACTGCATTATAAAGCTACAAAGATTTAGCCATAAAGTAATTTCAGATGTAGAATCAAGAGTTCTCATATATAATAAATAATATTCACAAGATGCATAAAAATTCAAGAGTAGGTCAGCTAGCTCAAATGGCAAACAAACTTAATGTAAGTGGCACAATTTTAATGTAATGTCACAATCTAAAGGAAAAAAATAACACCCCTGAATCCTAAGGGCTTCATATGGGTCCCTCTTTGCCCTCTGTGCAGAGTTTCAGCTACACCCCCTCTCCTGGCACCTGTGCCTCACCTCTGTCTCCCCAGTTATATGACAAACACTGGAAACTCCTCTATTCTCAAATTACCTTCTAGAAACGATCCGAGATTCTTCTGATGCACTGAGCTTCCCTTCCCACACCTCAAATGCCATTTTGCTAAAAACTGCTCTGTTTTTAAACCCATCACAAAAAGTGTCACTCAGGTTTCCATCAAGACCACCAGCCGAGTTTTAAAAAAAAAAAAAGAAGGGGAGAGAAAATTATTTTTAAGGTCAGAGAAATACTTGGAAACGGCACAGAAACAGGTCTGAGATATGCAGTTTGGCCTTGCTGTGCGTCTCCTCCTTCTCTTGCCCCAGTGTCACACTACCTGCTTTCTCTCCTGGTCGCCTCTAGAAGTCACACTTCCCCCTCACTCTCTCTTTGCTTAATGTACCTTGATATACTGGGAGCTGGGAGGGGAGGGCAGGGGAAGGGACAAAAGGAGAGTGGGAAAGCCCTTGTCACCTTGACAAGATACACATGTGCATAAAAGACTTAACTCCATTGTAAACCTTAAATTTTGCACGTATACATATCAATAAAATGAGGGGAAAAATACAGGGAGCTGGGACACAAGATTCCCAAGTCTGTTAAAATCAGGAATAAAGTTACAGGACTAGAGGGGACCTGAGCTTCCTCTGAGAAAAATGCGTGAGTTTGTGACACCAGCTAGAAGCTAAATTCTCAACTGAGTCCCAGATGGTGAGTATGTGACAGTCTCTTGTGGACTACAGAGCTTTTCTTGATTTAGGACAGGGTTTGGGAGCATACAGCCTGCAAAATCGTTTTGTCCATCAAGTCTTCACCCAAAAGAGTTTCAGCCATCACATCAGGTGTGAGTTAGTTGAACGTTTTACCAAATACGACAGGATAATCATGTAAGTTGATAATTCCACGTAGCCTGTATATGATGTCATAAATATCAAAATAAATCTTGGAAGAAAAAGGTTCTGTACCCTTAGTTTAGAAGGTAACACCATCTGGACTTCTGCCTTGATTTTGGAAGTAGGCATCCCTTTGATTCAACATAATGGTTAATTCTTGTTCCATGGAGTCTGTAGCTAGGATGCGGTTAAAACAGTATCCTATGAACTGATCGCAAAAGAGTCACTTTTCTGAGAGGCATGCCCAGAAAGACCCTTCATTTTATTAGATATTAGTGACACAGCCAAGAAGAAGTGATCAGGTCACTGCTATATATAGAAATAATAAGTGGAGACAGGGCTCTGAGCTTTCAATGTTATAGCCTAACCCCAGGACTTTGACGATAAAGGAAACAAACTCCTACAGAGGCCACATTAGGTGTTTGAGAATAAAACGGTACCTTCCTCAAAGAAGCATTTAGAAACTCAGAATCGCAAACTATATCCTGGGAGGATTAAATGATTGTCATCAAAATCTTTACCTTAGAAATGAATTGTTGGCTGTTATTATAGCAGGGTCCTCAACTCTACATGTTCCTCAACATCACCCATGAGTAAATTATTCAGGAAGCCTTCCATAACCTCCTCTCCACCCCAGGCGGGAAGCCTCTCCTCGGCCCCATGACATTAGACCACAGGACTGGCTCACAACGCTTACTACCTCAAGCTCCAGGACCACAAGGACAAGGCCGGCATCTATGGCTCAGATCTTCAGCACCTACTTAGACCTGCGCCTTGTGTGTGGCACCTGTTCACTCTATATTTGAATGAGGGAGTCAACGTGTGAGCCTTTGTGTCTTCTGCACAGTCTGTTCTCCACCAAAGAGATAATATTGACGTGTTCCTAGAGTGCAGCAGAAGGTAGGGCACTGTAACCTTCCTTGACGATAAGAGAAAGCACAGGACTAGGTTCTAGCTAACAGTCAAAATGCGCTCTCCTCAGCCAGGAGCCAGAGTGACTTCCCCTTCCCTTGGGAAAAAGCGAAGTAGCCCACAGCCATGTGGGTATTTTCTCAGCTTCCCACCAGGCCAAGTTTGCCCTGAATAGGAAACAGATGACTTTTGAAACGTGTCTTTCTTTAACTGGGGCCTAAAAGAAATTGGTATGGGCTGTATTGTAGGTCAAGGCCTCAATGCCTACAAAGATGAGGCTAGTGCTCCATGCTGGGGCCAATGGACCACGTGAGTTCTCTGGAGCATATGCTGAAACATCGGCTCCCCAAAGACTCAACGAAGGAATTCACTCTGCACTGTGAAGCTACCTTATACCTTTCCTGAGCTCTTAATTCAATTTTCAGTAGGGGAAAAAAAAAAAAAGAAGAACAGCTGGCATTTTCCATCGATGGCTCTGAATAAAACCGGACATACTTTGCGCTGCCGGGACTGGGAGGTGGGGTAAGGTGAGCTGCTGAGCTGTAATGGGTCCTTAAACAAACAGACCAGGCAGCCACAGGAAAAGCCATCTAGGAAGCTATATTTTTATTAGGACTTCTCTTAAAGTCCTATAAGATTTTTAAAGAACCACATAATTCTGTTTTTAACTTGCAGAAAAGCCTGCAGTTAATTTTTATGAGCAAGATTTCAAACCCCTGAAAAACAGGTTTAGTAAAATCCCTGACAAGACTTGAACCATAAGGTTTAGGGAGACCTAAGGAAAAAGTAGACATTTTTATTGCCTTTGTACATTTTCCCTACAGAGCCAGGTCACATTTTGGTACATATTTAAAGGACAGCAAGTCTCGTTTAATAGTTGTCCCTTGGGGAAAAAAATAATGAGTGACTTTCTACTGGCTTAATGGTTAGGTGCAAACCATCAAAATCAAGACTAATGAACTGCAGCTTAAGAGTTTTCTTGGTTTCTGATAAGCGATGCTGAAACACATCGTAAATATCACTGACTTCTACCCCACAGACCCACACACTCATGTCCCTAACATGACTCTCCCAAGGGACAATCTCTATTCCTGCTCCTCAGACTGGCAGAAGTCTGAGGTGGCCACCCAGACTCCCTCAGGTACCTGTTGAGCCCTGACCTGGGTCTGTATGTGTAAGTAAATTAAAGCAAACACGTTTATATTCTTTCTAATTCTGCCATATAACTGATTGGCATCCTTAAAGCCAATTAGTATTTAACAATTTCTAATTTTGTTCTCAATAAGCTACTTTGTATTGAAATTACTGGGGTGAACTGAATGATCCTCTTGACAGGTTAGTTGCTATCTGAACACATCACGAAAGTGCTAGTCTTCAGAACTGAAGGCAGAGGATTATTTTTCTCTCGTTTTTACTTTCACCTAAACTTCATAAAAAGTAGAAGGTCAAAAAAAATGGTAATGTCCTGACTACTTCTAAAAAGCCAGCCCAGAATATACAGAAATTCTGCAAGAGGTGGTAAAAGCTCAGGGCCAGGACACTGTGTCTATGTCATGCGCTGGACCTCAGTAACAAGTCACCAGGAAATGTCAGGTGTGCATTCAGCCCCCAGGTGAAGCTCAGACTCCCCTCCATCACTTCCAGACACTTTCATCCCTCACCCAACCCACCTGACCTCACCCACCACCTCTACTCTGGAGGTCAACCCTCCAAACAAACTACATTTGGAAACAGCTTATCCTCTAGTCAAGAAGTAAAATATTATAAACACCTTAACCCTAGGTCAGCAGTGATCAAAGGTTTTATTTTCTGTCCACCCTGTAGTGTGAAGAACAAATGTAAATAACTTGCTAATCACAGCATTATTCCCAGAATGGTGGGGGAGATTATTTTAGAATTTGGGAAGAAGGAGCTATTGTTAAACATCTCAAAAGAATCAAGGTTGAGAGTAGGAAGTAAAGACTGATCCAAATTAAAGACTGTGCTTTCTTATGCAAGACCAACCAAGTAGACTGCAGGGGAGCATTTCTGGGTGAGTAGACAGATTCCTCCCTAGCAGTCAGAAAGGACAGCTCAGAAGGATAGAATTAAACCCACATGGAAAGTGCAGTGGCATTCCTTCATCCAACCTAATTGGAAAAAGTGGCCACCACGAATGCACTCAAAGTATACACAAACTTCATTTCAGACACTTATCAGTCTTACACATTTGTCAAGCGAGTCTATTTCATCATCTGACTCCATGAGAATCCCAGAACTCTAAGCATCTTCTATGGTCTATTTTAACTTTTCATTTGACAAATGAATAACCCAAAATTCAGAGAGGTAAAGTGGCTCCTCCAAGGTTATTAGAATTTTCTGTTTCTCCAAGGGTCTAAAAGGACAAAAAGTAGTGATCTATGTGACTTGGGGCAGAGAGTCCACTGTAAAGCTATCTGTTAGGATCTTAGCTAACTGTGTGATGTCAAGTGATTTCATTCATTTCCCTGAGCCCCAGTTTTGTATTTCTAACACTGAAGATAATGATAACCCCTCTATCAGAGGTTACACAAGAATTAAATGGGAGAATATATTTAAAGCATTAAACACAGCACCTGGATCTTGGTATCAAGAAAATGTATCTATAATGTTATTGTTTTTATTGTTATTATTACCTCTGTTAATAACATAATGGTCTATGGAACTATGAACACAGGAGTCAAATAACTTAATAATGATAATTGTTAGTACTATTATTGCAATAATATGACTACTATTTCCTGAGTATGTGTCTGGGTACTTTACTAATTACTTTAAATACATTCTCTTGCTCAAGTCTCCAAATTCTTGATAAGGAAACTGTGCCGTAGAAGTCTACAATTGTATTAAATAAACAAAAACAGATGTTCCTGGGATAGAAACCTAGGCCTCACAGATTCCAAAATTCCTAATATGTGGAACCAAGACTAGCCATCCAAAGATTAAGGAAAAATAAACAAAATAAAAGTGTCGAGTTTAATTTTACCAGTGAGCTTTTTCCCAACACATGGGTGCATGCATGCACACACACACACACACACACAGGCACATGCATATATTATGAAAGGCTACATTTTAAAGGAGGATTATCAATCACTTCACTTAACCAAGTCAGACTTTTATAATAAATGTTATGGCTCAATGTGAGGTCACTCAATGTCAGCTCAATACCCCTTTAACTGGGAGCTATAAGTCAATCCTGCCATTTTAAGATTTATCTCTGGTGTACACTAAAATTGGTTGGCTTCCTATTGATTGAGCATTTGAGATACAAAAGCTTGAGAAACAGATGCTATATATTTGATGTGTTCCTCTATCCATCAAATTTGCAGGAGTGTTATCTGCTACTTTAACGTGGCCCGAAGCTTCCCAAATATGGTTTCCACTGCTGTCTGGGAATTTTTATGCATTGGAGAAATGGTAAATTGTCTCTCTTCCTACTTGCCCATATCCTAAGATTTTGCTTCTGCAGGCTGTTCACCAGGTTCCCTTCACCCACCCACTCCTAGGCATGAGTAGGAGTTGGAATATGGGTGTGGCATGCTTCCTCAAGGGTGCTCACATCTCCCAAAAAGCCACATCTTCAGTTGAAAAGCCTACATGTTGCAAAATATTGGGAGGAGGGTGCCTTAAGTTGTGAAATCAGTGAGGGATCTCATTTTTCTGGAACTCCCTGACATCGGAGCCCTTGAGTTGCTGGAATGGTTCCAAGAGCACCATAAAATTAGGGCTGGTCCTGCCTGAACTGAGTCCAGATCATTTCAAAGTGACTCAAGGCAGGGAAATAAATATTGAACCCGGTTAAATGCAGCTTGAGATTATGCTTGGCACTGAGAGTCCAGTCACTGATTTACTCTTAGGTTACATGGGTTATTTTGAGCTCAAATGGATATGCCAGGGCAGATTCCTTCAATGGCAGCAATTATTTGCAAGCACAGTTGCATTTCTGACACATTTAACGGAATGTAAAAATTTATACGATGGGATTAGGTGGGTGGAGGAGTCCTTCACTCCCAGGTTTCATGCTACTTTATTCTACTCTGGATCACAGTTGGCTTTTCTCCAGGCCTTCTCTCCCCTTTTGCCTCTCTTGAATAAACTAACCTTCCTTCCTTTCTTCCTTTTCCATTCTTTAGGACAAAAATTTGCAAGACTGAACAGATAGAAGTGAAAATCACAGGGGTCAACAGGAAGAAAACTCTGTAGTTCCTCCCACCCATGCTTTAAACTGCACAAGAAAATTTTTAAAAAGGAATGTGTAGCCATTTGGAAAATGAGTGTTTTAGTGTTTTAAATGGATACCTGCATGCTTAATGAACAGCGTGTGAAGCAAAGGCAGCCCATACTACACACGGACTGCACACAACCACCCTATCCAAGCCCTGCTGAGTTGGCCTGTGTCACTATCAGTGTACAGCCAATGTAGGTCTCGGACATGAGCTTCACGATGTCCATCCCAGGCTTCTGCCGCTCTTTCCTCCAGCAAGAGGAAGACGGTTCCAAAGTCAAGTCTGACATCGCTGTTCCATCAGCCTCCGCTCAGCCAGACGCTGAGGCAGCATTCTGGACTTCAGGAGACTTTGGAGCCAGACAGACCCACGAGAGACTGAGGGCCCACCCTGTGTGAACTGCTCACCTTGGGCAGTTGACCTACAACTCTCTGAGCTCAGTTTCCTTATCTGGAAATTCAGGATAATAATAGTTCCTACCTCAAAGAGTTATCCCAAAGATTTAATAGGGTGACAAGCATAAAGTACTGAGATCAGCACCTGCGTACAATAAGCACGCACTGAGTGGTAGAGAGCTCAGGGGAGGGACGTAGGGGCGGATGAGGGCCCACCAGGCAATCGGGCAGGAACTGCTTAACCAGGACGACACCTGTTTCTTGGAGTACAAGGATAAGCATTGGGGCTCTGAGCAGTTTCTACACTGGTGCAGCAAGGTGAGAGGCCCACTGCAATGTCAAAGCACAGGTCTTCTTTTTATCTTTTTTTAAGGCGGATCTTGCTCTATAGCCCCAGGAGGTCCTGAACTCACTATGTACCCCAGGCTGGCCTTGGACTCATAGCAATCCTCCTGCCTCAGCCTTCCAGACGCTGGCATTACAGGCTTGTGTTGCTATGCCTGGCTTTATGTGATGCTGGAGAGTCGAACTCAAGGCCTTGGGCTTGCAAGGCAAGTGCTTTAACCACTGTGCCATTCCTAGCAGGTCTTTTTAGCTAGGCTGCATCTTGAAAATTTAAATCCAAGACTTCGAGTACAGATGAAATCTCATTAGGAGAAAAATCAATAAAGAATATCTATTTAACAAATCTCCCGATTTAGATGGTCTTGTTTTGAGAACTAGTTGATCCAACTTAAGTCCAAGAGCCACAATTTATGTGTATAGAAGATTTCATAGTTCCCCATGCCCTTCCCCTCATTTTGTCTTATTTGAGCCTTTCCCCAACCTGTCAGGTTAGGTGCTATTATCTCCACCACACAGATAAGAAGCTAATACTCCGAAAGTTTTAAGTCAAGTCCCAGATCACTCAGCTAATGCCTGGCTGAGTAATTTCTTGGCCCAGCTCATTATACTCTCCTGTTTGCCTTTTCCACTCAGTGAGGCCTGGTCACCATAACACCTACCCCACTCACCACCCCCCACTCATGGTCCGATCTCTTTCTAATCAGGAATTTGCCCTACATGGAAACTCTAATGCAGATAAAAAGTAAATGCGTGAAATATTTCTACCTTTACAGTCCTGTTATGAATACACAACATGTGCAAAAGAACATAATGGAAACAAGAAATTCAGGAGGATTCTTCACTCTTCCAGCTTTATGATGCAAACTGGACATGAAGGTGATGTACTTTGTCAGCCAGTTGGATATAAAAATCATGATAATGTTATTAACATGTTCTATAGAACTCAGGCATAAAATACCATACAAGTGAGTCCACAAGGAGAGGTGGTGGGTTCTTCTAAACATGTCGGATGCCTCTAGTCACAAAGAATTATTTTGATTCCTCCCAACGCAACATTTTCAGAGGTCCCCCATGGTCCCTGTCTTTGCTGAGAGAGGAAGAAAGTTCTGAGCTGGTCAAGAGCAACGCAGATGAGGATGGGCAACGCAGATGAGGATGGGCAACGCAGATGAGGATGGGCAACGCAGATGAGGATGGGCAAAGCAGATGAGGATGGGCAACGCAGATGAGGATGGGCAAAGCAGATGAGGATGGGCAACGCAGATGAGGATGGGCAAAGCAGATGCAGCCATGATTGCTTTTCCTCCCCTTTTCCCATAGTCTACAAAATCAAAACTGATAAAATGTAAAAACTCCTGGTAATCATGTATCAGTCATCCATCAGAGAAAGCACAATGTAAACCAAAGCTGTGAAATGATTTTTTAAAAATATCCCACACAGACCTTCTCCAGTCAGACTTGAAGCTGGAGGGGAGAGAGAGTCATTCAGTAAGACCCAGGGACCCAGGGCTGCCACCCCAAAGCCTCCCACAGAATCTACCTTCTCGGTCAAATGTCACCTCAATGAGGAACAAGAAAGAGAATTCATACTTTAGAACACGTTCCAAAATGGCTTCCTCCTCTCGCTTTTAGCTTGGAACACAGGAGAGTATTTCCTATGCAGAAAGCCCAAGCTTCCCCCACCCCTTGCCATTAACCCAACAAATACACTGAGTTAACTGAACTGTCGAGGCATTCTGGAAGTAGCCGTGGAACTACGGCTGAGGCCAACTGGAGCATGCCCAATGACGTCCAAAGATCCCAAGATACGGTTCTGTTAATCTCTGTGAATAAATCAGCTGGGCATTTACAGGCAGTGTTTAAAATGCCGTGGTTGGTCATATTCGGAAGGTGCCAGCCCCACAAATCCAAAGGTGACTTGGGGAGGAGGGTGCTCAGCCTCTGCCAAGGGTATAATCCCGTGGCTGCTCCAAAGCTGACCCACAAGAGCAGAACGAAGGACTCCGTAGATGAGCCCAAATGTCCCTCTAGACAATGTGTGAACCCACTATCACATATCTGTAATACAACCAGAGACAACTCGGGTACGTGCGCTGGGGGTAGGGCAGGGATCACCACAATCTGAACCTCCTTCCTGAGAAGCTTTGCCCAACTGTCCCCCCACAGCTATCCCTCTTCTCTGGAGGAGGGCGGTGCTGAAGGGCAAGTGTTGAAAGTCAGACTAACAAGGCCTAAATCCCATCTCTGCACACCAACCAAGAGATCAAGAGCAAGCCACTTAACCTCTTTGAGCCTCAGGTTTCTCTTTTGCAAAAGGGGAAAATAAAAAGCTCCCACACTGCCTCTTAAGGTCGTGGTGGGGATTAACTAACATGATTAGTCTGAAGACTTGGAACAGCGCCGGGCTGCAAGTTAACATGAAGTCATTTTCGATGGGATTTTCCCTTTGAGGTCTTGTCTTCCATTCTGAGGCTCCATCCTTCCTTTTGTTTTGAGGCGCCTTCCTTTCTTCTCTGGGTCACCCCAATTTATTCTTTTGAATCCTGATTTCTACTGCCCAAAGCACAATCTTCACAGGCTCCCTGTGCTGCCTTCCTAGGGGCATGTGCACTCAGTAGAAACCTGAAACTCAATAGAAGGAAACTCATCTAGAGTGCTGGTCTGCAGGTGAGGAGGTTTATTTGCATTGTACAAGGGAAGACTGGAAAGAAAAGGAAGTAGACCAGAGCCTCATAATCTGAGTTGATTTTAGGATAAAA
Source organism: Ctenodactylus gundi (assembly GCA_004027205.1). NCBI lineage: Eukaryota > Metazoa > Chordata > Mammalia > Rodentia > Ctenodactylidae > Ctenodactylus > Ctenodactylus gundi. The sequence continues at coordinate 318,850 of PVKB01001497.1, forward strand.
TGTGCACAGATGACAAGTTTTATAGGTAGAGTTGAAAAGGTTTCTGTTTTCCCAGGAAAAAAAAAATAAGGCTGAAGAGGATCTAGTATTACTAGATGTTGGCCAATATGAAGACCCTGCTTGGTTGGGGCACTCGCTCGCCAGGGCCATGTTTCTGTGGCGAGAATGTGGCCTTTGGAATCCTGGTAAAGCCCCACTGAGCCTTCGCTTCTATGCGCTCTTCATTCAGCCAAGCATACCGGCCACCTGGAGATGCCTCGACAGGGCTGTTCTCAGCAGCTTTCTTGGATGAACTCAGCCACACCAGTTCTTCGTCCTCCTTCATCTCCCTAGTCTCCTTACACATGTTCATGCATACACACTTCCTCCTCCAGGTCTGAGAAAAAGGGAATCGATGAAATATGGATTCACACGACCTTGTGTGGACAGTTGAACTGCCCCAAACAGTAGTGGGCCTCTGCATAGTAAGAAGGTATGCGTCCCATTCCCCAAGATGAATGTAACTATTAGGTGTTGCAACTGCATATTAAAAATAATGATTTATGAAAGAAAACATTCATCTCCTGAGTCTCTACCTCCTTTGTATCTGAATACAGTTGGTCTGCAGGTGGGTGATAACTACCTTACTTCTGTTTTATACCCAAGCTAGTGTGTGGCTGGCCATACCAACTTGAAAAGACAGATGACCAGGACAGACTAAGTAGACCAAGAGAAGCCAAGCACTCTGGAGCTGTAATGTCATCCGTTGGTGAGGATGGTGGCTTCTGTGCAATGAAGGGGTGCCCCTGCCCCCCCCCACACCCATCATCCAGGCAGCCCACAGAGGGCTCCAGTGCCCCAGGGAGGGTCTGGGTCTGTTGAACTAACTTCAGGCAGCACAAAGCCAGGGCCACTGCTGTTAGCTCTGGGCATTTAACAAATGCTTTTAATGATGATGATGCAACGCTTTCAGCTCGGATCTGTCAGGGCCCCTCAGGCACGCGGTGGTCCCCTGAGACACATACATTATCTGAAGCTTTCCCTTTTGCTTAATTACATTGTACTAATGTTCTCTTTCCACTGGATTCCTCCTCTCTGCCAGCTCCCCCACCCAAACCAAGCTTCACTGTGGGTTGGATTTACATAAAAGACCAGCACATTATAATTGTGATGATTGATCACCGAAGTTTCCTCGGGTTCAGATTGTTTCCTAATGTGGGTCATTTTTCATCATAAAGAGTCGGCTGATAATGATGTCATTTCCATTGCTTGGATTTCAAGGCAGTGGCCACATTTCACAGAGTTTCAATGACTGTCTATAGGGGAGTGAAATCATGTTGTTATCAGTTTAAAGCAGTTGCTGCTTTACTCCTGGGGACAAACCAAGAACTGGAGCCTCCTAAACCTCATAAAAAAAAAAAGAGCAGGATGCCAGGAATTTAAATCTGCATCTGGGGCTGGGAGGGAGGAAGGGACAGCAGGGGGGAGGCAGTGAGGCAAACCTGTTTTTGTGGGAAGCTTTGTGGTGAGCATCAGATAAAAATGACAAGTCATACTTGATGGGAAATAAGCTTCATCGAGGATTCCTGGACACCTTACATACACTCTCTCATAATCATTTAACTGGGGTTCTGGGACAAGATTAATGAGGAAGAATTGTAATCATTCATGAAGAGCTTTGGACTAAAACCCACCCAGCCTGATGAGCCAACAAACATGCCTCTCATTGGGGATGGGCTTGCTATGGGGCAGAATATGACCTTACCTTTGTGCAGGTGAAGTATGGATATGAAATGATGTTATACACACGTTTAAAACAAATAGTTGCAATGTGATGATCCTAAGCCCTGCAGGTCCTAAGTCACCAGGAGTGAGCAGGGCTCCCTGTGATCTGCTTCCATTTCCCCATGCAGCACACTTCCTTCTAGGACCCTCTAGGACATCCCGCAGAGGTTTAAGGTTTGTGGCGCATCCCCAACACTGCCTACCACCGCCCTCCTCACCCAGCCCAACATGTTTCCCCATCCTCAACTTCTCATTTTGAAACATTTCCAACTTTGAGAAAAATTGCAAGAATAGCAAAGCACCCATAGACTCACTGTTCCCTACACATGCTAGTTGTTCATGTGGTCCCAAATCTGTTATATTTCTATGTTTACACATGCATATTTTTAAAAGCTATTTAAGAATGACTTGTTTGGGCTTTACATCAGACACGTGACTCCTACATACCACGGTAAATATCTCAAAAAGATAAAAAGATTCTTATGTCTATAATAGAATGATCATACTCAAGAAATTTAACATTGATGTAATACTATTCTTCAAATATTGTCCTTAAATTGTCAATCATTATTTCTATACAGTATTATAGCTGACACGTAGATGTGTATACATATACATAGGACTTAATCAAAGATTTCATGTTGCATTTCATTGATATGTCTTTTTATTTCATTATTTTGTGGGGTTTTGTTTTTTTTTTTTTTGGTTCTGTATTGGTCTTAGTGCTATAAGTATAAATTCACTTTTTAAAAAAAGTATATTTCTTAGTATGGTGGAGATACATCAAGAGGACACGGGATTCAGCTTAAAGGGATTCCTACCAGAAACACTGGAATGATATTAACATCAAAATGACAAACAACAGAAATACTATAATCTGGGGGGTGGATAATCTGATATATAAAAAATTAAAAGTAGAGCTGAGCCTGTTGGCTCAGGCCTGTAATCCAAGCACTCTAGAAGGCTGAAGCAGGAGGATCTCAAGTTTAAGCCCAGCCTAGGAAACTTAGCAATTTAGCAATACTCTGTCTTAAAAAAAAAAAAAAGTAGCTCCATATGAATGCCCTGGGTTTAATCCTTAGTAACACACCCATAAAGAGTGTGAAGGAGGAGAGAAAGCTTTCTTAACAAACAACATCAGTTAATAAATAAGAAAGCTGTTTAGAAACAGAAAATTGTCACTTGATAGCCATCACAGCGCTAGCTACTTCAAGTAAGAATCATGACATCCCAGTTCACATGGTATCTCCTTCCTCCCACAATAAGTACCCAGATTCCCAACGACCCGGATGTTTTAACTCATTTGGTTAGTCCTGAAATGTACATCACCAACAACTTAGTACATAAAATTCAGTATTTCCTTACAGTTTAATTTTTTTCTCCTAAATATGTCACACTGGCTGTAGACAAAAAACTTTGTTTAAAATTGCTTGAATAATTTCATTTCTAATGTGAGATTTTTTACCCACTTGATATGAAATTATTTACTTTATTTAAATATATTCTTTATATTTTATTCTTAATGGCTTAATGTTTTTTGAAACGTAAGCCATTCACATGGTTTAAAACTCAAAACCAAATAAAAAGTTATATTAACTCAGCAAAGTCCCATCTTGTTCCCAGTCCACGGATTGGTCCTCATTAACCCTTGTAAACAATTTTACTAGTTTCTGCTTTGTTTTCCTGTATTTCTTTGTGTAAAAATGAGCAAATTCACTACCTTTTAAAACATTTGTACCCCTTTTTAATAACTGCTTTTGGAACTTTGGAAGAATATCTGAAAATTTTTTTCCAGAGATAAATTCATCCCCAAGAACATCCTTCTCATGCCCTGCTTGGAGACAGAAGGACAAATCTGTTTCCTTTACAGACACCAGAAAAGATACACAGGAAGGAACAGAAAAGAGATGGAAGTCAAACCTAGTCATGTGACTTACAGGGCTAGGCAACATGAAAGTCCTCAAAATGTGGGTTTTGTTTGTTGTCTCAGGAAAAACATGAAACAGCAACTACTGATTAGTTGTCCTCTCTGATTCACTTGTTGATGACATCAAATTAACTAGCCCAGCCACTGTACCTCTTAGACTCTGCTCTGAAGTTTAAAATCTTTACAAGGTTCCCTAGTGCCTTAGGGGTAAATTCCAAACTTGCGAAGTCATAGGTGGGCTGTCCTCTCCAGTCTTACAAGGCCTGTGCCTGTGTACACACATACACATGCACACAAGAGGCCTAACTAACTGCTCCTTTTCTCAGCCTATGAAGTTTGCTTGGAGCACACTGATCCTGACACTCTTCTGCCATGGTCTAGAAAGCCAGCTGGACACATTTCACCTTCATCAATCTGAGAAAGCAAGTCTGTTGAGCACTTGGAGAAAGCCTTTTCCACTGCACAGCTCCTTACATCCAACCTCAGGTGTTCATTGCATTTGCTACACGACATCCTGTGACTGCTAATACTTGGGCAGCCACGAACTGGCAAGTGTAACCTTCTAGCCAAGGACACGTGGAGGAAGGCTAACTGCTGTTACAGTTACTTAGGCCCAGCCCGTGGTCCTGCCTCACGGGGCACTTTGGACCTCCTGGATGTGGGGAATCCGTGTCCTCCCTCAGGGCCTTTCTTGCTGCAGGCCTCCCAAGTGCCATCATCGGATGGCTCCTCTGCTGTACCTCTGCTTCGGTTCTTGTCCTTCCCTCTGGGTTAGCAAACCAGCAGTTTCCAAAGAGGCCTCTGAATTCTACCACTCTTCTCGTAGTTCTGGATCCCACTTGGAGACTAGAGGACAGTTTAAGCGTCGCACCTAACCTGACATGTGGTCTTGATTAGGTTCCTTCTACCATCTTCCTTTCCATCCTTCCAGCCAGTGTGTGGTCTGCGGGCTTCACTGTACAAACAAATGACCTGAGGGCTTTCTGACTCAGTGGGTCAACGAGAACAAGGGGAGCTGGAATTTCCACTTCCATCATCTACCTCAAGTAGTCCCAAGACCAGATAAAGAAACACAATAATCAAACAAACAATCTGGGCGCCTTCACCCTCTAAAAGACAGAGATAACTCTCAAAGCAGCCATTCAACAGACGCACGGAGGCCAATCATGGCTATCACTGGAACTACTGTCCTCTGCTGGCCCAGAAAGGAACTACAGCTTTACTACCCACCTCCCCCTACCCAGCTCCTCTTCCCAATTACATCCTTACCCTAAAACAAATTAATCTCTTACCTGTGAATAAGAGTGGATACTATTCTTAGATAATTGGTAATATTCTTCTGCCTATTCATACTGTTTATTCATATCAATGTAATGTTTGTTAGACTGAGATATTTGTTTCATTTGTAAAGGTATTTAGATAGTATGCACGTATTCCATCACCAAACTTGCAGAACATAGTTCTACTCACACCCAGATGATTATGTCCTATTTGTCTCAAAACCATAATAAAATCAAATTGGACTTGACATTTATAGGGGTGGTACAAATGAGTGAGCTACTACCACCCAGCTGATGAGTGGCCAGGTGTCACGCCATTCATCAGGAAGAGCTTGGAGGAGGAGGCCTCACCAAGCTCAGAGGAGGTGCTCGGTGGCTGGGTTGAGCTGAGTTGGGTTTGGGGGTGCTGTTCTCCTGAGACCCTGAGACATAAGCACACTTGCCTTCCCTTATGAGGGTGTCTGCAGCTACTCTGGCTAAAACTGCATACAATCTTATCAAGAGTCCTCAAAGAAACCAGGAGCAACATTAGAGAGGCATATAGGGAATGCTGGGTCACACTGAGAGTTTGGGGAAAGAAAGTAGAATGCATGGCACAAATGACAGTGAAGCCTTGGAGCACCTGGGCTTATTCCCTGAGCAGGCCCATATCACCAGCAAAGGCAGACTGGGGTCTTTCTGCTGAAATTCTCCTGCTCCACCACTGAACAGCTGTGACTTGGGGCTACCTGATCTCTGCGCACCTTTCTCATCTACTCAGAAAGAGAATTTTAACATATATTATTGTGATGGTGACTGAACTAATGACATCAAGTATTAGACATAAAATAAGCATTCAATAAACATGCCTATTTTCTCATATTGTAATAAACTATATGTAATAAAATGAGCTATTCTGGTAATTTTTAAGAGTATGATTTCCATGGTGTGAAGTACATTCACATTGTTGTACAACAACCGCCAGCCTTTCTCTACAGAATGGTTTGATCCTTGCCAACTGAAACTTAGTTTTTGTTTGGCAGCTTACTGGGGACAGAGCCCAGGGCATTCACTCTGAGCGACATCACCAGTTCTCTTTAATCTTTTCTTTTCTTTTCTTTTCTTTCTTTTTTTTTTTTTTTGAAATGGCATCTCACTAGCTTGCCCAGGCTAGGCTTGAGCTTGTGATACTCTTGTCTCAGCTTCCCAGAGTACAGGGACTAAAGGAATAATGTGCTACCAAGTCTCACTTAAAATTGTTATTTTTATTTAATCCATTGGCTGATTTTGGTCACATTTGTAAGTTCCTGCCATGTGGTAACCAAGTATATAACATCGGGGAACACGGGAGCCCATTTTAGCTTTGGAATTTCATTTTTGAGCAGTTCTCTTTATAGAATTGATATTTCACTGTAGGGGTCTCCGTCCCGCGGGGACCCCGGAACAGCCGAGGAGGGATCGGATGACAGAGTAACACACTCTGGGGAGTTGATTCAGTGATCACCGTCTCCCGGTTTATTTAGGGAAGTACAAGGGCTTAAGTAGACTGAGGTAGTTATCATGGGCCAATCAGCAAGGCCTCAATCAGTGTGGGGTCGCCCAGGGGGAGGGAAGGAGTAGAGGAGGGAGGATGCAATAAGGAGCAGTTCCAGGAGCTTAAACAAAACAACACCTGGCTTAATTTACAAGCAGTAACATTTGTTTGTGGGAAGGAAGGAACTCGGCCAAGGTCAGCGATGCTCAGGCTCTCGGGCCCTGAAGACCCCAACATCTCCCCCTTCTTTTATTTTTTAAAGCAAAGCTTTCTCGGTGTGAGACTGTGCCTGCCTTAGGTCGTTCCCCTCACAGCTAGGACTTACCCGTCATTGGACTACATGCAGCATGGCGTGTATCCTGTCTTAGGTTGTCCTGACTGTGGAGAAATCTTACCCGTCTTTGACTACCAGCCTGATTATACCAAAGCCTGGGGGGGGTTGCCACGTAGCTTAAGACCATGATGTTAGCAGCCAGAGTTTTTAAACCTTCCATTCCGCTGTGAACAATGTAAGGAAAAATCAAACATAAAATCAGTAACACTTTTCCCAGTACAATTAACCCATACAACATGTGGGGAAAATCTGGCCAGGAGGGAAACATATTTTAGCTGATTAAGAATATCAGCAGTACTACCAACAATACATAGGGGGTGTTGACACAAGCAGTGACATTACTAGTTCTTTAATTAAAATGGCCTGGGCAGTCTGATCAGTAATTTTGTTTTCAACCGCTTTGGTGACCCTGTCTATAAACTGAGCGAGATCTTCTATAGCCTTTTGTTTAAGGCCTTGCAGAGACTGAGATCCACCCTCTGCAGGGAGTTTGCGCCATGCCCTAAGGGCACACATGCAGACCTGGTCAAAGTAAGAACCTGTGATCGTGGCTTGTGTTTGGGGGTCACTGAAATGGCCTTCACCCTGTGAAACTCCCTTGCCCCAGAAGGGTGCATTGTTTGTTTTATTTCTCTCAGCTGGTTGTTCACATTCATCATAGAAAAGGCCTTCCACTGAAGATAGGCAGAAGGAGAAAGAGCGGCTCGGCCTAAGTCCTTCCAATCCTGAGGGCAGTTTAGTTCAATGGAAATAGATTCCAGCAGTTGTTCAGCAAAAGCCCCTCTAGGGCCATCTGCCTTAACAGCCTTTTTAAAGTTTTTAAGGCTATCCAAATCGGGAGGATACCATTGTAAAGGCCTCTGCTGGGTGGGGTTGACGTTGACTGGAAAGGCCTGGAGAGAAGGAGCCGCGGGCAGGTTCGGCCTATTAGAATTACAAAGGCCTGCTGCAGGGTGCGGCCAGGGAGCCCAGAGCTCAGGGAATGGAGGTGGCTGAGGGGGCAGTGGGAGTGATACCGAAGCAGCAAACGTGGCCAAAGGAGCCCAGATAGATTCAGGGGCAGAAGGCAGGGGAGCAGAAGGAGAAAGAGAAGCTTTGTCGACATCGCCTTTGCCGGCAGCCTCAGTTACAGAGGAGCCCTCACCCTTAGATCTGTCGAAACGTCCTGAGAACAGGATGTTTCCCATGACCACAAGGGGGTCCCATCCCACACTTACCTGATCGCCTCAGGTCTCTCGGATTGCCTCAGGTCCCTGTTTGGGCGCCAAATGTAGGGGTCTCCGTCCCGCAGGGACCCCGGAACAGCCAAGGAGGGATCGGATGACAGAGTAACACACTCTGGGGTGTTGACTCAGTGATCGCCGTCTCCCGTTTATTTAGGGAAGTACAAGGGCTTAAGTAGACTGAGGTAGTTATCATGGGCCAATCAGCAAGGCCTCAATCAGTGTGGGGTCGCCCAGGGGGAGGGAAGGAGTAGAGGAGGGAGGATGCAATAAGGAGCAGTTCCAGGAGCTTAAGCAAAACAACACCTGGCTTAATTTACAAAGCAGTAACATTTGTTTGTGGGAAGGAAGGAACTCGGCCAAGGTCAGCGATGCTGAGGCTCTCGGGCCCTGAAGACCCCAACATTTCATCACTTCTACTTGCTTGCAAAAGTCTTCCAGAAAGCAAACAGAAAATTTACTTTTAAAAAAATAAAACAGATAAAAATCTGAGTACCGTAGTACATGCCACTCACTCCAGCTACCCTGGAGGCTGGCAAGTGTGAGGCCAGCCTGCCCAACACAGGAAGACCCAGACTCAGAAATAACCAAAATAAATAAGTAAAATAAAAAATAATTAAAAATAGAAGAAGAGAGAATAAAACTCATTCTATTTTGCAATTTTTACAAATCCAAGATATATTATGGGATACTCATGGTTTTGTTCTTCCCGTATGTTGCAACATTTTGCTATTCATGATGATAGGCATAATTTGATCTTTACTCACCAATTATTCCCAAGTATGCTTATAACACTGAAATAATGTGAAATGGAAAAGTAATGGCATTTTCTTAAAAGTTGTTACAGTCATGAAATAAATCATCATAATTGCATCACCTTTGAATATCCCCATTGTGCTATCCCAAAATTTGTGGCATTATTACAGGAGGCTTAAATGAAGACACCATCTTGGTGGTTCTTTACAGCTTTCAGTGGACACAATTGATCTCTGTTGTGGTTTGGATCTGGACTGACCCCTGCAAAAGTCCCATGTACCTGTGGGTACTGTGTACTGTTGGGAAGTGCACCTGGCTGAAAGGGGCTGATGCTTGGGGGCTTGACCTAGACTGGTTAGCGCTGGTTCTGCCCTTCCTCCCTCACTTGGTTCTGTTTTTCGATGCCATGAAGAGCTCTTTCTCTGACTCCAACCCACCATGTGGTTCCACCATTTCTAGCCACCCTCTTGTGAATGGACTGCGATCTTATGAAACTGTGAGCTAAAATAAATCTTTCCTCCTATCCCTCCCTTTTGGAAGGGGAATATATACCTGGACATCACACATTGGAAGTGCTTAACTCATTGTTCTTCACTACTCACCACTAAGAGTTTGCTTTGCATCTCGGAGCAGACTCTGGACCTGAACTTTTTTAGCATCAATGGAAAAGTTAAGAGTTTGGCACCTCTTAAAGAAGGACTAAATGAATTTTGCACAAAGCAGTAAACAGTCTTTTGAGGGCCGGGTGTGGAATGTTATGGTTTGGATCTGGAGTGTCCCCCAAAATCCTCATGTACCCATGGATACTGTATACTATAGGGAAGTGGGTCCTGGGTAAAAAGGGTGGATGCTTGGGGTTTGACCTGAAGTGGTGCGTGCTTGTTCTGCCCTTCCTCTCAGATTTGGCTCTTTTCTGCCATGCCAGGATTAAAGACTCAAATTATGTTGTGATTATCTCTAGCACCATCATCAGAGTTCATGACGTTTCATCAGGTTTTTATTATGGAAAAAAAAAAGACTACATCCTATGTTCCATGGAGTAACAAGAAGGTCTCCTAGGCACTGGCAGTTCTGAGGTATCCTGTTACCACTCCCAGCAAAGAAGGAGGCCAGCAAGCCTTGCCACTCTGGCATGTAAAAGGCAGATGTGTGGACCTGATGTGGCCGGTGAGGGTCAGCCCACTTCCTGGAGCATATGTGGGACACAGAGCAGAGCCTGCCGCAACGTATCACTGACTGCTCTCAACCACTTCCACTGATTCACACAGGATTGGGCAACTATTGAAAGACCTAATAATACACTTTCCATGCCTTTGAAGATCCCAACCTTTTTTTTAAAAAGAAAGACAAAAAGGAAAAGGCTATAGGCCAAGTGGTACCTTTATCTCTTCTGATTAAAGGCTGTAGCTCTGGAAGATGAAGGAGGAGATCGGAAATGACCACCTGGCTAGAGCAGAAGACGTCCGTTTTCTTACATCATGTATCTGAACACAAAGAGGACATCAAGGGATCCAAAAAATAAGGGAGGAATTTCTCTATTAACTCTGAAAAGAAAGTAAATGAAGAAGAAACTCAATAGCTCAGTATATATATATATGCTCAGGTTATATATATATATATATAGTGTTGGATGTTACCTTCAGGGTTTGTTTAATTTAAAGGAAATCTTTCCAACCACAAGAGTGATCAATGGACAGGAAAAGTACCATAAGATAATAGCAAGTCCCCAGGTAGGCAGATATTTAAGTAATGACCAAAAGGCCTCTTGAAAAATATTACCACCACAGCCATTCCTGAGCTGGGAGGAAGAAAACTGGATTCCCCACCCACCTCCTCCAATATCACATAGTGGTAGAGATAATGGGCTCTGGAATCAAAAGCCTGAAGTCCAATCCCAGCATTTCTGGAGGGACATTATTTGGTTTGAAATTAACGTTGATCATTTGTAAAACAGTGGGCCAGCGGGGGCTAATGGTGACAGCGGTGCAGAGACCTCCTGCTTGCCACTGCGGATCACCTTGCCCCCTTCCCTAACCCTTCTGGCCCAGGAGAGTGACTGTATGAACCATGGAGTTCCCAACGGCCTCTTCTGGTTGAGTCCAGCCTGCTCCTGTCCCAGCAAATCAGAGGAAGAGCAGAGTGTGAGGGTGGGATGTTCATGCCATTTCTCTCCCTGTGAGGTCTTAAAGGAGTGACTAGCTGTGTCCCTCAATTACAGGCCACTACTGCTCCCAAGGTGACCTCATCTGTATAACTCTTTCCTTCTGGACTCCACAAGCTCCTCTCTTCCCTAGGCCCTTCAGGCCTGCAGGTGGTAGCAGCTTCACATAAGCAGCCCAAGGATGCGGCACGGTCCTCCACAGTTCCCTGCAACTGCACTCGGCCTACTCTCTTCCAACGATTGTAATGTGTGTGTACATCTGTGCTGGGCTGAGACACTGACCCCAGGACTGTTGAGAGAATTAGAAGGTGGTGATGTGCTCAGTACTTGGTAAGTGGTCTTAAAATAATCTTCCCCTTCTTTTTTTTTCAGTCACCCCTCTTTTCCATCCATGGTTAAACCTTCCACTAAGATTTCCATCTGGTTCTTTAGCATAGAATTCAGCAAACTTGTTCTCCCAAGGAATAGAGTGTAAATATTTTGTGGGCTCCACAGCCTGGTGCAGCAGTAACCTCTGCCCTCTGGGATGCAAGCGGCCCTCAGCAGCAACACGTGGATAAATGAGCTTGGCTGTGTCCCCGTAACATTTTACCTATGAACACTAAAATTTGAATTTCATATAATTTTTATGGGCCATGAAATATAATTCTTCTTTTGATCAGTTTTCAGCCATTTGAAAATACAAAAACTATCCCTAGCTCACAAGTTGTGCAAAGCCCAGCAGCACGCAGGACTTGGCTTGTGGGTCATAGTTTACAAACCCCTGCTTTCACAGAGTTTTAAGATTTGGCATTTCTGTAGCACCAGAGAGCTTTTATGCCCAGAATTATTATTCTATATTTTTTCCATTTCCTCCTTTTTTAAAAGGCTCTACAAATTCATTCTTTGAAGCCAAAGCTTGCTTACTCTTTCCCATAATCTTTGCCAACTGGCTTTCAAAATCCTCAGCCATCACACATTCAAACCACACCCCTCCATACCACCTTTCAGGCAGTGACCTTGAAGCTTTTCCTGCACTACAAACTCCTTCCAGTGCTTTTCGTCTAGGAAAAGGCCCATCCAAGCCTGGCCCAGCATTACTCACTCCATATCGATAATAAGAACCCCAGTGTGTCAAAACAAAGCCTGCCCTCAGCAAAGTGGGGAAGGAGATGAGATTTGATTTTACCAGGCTCCACCTGGCCACTCCCAACCCAGGCTTGTGCACTCAGGGCATTTACCAGCCTCTGATTACTCCTTCTGCCCTCCATCTGGTAGGACCAGCTGATCAAGCCAAGCAATATTTTCTGGTAGATGCTCAGGTGTTTCACCTACTATATCAGACATTCAGTGACATACAACCATAGAGATGCTTGAATTTTAACACTGTTTTTTTTTTTTTAAGAGTTTCCCAAAACAGTAGCTTTCAATTCTGGCTATTTGTTAGAATCATCTGGAAAACATTTTTAAAATGCTGATGAACAGTACCCAGCATACAATGATTAACGTTTTGTTAGCAACTCTCAAAAGCTACCCAGATGACTCACATGCAAGTTGTTATGATTTAGATATGGAGGGTCCCCAAAAGCCTCATGAACCTATGGATATTGTGTACTGGTGGGAGGTGGGGCCTGGCTGGAAGGGGCGGATGCTTAGGACTTGACCTGGAGGGGTGTGTGCTGGTTCCGCCCTTCCTTCCAAACTTTCTCCGTTCCACCATGCTGAGAGGATCTCTGCCTCTGAAGCTCTGGCTCTGGCTGTGGTGCCTCTATATGAGCCCACTATTTTTCCAGCTTCCCACCTGTGAATGGACTGTGACTTTCTGAAACAGTCAGCTACAATAAATCTTTCCCCCCTGACGTTGTGGATGTGGGTATTGAGTCACAGCAATGAAAAAGTAACTAAGACACAAGGTGAGGACAGAGAGTGGTGGACTTAGAGGAATGGCCAAGAAAGAAATCTTCAGACAGATGATGGATGGATGTTACCTAGTCAGATCATGGCCTCTTTTGATTTTCTTACTTTCTCATGAAAAGCTTCAGAAAAGAAAGCAACTGGGAGGATGGAAATGAACACTAATGTGCACCAAAATCGGCTTAGGATTTTATTATCTTATTAATTACTTTTCATTCATTTATTCATTCATCCAACATCTTTGGCTCAGGTTGCTACTTTGTACCAGGCACCCTTCTAAATACTGTAGAAGTAAAGATGACGGACATGGGTGTAGTTGCCCCTCACAGAACTTACATTCTTTGATGATGTTGTTGTTGTTAACACATGCTGATTATACAAATTGATCATGAGAAGAAATTGGGTCCATTCTGTTTGTTTTATACATGTATATATCAGGTACTGATAATGCCTATCCATACACTACTCAGGATCATCCTTCTCAGTCCCTAAAAGTCCCTCTTCCCTTCTTTCCCCTTCCTCTTTAATTTGCCTGTTTTAGTGACCACTATTCCACTCTATCCTTCTGTAAATTTGACTTACTGGTTTTCACGAACGAGTTGGAACATGTGATACTTTTTTCTCTCTGGCTTGTTTCATTCAACATAACTTTTTCTTGAAGCTTACATTCTTGTGGATTGAAGGAATGGGGAGAACTGAATCATTATACAATTATTACTTCTTGCAACAATTGTAGGAAGTTTTGTGAAGTTCGAAGCATACTTTCTGAGGAATCTCACTTGAGTAGGGGGGATCAGGGAGAACTTAACTTCCTTGAGGGGGTTGTCTTCTGGCTAAGCTTTAAAGAAGAATAAAAATGAATGAGTCAAAGAATGAGAAAGGCACAGAAAAGTGGACAAAGACCTCTGTGATAAATGCACAGGACCCTGATGCTCTGTAGAACTGAGTGAAACTTGGATCAAGGGCAAGTGGTAGCGTATGTGAGTACTGCACCAGGCAAGGCCACAGAGGCCTTGTTGTGGCAAACATATCATCTTACCTGTCCTTGACTAGTAACTTTATTTTATAGATGCAGAACTAGCAATATGGTCAAGGTCCTATCACTAGGAAAAGATTAGGCCAGCACTCATACTCACTTCTGTCCAACTCCCAAGTCCATGTCCTCACTTCAGCTCTATCTCTTTTTTTCTAGTCTCTCTTTTTTTTTTCTAGTTTCTTCTGCCTTCATGGTCAGATATTTCACTAGGAAGAAAAATTGCAAACCGGTCTCTTTCCACAAAAATAGAGGGCTATGCTTGTACATAAATAAGGAGCAAATAAAGAAACAAATAGGAAAGGATAAAAAACATTAACCTTAGGAAAATAGAACTTCATTTATGAAAGAAAAGATTTGCAAGTGCCTCTTAACTAGTCCTTTGTTGAATTTAAAAGGGCTCCCTTTGACGGGCCCCAATATATCCATCATGTAGTAATTCATTTGTTCATATGCCTGATGTTTATTGAGCACACACCAAGTACTAGGCTCATAGATAAGATAAAAATACAAGATCTTGACATCAAGGGACTTAACGATTTTGTCTAGGATAAAGAGGAGATTCTCCTCTGCTTTGATTTGTTCCACTTCACCAACTTCAAAATCAGAACTTCTTGAACATTAACAGAGAGTAGTAATGTTTTATACCTCATACAATTATTATATATGCCTATCAAAAGTAATCTCTTTCTTCCCCACTTTATGATCCCAATGCTTTTCAATGATAACTACCCCCAGAATATCAAGAACAATAAAAATCGCTAGTTTTTTGTCACTAGGAAATACCATATTGTGAATAAAATTTAAACAACAGGCTAGAACATTCTGGAATATGGTCAATGAGAAAAAATTGTATAACTCTTCAAAAAATTCAGATCCTGTTCCATAATCAACAATGCACATGATTGAACCAATCCTTTTGCAGATGGTTTGAGGACATCTGAGCTGCATCCTCAATGTAATGATTCATATAAGAGATATAAAAATGAACAAATAAAAATAAAAAACTTCATTATAATCCCAAAATAAAACACAAAAATATTGACAGCCGATGGTATGGATAATAGATAGTTAAATGTCTGACAAAAGCAGGAATGATTTTTTTATCATCAGCAACAGAGATTTGGGAGAGGGACAATGAGATTGAGTTATGGGAAATATGGCATTGATTTTTGAAAATGGGAAAAAAAAAAGATTGAATCTGGCCAGCACCTCAGGTAAACTTGGATTCTTATTAATATATTCAGCTGGATTTTAATAGTCAAGAAGACATTTCAGCACTCTCTCCTGAGACTGAGGGTAGGAGTTAATCTTTCCATTCTTCTCCAAGAACCCCGAGAAGGCAATCGACTGTGTACTCACAGCATTCCACCCTGTGATATGGAGAACCAGCATGCATGTTCCCTAAGTGGAATTCCCAACAGTGGCTTAGGGAGCTGCCCGAGTGGGAAGCCCTCGTTATCTTCTACACATCCATATACTGACCAATAAAAGCATTTGTGCATGCACACGAGTTATGGAAATGGGGAAGTGATGTACGCCTCATCAGCTTCCTCCTTCCTCTCCTAGGAATGATCTGCTTGGCCTTCATTCCAGCTAGAACTTGTCAAAGGGGAACAAGAAATCAAGCCATCAGAGCATATTAAACACACCTTCCCGTACATTCCTCGAACCAATACCCAGAATGCCTGTGGCGGCTCTTGGCAAGCACCTTGAAGTCAGAGCGGAGCCTGTAATGAGCTCTTCTTTCTCCTTCAAGAACACCTCCACTGGGCACAGGCTCTGGGGGCCACTGAGGCTGGAGCTCAAGATCAGTCTGGTCAAGTTAGTGACTTGGTGAGATCCTGTCTCGAAATCAAAACTTAAAAAACGAGCTGTGGATGTTCCTCAGTGAAGGCCCATTACCGCACACACATGCACACGCATGCACACACACATGCAGACACATCCCCCTCAGAGGCCATTGCTCTTTAAATTTCACATTTCTGCAAATAAAATAAGATGCAACACATTAAGTACTTTCTTTAAAGACAATGTATTTTGACCATACTAGTTCTTAGCAGCAGCCTGAGTGAATTACTCCCTAACTTACTCTTACTGACATGAGTCCCTTCTCATACCTCATTTCCCAACATTAGGACCTCTGATTTGATCTGCCAGTTGTTTCAGTTCCCTAGACTTGGGCACATTGCCCCTGTCTGCTCCTCGTGGCCACCATGACAACTGCAGTTGGTAAGCTGTCACCTGCACAAGATGTGTGATAAATGGTTGTAGGCTCCCTGCTGAGTGTACTCTTGACTGTATTAACATCAGCACCACCTGGGAACTTTGTAGCAACACAGGATCCCAGGCCCCACCCAGACCTGTGGAACCAAAATCTGCATTTTAAGTGTTCCCCAAGTGATTCTCACACTCCTTAAAAGGAATTTTATCTGAAGGACAAAGTGCCTCTCACATCCCTGAAAGTAGGTTGGCAGTACATCATCAAACGGTAATGATGCTGTGAACGTGGCATTTAAACTTTTAATTGTTTACCCTTGTTTTAGGGGACAGGTACATATCATATCTCATCATTCCCTTTGCCCCCCTGCATTCTCCCCTTCCTGACCCTTACCTTGTCTCCACAAAGCATGCCTTTTTGTTTCTTGCTGTCTGTCTTATTTTATTCTTCATATTTTCATTTCTTCATGTAAGAGAAAACAGAGTGGGATTTTTATAAAGAGATAGTAGCAAAATGTTAATACTATCACAGCGTAACAAAATTTATATCCCTTACATGAGCTGCTTTGTGATACAATAGGATCGTGCATATAGAGATGGCATAAGTTCCAGAGAAGTTCAAAGAAAGAGTTTGATGTGAGACCTCCGAGTAGGGGAGTATCCCAGACAAGGCAGGCACTGGACAGAGAGGACAAGTGGGTAGGATCTTGTTAAAATACAGCTACCAGGAAATTTTCCTAATTAAAATGGGTGTTTTGAGTTGTCAGGTAGCTCTTAACAGCCACATCAACTTTAACAACAAACCACATATTTTCTCTGAGTATTAATCAAGCCAGGAGCATAACATGGTATGATGGAGGCCATAAGACATGGTGCTAAAGGGACCTGCCTCCAACGCTAGCTGGACTGTGCCGCCTTGGCACAGCTACTTTCCCTTGCTGAGCCTCATCACCCCATTGAACAACAAGAATGTCTGAGGATCATAACTAGAGAAGATGTGTAAAGCTCCCAGGAGAGGCGCTGCAGCACAGTGGGTGGTCTTTGGGTAGTAGGGTACATTTCCTCCTCTCTTCTCTCTGGCAAACAGTTGCATGAGGACAAATGTGTGCTGTGTCTTGATCCAGGCTGGCAAAGGAATGCACGTGAGTAAAGTCCAACTCAGGCCCGATGGCCAGGAAGTAAGATCATCATGGAAAAGGGGAAACAGTGTTTCCAGAAGAGCAGTCAAGCAGTGGTGGCCAGAATGGAGCACAGAGGCAGGTGACGGCTAGCTGCGGACTGGCAAGCTCACTGGGCAGAGGGGCTCTCAGAGAAGGACTCTGCCAGCCGCCTGAGGCACAGCAGTCGGTGCTGGTCCTTTGCCTCATCACTCTTGACTCCACTCTGCATTCTGCTCTAACCTGCCTGTCTTGAAACCTGATAGCCTTCCCAATGGCGTCCATTAGGGTCAGCCAATGGGAAGGCCAGAAGGCCTGACGGAGGGAAGAAGGGGAAAAGGCTAAAGTTTTATTCTGTCCTCTCCTTGCCTGGGAAGCATCTTGGGCAGCGCTATATGTCCTGGAGACTCCAACTCCAGCTTCAGCAGACAGCCAACTCCTCTGCGTTCGTGGAGCCGCACTCTTCCTGAGGGCTCAGGTGACAACTTCCGCCCCTGGGGTCCGCCCATCCTAATGCTGGACAGGCGTCTGGTCATTCCTTGTCTCCAGGGTGCTTCTCAGTTTTAGCTGGCTGACACTTCCCTGTGTTACATTCCTTCAATCAAAAGACAGAAGTGGTTTCTATTTCCTGACTGGCCTTTAACTGGCTCAGCATCTACACCAAAACATATCTTAGGTTATTTCACATGATCATGTATGATTCCAAGTCTTAGAAAACATACAGATACAGGTCAGAGAATGACTGATCTCCAGGGGAGAGGAAGAAAGGAATGACATTCAAAATTCACTCACAAAAAAAATGTCACAGATCTACTAATACAGATTAATGCACAGATTAATATTAATCTGTGAGTGCAATGGGTCACACGTCACTCAGCATTTGCATAAGTCATCTGGAAAAGTGAATAACAAGTGCAGAAACTTATTCCATAGATGTTCTTTGAGAGGTGTTGCAAACACCCAGTGAGTAAGAGAGTAACGGTAACTCACTCTGGGAAGCTAAGGCAGGAATTTCATAAGCCTGAGCCCCACCTGGCCACCTTACTGAGTTAGAGTCTGTCTCAAAATAAAACAATAATAATAATAAAAAACAGGAGTTGGCATAGCTCAGTGATTACAGCACTTGCTTAGGAAGCATGAAGGCCTGCGTGTGATTCCTCAACACTACATAATACCTGAGTGCACGCCTGTAATCCCAGCACTTGGGAGAATGAGTTAGGAGGATTGCTATGAGTTCCAGCTACACAGTGAGTTCAGGACCAGCCAGGCCTGCACAGTGAGACCCTGTCTCAAAAAATATATAAATAAATAAATTTAAAATACAAATAAATAAGAAAAGGGCTGGTGATATAATCCAGTGTGAAGGTGCTAGATTTAACCCTCAGGACCAGGGCTAAAAACAACAACTGGCCGTGACAGAGGGGTGAGGACCCTGAGACGGTGAAACGCGTGGAAATGCACAGCTGGATCAAATAGGAAGAGGAGATACTGCACGAAACATGAACCGGCCAGAGCTAGGAGGTAGGAATCGGGAACATGGATAGTCCACGGGTGGGAAAGAAACTAGGAAATGAATGAAGCAAAGGAGAGCCAGCAGTCACAGCACAAGGTTAAGTGTAATTTTGAAATATGGTGGAGGAAAGAAGTCTGGTTATTTTCAGCTCTTAGGATGGATATCCACATTGTTTCAAATGATATTCTTTCTCTCTCACATGCTGCCCTTCAATTTACGCATTAACGATAGTTCCAAAATCAACAACGCCTTACTCAATTTCACATACCCCAATCACAAAAGAAAAAAATATTAACAACAGTGAGGTTTTGAGGAAATCAGATCTAAACAGTAACGAGCTGGAGAGGACGGGGCAGACGAAGGAAGTTCAAAGAACCAGACTGGCAGGGCAGAAACCTTTCTAGCCCAGACCCACAGAAAATCAGGCAATTTTGCGGAACAAACAAATTCCAATCAAAGAAAAGATTTCAGTGTTGACCTAATTATCTAGTGTCCAGGCCTCATTTTTTATGGGATGAATTCAAGCAAGTAAAATAACTTCTTGGAGCTGAAACTGCCCCTTTTAAGAAGAAAAGTTACTTCTTTTTCCACGAAGCCCCAGATGGTCAGAAAACAAAAACCCAGTATATTATTTTCTGTTTGGTTTGAACCTTAAATATCGCTTCCGTAAGGATAATATTGACTTCTAGAGGTTGAAACAGCGTGTTTCTGTGTGGGCAACGAGGGTTTTCTTTTGGGAAAACAGGAGTTCAGAAGCAGGACAAGAACTCTCAACTCCGAAGGAAGGGGCACCCGTAAAATCACTCACTTGCTCCCAAGTAAATTATTAGCTGGAAAAGTAGTAAGGATTAAAGCTAAGTACTCAGAGCTCCTCGTTAACCTGAGCAGTTGGAACCTAAGTGTTCACGAGAAACCATTTTGGAATTTAAAAAGGGGTAGGAGAGACGCGACCAGAGTCGACCGTAATATGGTAAGGCTCTGTCACATGATCTAATTACAGAAATGAAAGCAACCCAAGAATTATCTGGTCTATTCAAGCCTGCAAGGAGCATGAACAAAGAAGATAATTATACATCAGGCCTGTTGATTAAACAATTACTATTTAAAGCAGATATAGATTTAAAATTAATTTGCTTCTGCGTTCCGAGGATTCGGGGACTGAGATAAACAGTGTTTGAAGTTTAATTATCTGCGTGGAAGATGAAGGGGCCCGTGTCACGTTGGTTGGCCACGCAGAGCATGGGGAGGGGGGTGTGAAAGGAAGCGTGTGACTCCGCCGTGACCCCCGGCCCTCCTGGAAAGGCGACTGACTGGAACACAGGCTCCCTCAGCCACGTCCGGGAGCGGACACCTTCACGCAGGGCTGAGCAAGTGGGACACCTATGTGCCGGCTGCCCCACGCAGAGCAATTCTTATCAGAGGCCGTGTACAGGAGCCGGTCCCAACTCAGAGTTTCAGAGCTAAGGTGTGGACAAGGTGTGAGGATAAACTGGAGATGGAGTTAAAGGCAGTGAGCAGAGAGCAGCGAGGTCCAAAGTTGGCCAATGGTCGACTCTGCTGAGCCGTGAAGGGGATCTGTGAATACGGGGGCGAGAGGGGCAAAGGGAAGGCAGAACTGATGGAGATGATGGCGGTAGGCGCGCCACTTCCCTACGATGGAGGTAACGATTGTAGGCCACAAACACATACTGATAAAAATAGTAATTACAGGAAAAGAACGATTGCCGAGACGTATGAATTTTTTGTCTGTGTTTGCACGATGAAATCAAAATGCACTGGAGAGAATTTCGAGTCCTCAAAGCCAACACGCTAGCTACCAGGAAGGGGAGGAAGGCTCAGTGACCGCTGCGCTCAGGTCACCCTCTACTACTCCCAAGACGGAAGGTGCCATGTGGTGTCCTGGTGATGAGAACGGGCTTCGGAAAAGGAAGAAGCTCAACTTGAAATCCCAGCTCCTCCGCTTCTGGGATCAGTGACTTCAGCAAAGCATTTGTCTCCCTAGGTCCTCTGCATTTCATGAGGAAAACAAAATTTATACCTTTCTCGCTGGGGAGCTGTAATCAATATATATGGTGAGGGCAAACCTAAGATGGCCCCTCCCTACTCAGAGTGCCCCAGGGGCTCACCTTTGCTTTGTGGGTAAAGAGGAATCTTTTTAAGTGACGTGTAAGGCTCATAGAGTTTTGACTCTACACACCTTGCCACCTTCCCCTGCACCTGCCTCTCAGCACTGTCTCCGTTCCACCACCCTGGCCTCTTGTCAAGTCTCTACCCTGTCACCTGCTTCAGTGTCCACACGTTGGCTTCTTCCTCCGCCTTGGAGCGCCTTCCCCCCTCAGTTGGTTGACATCTCCTCATTCTCCAGGTCTCACTCCAGGTGTCCTCAGTAGCGGTTGTAGGTCAGGCCCTGAAGGCAACAATTTGACTTCAAAACACAACTCTGCAACTTCCTAGGGCTTCTGTCTACCTGGGATTCAGCTTCCTACTCCACAAAACAAGGTTGAATACAATTATTTATATCACGAGGCTATCACAAGGATCCCACAAGTTCATGTTCATTGCGGCTTCAAATAGAGCCCAGTGCTTAGGAAGCCCTGGGAAACTACACTTACCATGGCTCCCAAAGACCCCCCACTGTAGGTTGGATCTGGAATGTCCTGACATGTTAAAAGCTTAGTTCCCAACTTGGAGCTATAGGGACATGGGGTCTAGTGGGAGATCTTAGGTCATTGGGGAGATATTCTGGAAAGGGACCATGGACTCCAAACTTTTGCTCTCCTCTTTGTTCTCTTCAGTGAGGTAAGTGGCTTTGTATTACCACGTTTTCCCAGCCATGAATGGCTACCTTGACATGGTTCCAAAATCAACGGGCTAGTTTGCCACAGTCTGGAAGCTCCAAAACTTCAAGCTACAATGACCTAATGACCTTTCTTCTTGTAAGAAGATCATGTCAGATACTAGTTATAGCAATGGAAACCTACCATAACTCCTTTCCATAGCACTTCCTATACTCACAATTCTATGTTTATGTGATTGTTCTTATTCTGCCTGTCCCATCCCTAGAGTAGAGGTTCCACAGGTCAGGACTTGGCAAACTAATGTTTATTCCACATTATAGATTTTTGTTTCTATTAGACACTCAAATATTTGCCTAAAAAAGATGAACAAAAATGCCAGTCGATGGCATATAGTAAGGCCTCAATGAATACTAGATTTCAAATAATTACTTGCTAATATTGCAAAATGAAAAGTGAAAAAAGGATCTATTATTTTCTTTTCACAGTGCTTCTCAAGTAGGAGTTATTTTATTCCCAGGCAGCCTGGGAGTGGTGGAAGTGCTACTGGCATCTTGTGGATATAAGACAGGGAGGTTTCTCAACATCCTGCCATATACAGGTTAGGCGCTATCACTGCGAGATATTACCCAGCACAAAATGTCAACAGTGGTCAGGTTGAGAGACCCTGAATTTTGCCTCCTGTCATTTTTCCCTGATAGCTTAATTCTCCAGTTCAGTTATAGCGGGCAAATCCAACCCGCTATAGGCAATTATTCTTGCATTTGACACATCTCTGCAGGCAAGAGGTCACTCTTGTCTCTCTCTTTCTCCTCCCTCTCTTGGCCTATCTGGACACCCTAATGCCTTCTTTTCCTTTCCATTTGTGACACTAAAATATAGCAATGTGAGCGAGACTAAAGAAAAGGGCACACAAAAGACATCCATTCCAATTCTGCTTACTGCTCCCTCTCACAAATGCAATCTGCTTCTCAGAGGAAGTTTCAACCACATTAGTTCATAAACACTACTGCATGGCTTTCTGGACAGAGCTATTTCAAATACAAAGTTTCAAAGAGAAAGTTCGTGTAGCAAACAAACAAAAAAAAGGGCGGGGCTAACATTTATAATCTGTCATGCAGAATACAGAGAGTACTCTAAGACAAAAGAGAATTCACTCTAGCAATAAATATTGTACTCAAAATTATCAAAATGTAAAGTCACAGTACGAATTACAGGCTCTGAGAAAAAGTGGAATTCTGGAGCAAATTATTTTTAAGTGGGAACTCAGATAATGTCAAATGCTCTAAGGAACACAAATGTTAGAAATTACTATAAAATTTAACAACTGATTATATAAATTCCATGTACACATTGGTTTAAACTATGTCAAGTAGAAATTAAGTGTTGGGAACCCCCGTAGCCTAAAAATAGCAGCACGAGGGTAGTACTATCTTTAAGACTCAAAAGACAGATTCAGGGTTCTGGTTTTTTGTTTTGTTTTGTTTTGTTTTTTCTTCAGTGATCTTTCATTGCTTCTCCCTCAAGGCAATTTTATCACCAAAATTCATTGTTGGAGGGCAAAATTATTCAGCCACTGTGAAAAATATTTCAGTAGTTTCTCAGAAAGTTAAATACAAAGCACTACAAAATCCAGCAATCCAGCTCCTGGGTACAGACCCAAACATTACAAAAACAAACACTCAAACGAGAACATGTACATGCATGTTCATAGAAACACTATTCAAAATAGCCAAAATATAGAAACAACTCAAATGTCCATCAATAGATGTACTGATAAGCAAAATATGAGATACTATACAATATTATTTAGCCAGAGAAGAAAGTGAAGTACTTATACACATACAGCCTTTATGAGTCTTCAAAAACAATAAAAGTGAAAAGTCATATATTATTATTCATATGAATATCCTTTAAGACAGAATCTGAGTTGATTTTCCAGGTACCAAGAAAAAAACAAAAATGCAGGGACATTGTTTAAAAAGTAAGGTACTTTACACATTAAACAGTTTGAAAGTACTATGGAGTCAAAGATAGTGGCTGAAAAGCACTATGAATCTATTTAACACCATTGGAGTTTTCAAATTAAAGTGGTCAGTTTGTGTTGCACAAAGTTCACCTTAATAATTTTTTTCATGTTGATATCACATTTACAAATTGATGAACACTGAAAAAGAGAGAATATCTCAAAATAAAAAGAGATATGGTAGCCTAGGGAAATTACTGTAATTTATTTTCAAAGTTTTAATTGGATTTTATTTTTAAGAGATACAAGTTGGTTGTAAGTATTTCAAAGGATACACAAAGCCCTAAGAAAAGAATGTAGAAACCATTATCAGTATTCTTAATTTTTCAAAATACTCTTGAATATTTATGTTAAACTACCTTTGCAATTAACAAGAACAACATGAAGATCCTGTGCATTAGGTATGATAAATCCACATGACTGAACATTTGTTGTCTTCTTAGGCTTTTGCTATAGGGTTGTTTCTCTCTGTGGGTAGAAGTGAGGTTGTAAGACCAAGGGTTATGGGGGAAGCAGAGAAGTCTCTGACCTTGGCCTATGGCCTCTTTCTTTCATCATCCCATCCATCACAGGCTGGCACGTCTGGCTCTCAGCAGGCTGAACGGGCCTGAATTCTGTGAGAGAGTATGACAAGGTCTCATCCACAGCTGAACCATCAGTCTTCCACGAAAAAGACTAAAGCACCCACCCCTCTTACCTACACAGATTTTCCTACACAAAACAGAAATTCACCATTAATAATTAGGCTATTAAGCTCTGACAACGAGGAGATGGGATCTTAGTACTGTTGCCTTCATGAAAAAGATCATTATTTCTGAGAGATTTGTCAAGAGAGTGAACTTGTACATCTCACTTTTTATTCTTCTAAACCCTAAAAACAGGAAACCAATAAGAAGGAACAAAAAAGATGAGAAGATGTGCAGGACCTAACACAGTATAGATCACATATGTCCCTAATAAGGCCGCAACTGCCATGCAAGGGGCCAGCAGCAGTGCAGAAGATTGTCTTTTCCCCCCACAACCCCACCAGCATTGATTACTGTTTGAATTCTTGATATCCATTATTCTCTCTGGGATTAGATGATACCTTAGTGGTGTTTCAATTTGTATTTGTGAAAAAGTTGTTGGTATTTTTATAGGAATTGAATTGAATCTGTATTTCAATTCTGGCAATATAGTCATTTTGGCCATATTGATTCTGCCTATCCAAGAACAGAAATTGTCTTTCCATTTTCTTATGTCTTTTTCAACTTTTCTTCGTATGGCATAGTTTTCTTTGTAGAGGTCCCCCACTTCCTTCGCTAGGTTTATTCCTATTTAACTCTTTTTTTATTTTGGCTATTGAGAATGGAATAATTCTTCTGAGTTCTTTCTCAATGAGTGCATTGCTCGTGTAGAGGAATGCTACTAAATTTTTAATATTAGTTTTGTGTCCTGCAATTTGGCTGAATTTGTTTATTATTTTTAAGAATCTCATGGTGGAGTCTCTATGTACATAACCATATTATCTGGGGGTCTTCTATGTAGATAATCATGTTATCTGTAAGTAATGACAGTTTGAATTCTTCCTTTTTGATATATATTCCCTTTATTTCACTCTCTTGCTCTGGCAAGGGTTTTGAGGACTATTTCAAACAGGAGTGGTAAAAGTGGTCAGACTTGTGGTGTTCTCGATTTAAGGGGAAATCTTTTCAATTTCTCCCCATTTACTATGATATTTGCAGTAGGTTTGGCACATATGGCTTCTACTAGTTTGAGGTAAGGTCTTTCTACACCTATTTTCCTCAGGGTCTTTTTTTAAATCAAGAATAGATGTTGGGTTTTGTCAAAGGCCTTTTCTGCATCAGTTGAGACAATCATGTGGATTTTGTTCTTGTTTTTACTAATGTGGTGTATTACATTAATTGATTTACATATGTAAAACCAAGTCCATTTATAATACCTAAGCTTCAACTCACTGCAACAGAACCATGGGGAAAATAGGTAATAAATCACAAACTAAAAGGCCTGACACTCTAGAAACTGATACCAAGGATCTTGAAGTAGCAGAACCTACAGACACTAAAGTCAAAAAATAAGTGGACATATTGGCCAAGAAGCTCACACAAGGCATAAAACAGATATACAGGAAACTCAAAGCAGACATACTCCAAGAAACAACAGCCATTTAATAAGCAGTTAGAGGATTATAAAGAAGAAACAAATAGCAAATGAGAGCAATTCAAGAAATTAAGGAACAGTTCAGCAGAGATCTATAAACAATGAAAGTTGAACTCCAAAATATGAAAAACTCACCAAAAAACAAGTAACCAGCTTGAACACTTTGAGGATAGATTATCAGATCTTGAAGATAAGGTGGTAAATTGGGCCATAAAACAAAAAAAAAAAAAGAAGAAAGAGACTGATTGCAGTAGCTGATGGATGACTGAAAGAGAAACAACCTCAAAATTATGGCAGTGCAGGAGCAAACTGATCACAGAACAAAAAACTTAAAGAATATGTTCAATGAAATTATGGAAGAATTTTTCAAAATCTAAAGAAAGAAATGAACATTGATATACTGCAGGCATATAGAACTCCTAGTAACTTTGACCAGAAGAGAACATTCCCAGACACATCATAATTAAAATCCCAGACTCAACACAAAGAGAGAGTATTAAAAGTTGTAAGAAAAAAATAGAAGGGAAACTTACAAAGACAGACCCACCAGAATTACTGCAGACTTCTCAATACAACCCCTAAAGGCCAGGAGATTGTGGAGTGATATCATCCAAGTGCTGAGAGAACACAAATGCCAACCCAGACTGCTATACCCAGAAAAATTATCCTCAAAATAGAGGAAGAACTTAAAATTTTCCACGATAAAGGAAACCTAAAGAAATTCACACCCACTACACCAGGATTGCAGAAAATAAAAGAATCTTATACACAAAAAGAGAGACCAAAGGCAGCAAAGACCCCAGAGAAAAGGAACCAAAATAAAGAGTAAAATTTACTGACAAGAGTGGGTCAAACAATTAACACTGAAGCATCATAATGGTGGCAAGATGCAGCAAATATACTATAATAGTAAAACTGAACGTTAATGATCTCAACTCATCTATCAAGTCACAATTACCAACATATATTATCCCAAAATTGTGTACTCAATTTTTGAAAAAAAAAAAAAAGATTACTGAACATGAAAGGCCAAGTAAGTCCCAATAAAGTTACCATAATGGACTTCAATACCCCACTATCACAGATAGACAGGTCAACCCACAAATCAAAAACTTCCTAGTGCTAAATGAGAAAGGAAGCACATCATATCAGAACTTACAGGACACAATAAAAGCAGTCCTAAAAGGAAATGTTATAGCCATAAATGCACACATCAAAATAAAAGAGCAATCCCAAATACACAATTTAATAATGCACCTCAAGGTCCTAGAGAATCAAGAACAACTAACATCAAAAGGTAGTAGAAGAAAATATAAAGATCAGAGCAGAAATCAATGAAATTAAAATGAAGACAACAATACAAAAAAAATCAACAAATCAAAGAGCTGGTCCTTCAAAAGAATAAACAAGATTGATAAACCTGTAGCTAAACTAACCAAAAGAAGGAAATAAAAAAAAAACATATCAATGTAATTAAAAATGAAAAGGGTGAAATCACAATGGACACTGCTGAAATTCAGACAATGATAGGAAACTATTTCAAACACCAATACTCCAACAAATTGGAGAACTTGGAAGAAATTAGTAACTTTCTACACATAGACAAAATACCAAAACTGAATGAAGAAGTCATAAAAACCTTGAATAAACCCATAGCACACATGGAAATTGAAGCAGTAACAAAGTTTCTATCCACAAAGAAAAGTCCAGGAACAGACGAGTTCACAGCAAAATTTTTTCAGTACTTCAGAGAAGAGCTAACTCCAATGCTTCTCAAACTGTTTCATGAAATCAAAAGAGAAGAAATATAGCCAAACTCATTTTTGGAGGGTAGCATCACCCTAATACCAAAACCAGACAAAGACTTAGGAGAGAAAATAGTAGACCAATCACCTTAACGAATATAGATGAAAAAATCCACAATGAGATACTGGGAAGTCGAATCCAGCAAGTTATTGGAAAGATCATACACCATGATCAAGGGAGCTTCATTTCTGAGATGCAAGGTTGGTTTAACATATGTAAATCAATTAATGTAATACACCACATTAATAAAAGCAAGGAAATCCACATGATTGTCTCAACTGAAGTAGAAAAGGCCTTTGACAAAACCCAACATCTATTCTTGATAAAAAAAAAAATATACCCTGAGGAAACTAGGTATAGAAGGACTTTACATCAAACTGGTAGAAGCCATATGTGCCAAACCTACTTCAAATATCATAGTAAATAGGGAGAAATTGAAAAGATTTCCCCTTAAATCAAGAACACCACAAGTCTGACCACTTTCACCACTCCTGTTTGAAACAGTCCTCAAAACCCTTGCCAGAGCAAGAGAGTGAAATAAAGGGAATATATATCAGAAAGGAGGAATTCAAACTATCCTTACTTACAAATAATATGATTATCTACACAGAAGAGCCCAAAAAGTCCACCGTGAGATTCCTAGAAATAATAAACAAATTCAGCCAAATTGTAGGACACAAAACCAATATTATAAACTCAATAGTATTCCTCTACACAAGAAATGCACTTATTGAGAAAGAACTCAGAAGAATTATTCCATTCTCAATAGCCAAAAAAAAAAAAAATTAAATAGGAATATAACAAAGGAAGTGGAGGACCTCTACAAAGAAAACTACACTATAATGAAGAAAAATTGAAAAAGACATAAGAAAATGGAAAGACATTTTCTGTTCTTGGATAGGCAGAATTAATATGGTCAAAATGACTATATTGCCAGAACTGAAGTACAGATTCAATTGAATTCCGATCAAGATATCAACAAATTTTACACAAATACAAATCAAAACACCACTAAAGTATAATCTAATCCCAGAGAGAATAGTGTATATCAAGAATTCAAACAGTAATCAATGCTGGTGAGGTTTTCGGGAAAGGGCATTCGTATACACTGGTGGTGGGATTGCACATTGGTACAATCACTATAGAGAGCAATACGGAAATTCCTCAAAGACTGAAAATAAATATTTCTTTTGATCCAGCAATACCTCTTCTAGGAATCTTTCCAAATGAGTTAAAAGCAACATATAACATAGATAGATACATACTTATGTTCATAGCAGCATACTGATAATAGCTATAAAGCGGAAGATGCAAAAACACCCATTAACAGATCAATGGATACAAAAATCGTGGTGAGGAGTGCAGGGGTGGGAGAAAAATTGGGGCGTATGTACACAATGGGATACTACTCATCTATAAAGGTAGATTTGAGTCTTTGTAGGTAAATGGATACAAGCTTGAGACCATCATGTTCAGTGAAGTGAATCAGGATAAATATTGAATTGTGTCTCTAATACGAGAAATCTAAAGTACAGTCATTTTATAAAACCAAATGGGGTTGATAATGGGAGTTTGAGGAGAAGGGGGTGCAGGACAGCAGAAAAGGGAGAGGAGACAGGATTCTAATTTTTACATGATATGTGCACAAAACTCTAGTTCAGTGTAAACATCATGTATCACATTTATATGTATATGTGCATATATATATATATATGTAAATAAAATGGAGAGAAAAAAAGAAACTGGCAGGTTAAAAAAAAAAGGTAATTGTCAGAATCATCAATGTTGGGAATACAGAATTTTCAGTAGTAGCTGAGCTCTCTGGCATCGGAAGCTAGCCGATGCTGATGGAAGGTTCTGATACCTCTCCATTTTCCCTGGGAACTTTGCATTCATTTCTCTTGAAATGTTCTCCTTCAGGAAACATGACCACAAGCAATTATGTAGAAGTTACATGGCCAGCTGGCTTTGCCTTGACTTCTTGCAATGCTTAATATGTACACATACAAAATACCTACAGCAGAGTCCAACAGAAACATGATCAAGAGTAGGGGAAGGAGAAAGAAACATTAGTCAAAGGCTTAATATCTTCTTTTTCATCTTCTCATTAATATGGAAACAGGAGATAGCAATAGAAACCTAAAATATAAGTGACTTCTGCTCATCTTATAATAAGCAACACACTTTAGGTTCTGCCTTCAGATTTTAGAGTTTCTGGCTCAATCCAAATTCTGCCATGGTCAAGGCTTTGCTTAAAATGGGCTGCTTTTCCTCTGGGGTTTACAGAACTGGCTGTGGGGTCCGTGTGATGACTTTGCAGAGATGAAGCGTCATGTCTTCAAAAGCTACCTTTTCGTATACACCAAAGCAGGGCCACCCAGGTGAACAGCTCATACCCTATGCTCTGAGAAAACAGAAGAGCGAAAGTGAGAAATCTGGTGTTGTGGAACCTAGGCACTCCATCCTGCCTGTCGTTGTTACCAGATTCAATTCTTGGTGGCTTCTGGAACAAAGGAGATCATCTTCTGGATTCATGTTCTACATAGTTAGCTCCAAGAAAAAGGGAACACAAACCTGGACACTACCCTCTACTCACCCACCCCCCACCAGCCCAAAACCCATCACAGCACAGTATGTCTTAAGATGTCTGAAGATAGCATCACACAATTGCACAATGGTTGGCAGCAATCATCTTCCAAATTGCCAGGCTTTGGTATTTTTTTTAATCTGATGGCCATGAATACTTCATTTAGATTATTTTTCTAATGCATTGCAAGAAGTCCACTCTTCAGGCCTGGTCTCTGCCAAGGTTCCCTTCTCAGCATCCCACCCAGCTTCTGAAGAAATTTCATCCAAGACTTAAATTAAGCCTTTCTCAAACACCTCAATGTTTGCAGAGTACTTTGCAATTATTTAGTAGCCAAGGCTTGGGAAGGGACTAAATTTGCCACGTAAAGGAGATTGCCTCTTCACTATTAAAACTTACTTTGCAGAGAATGAGTTTTGAGGCTGTATGCAGATTTACAGCCTATTGCCGAGATCGTTTTGGAGTCGGAAATGAAATGCAAGTTCAGACTTTCAAATCTGCACCCCAGGGCTTGTCCCACACAGACACAGGAGGTACAGTGGCTCCGGGAGCAAAGGGAACAGTGGCTGGGAAGTCTTTCCTTTAACTGTTGAGCTTTCTATTTAGGGTATTCCTTAGAAGCCTTCTGACACAGACAAATCCTGCGTTTTGACAGTGTTGCTTAGCAGAAATGCCACATAAGCTGACATATAAGCACAATTTCCTTTGTAAGGACACACTGGTGTCACCCACCAAGAAAACAGGAGGCTCATGTCAGGTAAGTCAGGGTAAGTACCTAAGAAGAGGAGAAATTAAGTAGTAAAATGGAGAGAGAGATGAACGGGAGGAGAAGGGATGGGAAGGAATGGGAGTACTAGACACTTGGCTGGCTTTGAAACAAAGCAAAAAGAACAGAAGAAAAGAAAACCATACTTGGCTGAATTTACAAATGTGCCTGAGGCTAGTGCTGCTTCCTGGGAGAGGAGCGACCAGCAACAACGGCTTGTCACTGTGGGGTGAGGCCTTTTCCACACTGGCTCTTCCACACCACCCTTAAGAAGCCACAAATCTGAAAGAGCTATATGAGGTTTAGAGCAGGAGCCACAAAGGTGCAGGGAGGAGCCAGAATTCTCCAGCTCATGAGGAATGGGGTGGGTCAGGGGTGCTGGAACTCCCACAGGGTGCCATGCCCGGATCTGCTTCTGCAGAGGCAGGTGGGTCTGGCACAGTCCAGGTTGTGGCTAAGCCTCTCTGGGTCCCGCCGGGCTTTCCGTCTAGGGAAAGGTAGCGTGTGGGAAAGAGCTGGGGACATGGATGCCCCATCCTCAAGCTGGCTTTGTCCTGTCTCTTCCTCCCTCCCAATGCCTCCTTCTTGCTCCCTCCTGAGCTACCAAGGCAAAATTATTAAGAGACAAGATTGATTCATTTAAATCATGTAGTGGTCAATTAGTGAAGCTTATACCTTAAATTGTTAATTAGTTACGCCATGTCAGCAAAAGATTCTTCTCTACATCTAAACACTCCTCCCATTTTAGCTTCAAAACTTCCCACGGGCTCAGCCCTACTTCCTGGGGTTTCCAACCTTCATGCTGATCTCTGGGTGCTTTAGACTCTTTCAGGACCTCTCCTCAAGGAAAAGACATCCTTACCCTTCTTTTTTTTTGTAAAACCTCTTCTTACCACCATCAGGTACCTGTCTTCTGGTCCATGCCCTAAGGACTTTGCCGGGTTCCATCTTCTCTGGTAAACTGACCTATGCCAATGGGAACTTTCTCGGCACATTAGTCCTCACAGGTAAAAAGCTGAGATGTGGATATGGACACTAAGAGTATCTACCAAAATCCATCTGTTCTGGGGAACTTCCGCCATCAGGGCGGTGGCATGGGAGCAGAGAGGAGTAGTGGCCCTAAAACTTCCGTCTTCCCTCCACTCACGGTTCCTAAGCCAGCTGTCCATTCCTCTTGGGGCAGCTGCCCACTCTGGCCAAACCTCATTTTGCTTCATTCAGTTGAATCTGGGGAAAAAAAAAAAAAAAAACCTAGTTTGACCTATGGTTAAATAAGTGTTTGAGAAGATCAGTAACAAACATTTCCCAATTATGGAAAACAGCATTCCCGGTTCCCAATTACAGAAAACAGCATTCCCAAACCAAGTAGCTTGTAAACTCTTCTTCAGTTAGCAAAGAACATTATTTAGGGACTTGATCCCTTAGAAATGGGGAAAATATTTTCATTTCAGCACCGTCACTTTCCAGATCTATGAGGCAGGACAATTTGTTCAGCCTCTCAGAGCCTCAGATACTTTATCTATCAAATGGGTACAGAAGTTGGAGAAATAGCACACATCCTGAGTTCTATTCCCCAGCACCACATAAGCTGGGCATGATGGTGCACACCTGCAATCCCAGTACTTGGGAGGCTGAGGCAAAAGGATTGCTGTGAGTTTAAGGCCAGCCTGGGCTACCTAGTGAGTTCAGGACTAGCCTGGACTTCAGAGTGAGAACTTGTCTCAAAATAAACAAGCAATAAGTAAGAGTCGGAAATAATTTGCACTAGAAACTTTCATACTTGCCCTTTGAGACATCTGGCAAACCTTGCAAGTATCTCTTCCTTGGGATAGGGTCTTCTGCCCTAGGGATAGATATTGCCCTTTTCTGGCAGGTCCCAGATCACTTCTCAGACTTTTGGCTAAGATCAAGTGCAGTATCTGTCAGATCTCAGAGGCAGAAAGAGGGAGAGGCTAACCACCTCTGTAAGGAGACTTCTTCCTCCTCCAAGCAGCAGATGCTCAGTCCCTGTCCCCTGTCCTTTCTCTCACCTCGCGCGGTCCCAGCCACCCACTACCTACTTTTCTCCCTGCCTTGGGAACCCGCAGAAGCCTGTCCAATCTGAACCCAGGGAGTGCTCTTTTGCCTTGAAAATGTTTGCCGGCTTAATCAGTAACCAGCAGCCCTCCACTGCCAGTTAGTCTCCTGCCCCAACATGAGCTCCTCCCTGCTGCCAACTGGCAGATGTACCTTTTCAAGGAAGATTCAATTCCCAGCCTTCACCCTTGCTGCCAATGACAGCCTTTCTCAATGAAGGTTACTTGCCCATGAATACAAAGTAAGAGGGTGCTTGTCCTGACCTTGGAGGGGCACATTCGTTTGTGTATGAGTTCTGGAAAAGAGCACTTGACATTTTCTGTCTCATTGGTGTTCAGACTGAGAAAAGGAAGCCTCACACAGATGGATACCCTCTCAGGTCCAGGGATGTGGCTTGTGAATGGCACTAGTCAACTAAATCTTGCGGTGATATTCAGCAGGCATGATCTGGAGGAAATATTAATGAAATCTGGCCTAACTGCAGGAACTCATTTGAATAGATTCAAAGTCATGTGTGGAATTTTTTCTTACATATGAAATCTTCTCAGAATATATTAACCTTTTGCCAGCTTCAAAAAATAAAATAAAAAGGCAAAAAATGAGATGACTCACTCATTCAATCAGTCTTTAGACATTTATTGAGCACTCATTTTATACCAGATCCTAGGCCCAGCACTAGGGATAAAAAATTGAAGGGTCATGGATTAAATGGAATGTCTATTAGTCAACATTTTACAATGAGAACCCAATTCCTCAGTTTATTGAAACCTCACAAAAGGACTACACTCATTTCTGGGCCCTTTCCTTCCTTTGAAAATAGGCAAAGAGAAAGCTGGGGACCTTCAAAGGAGAAAATAAGAGTGTTACATTAGACAGGGCATCACTGGACCTGGGAAGATTTTGCAAAGGTGCTATGGTTTTGATGTGGAATGTCCCCCAGAACCTCAAGTATGTGGGTGCAGTGGGATACCTAAGGTAAGTGGCGCCTGGATCCCTGGAGCCTAAAGGATTATGTGAACTTGTGTGTGTGCTTGACTTGCCTGGTAGCCCAACTAGCAACTTGAACTAAGTAAAGGAAGAAAGAAGAATCATTGTTACAGCTTCCTTGGGGAAAGCTTTTGCCTTAATCTTCAGACAATGGCTCCCTCCTTCCACTTGCCCTTCTGCCTAGCAGGACATGAAGAGCTTTTCACTGACTAGACCAAGGGCATGTGCTTCCAATTTTTCTGGCTGCCTGTTACTGGCCTGTGTGAGACCTTCTGAAACTGTGAGCTAAAATAAATCTTTCCTCCCTAAGTTGTGGAGGCTGGATATTCTGTCCCAGCAATGAATAAATAGCTAAGGTAACTAAGGATAAAAAAACAAAAAAAATGAAAGCCACTTAGATCACTTTAAGCCCAATGTCTATCATTCAACATTTTATAGTGAGAACCCAACTTCTCAATTTATTGAAACAAAGAAAAAGGACTACATTCAGTACTGGCCCCTTTCCTTCATGTGGAATTGGGTAAAAGAGCAATCTGGAGTCCTACAAAAGAGAAACTGTTAAATTAGCTAGGGCGCACACTGGATTGGAGAAATTCTGCAGAAGAGTGAATGATGTTGGGTTATGGGACAGAGACTTGCAAGCAACAAGAATGGATGGAGAATCTTAAGCAGTCTTTTAGTAGGGTCATTGTAAAGTAGTCTTTCAAGCAAGAAGAGCCTGCATAGGCCATGCTGGGCTGGCTGTCCCTTGTCTGGGCTATGACCTGCTGCCTGACACTGCTGATAGCTTAGTTCGCTGAGCGTTGCTCTGCTGATAAGCTGTGCGAGGCACTCCATTTAGCAGAAGCGTCCTGATGCAGAGCTTTTAGAGAATTCAAGGACTTGCTCTGTCATCGTCCTCAGAAGTGCATGTTTCCATGGCTGAGTCAGGAGAATGAAATTGGAGCTGGGCCAGAAACAAACGAGTGAGTCAAATAAAAGACCATTGCCTCGGAGCTAACCCCACCTCCGCTAAGACTGCTGGGGTATGGCGTGGAGAACCTCAGCAAAAGCCTGCAGCCCTTTCATTCACAGGACACATCCATGTTTCAAGAACTGCCCAGGTGTCAGGAACAGAACAGTGAACTAGACAAACGGGTCTGCTTACAATGCAGTACTGAACAATACTATATGAACAATAGAATTTAAATTACGATAAGGATAAAGAAAAAATTAACAGATAAGCTAAAGTGCAACTTAGGAAAAATACTTACTTTGGGCCAAACTCTGTTGCAGACAACAGA
This sequence comes from Ctenodactylus gundi, assembly GCA_004027205.1. Taxonomy (NCBI): domain Eukaryota; kingdom Metazoa; phylum Chordata; class Mammalia; order Rodentia; family Ctenodactylidae; genus Ctenodactylus; species Ctenodactylus gundi. Next base: position 354,110 of record PVKB01001497.1, read on the forward strand.
ATCCACTCTATCTTGTTTAGGTAAAAAGGAATACTATGCATCCAGCCCTTCGTATCCACGGTCTCTGCATTGTTTTGGAAAAAAAAAAATGTTATCTATACTGAACAGGAACATGTTCTTTTCTTGTCATTATTCACTAAACAATTCAGTATAACAATGATTTACATAGCATTTACATCATATTAGGTATACTAAGTAACCTAGAGATGGTTTAAACTACACAGGAAGATACACCGAGGTTATATACAAACTTGATGCCATTTTATATAAGGGGCTCGAACAGACACATATTTTTACATCTACCCCGAGTCCTAGAGACGATCCCCCATGGACACTGAGGAATGACTTCACAGAGTTCAATGATAATAAAATTGTGAAAACGGCCGGAGGAGCAAACTCCAGGCTGACTTCTCAAGAACAATCTCCAGCTCGTGCACAATCTGTTACGAGAAGTAGTCATGTTGGGAAAGGTCCAAAGCAGAACCATGCCACCCCCGGTGCAATCACAGTCCCTGTGGAAGCTCCTGCGTCAGGAAGCTGCCTCCTCTGCTACAAATTATAGCTGTAGCTACGACTGCTTGCTCCAGATTCAAACCACTCTGCCACACTCCATGCCAGTACAATGGTGCTTGGTCTCATCCGGTTGAAAATGCTGTGAACCGCAAAATGGATGCCTTGCATTTCGGTGGTGGAAATTAAATCATTTCTAGGATCCAAGCTCCAAAAGAATCTGGGAGTGTGGGTTTTAGCTTTGCATTCTTGGCATAGGAAAAGGAAGTCTGAATGGATGTTGGATTACCCAATCTATGATAGCTACCACATCACTTTGGGGTGGATGCTTAGGGAATGCCTCTACGAGACGTTACAGTTAAGCTAAGACTACTTGGAGGACTGAAAGAAAAGCTTCTCAGGCATACGGGAAAACAAGATAAGTAAGCCTAGGTATAGTGATTGGGGAAATAGAGAGTTGAGAGATGCTAGTAGAAGTGAAATCAAGTAAGGCTGAGATGATCATAGTTGGTTTGGTTTTTATTCAGAGTTCTGGGAAACCACCAAAAGTTTTATGAAGGGGGTTGGCAAAACTTGAATTGTATTTTTAAAAGAAAATTCTGGCTTCAAGGTGGAGAATGGATTACCAAGGAGTAAAGACGGGAGACAAGACAGAAAATATTTGAGGATTAGAGATGACGGTGCTTTGGGCCAGGATGCTGGTTACAGAGATGAAGTTTGGCATTTCTCTCTGTAGATGTTGTAAGGAGAAGCAGGGGTTTTGGGATAAATTTGATGTGAGAACTTACAGAAAGGAAAATACCAAGGATTGCAGCCATGTTTCTAATCCAAACAAAGGGTGGGTGATATCCCATGCACTCGATTGGAAAATATGTCTGCAATTGAACAAAACACATAATTCTTAATGTTAGAAAAAATCAGTTCTGTAGACAGGATGGAATTAGTCTCCATGACCAATCTTGGGACAGTTGCTGTCCCAACTGACAACTAACCTTATTCCTCTGAGTATTCTTGAGGTTCTAAAGAATTGTGTTGCAAAGTCCATGGATGTAGAAACCCAACACACGTGGGATCATACTTCAAGACAATGGAATAAAGTTTTACATAATATAGCACATGTGGACAGTGTAGAACAGGTTGGAGCTTGGTCTCTAACTCTCATGAGAAATGAATGTCATAAAACATCACTGGGAGGTGAAAAGAAGAGCTCTGAAAAGGCATAGACATTTACATCTATGGCAAGTCACAGCTTGATGATGCCATGTGGCACAGTAAAATAATCCTAAGGTCACTGACCCCATGTCCTTCCCTGGCTCACCTATCCCTCTATTCACTTCCATCATCAAACACTCGCCAGAATTTGAGTGGAATGTTGAACAAAATTTATCAACTAATAATTAAATGATGAAATGATGTCAAAAGCAGAGATGCAGCGTATTGTCTCTTTGTGAACATATATCCTGAAAACGATCAGCCAGGAACTCACCCACAAGAAAAACTTAAAAAAAAAACAGCTCTAGACTGCTATAATCTCTTCAACAAATATGTAAGCCAACAAGAATTAGAAAATCTCAGCAAGAGACAGGCGGGAGGCCATACCTGAGCCCTGCTTTTCTTAAGCAATCAGAACTCTTAGAATAGCTCTGTTGCCGGAGCAGGCGCAAATGATCTTTTGCTCTCCCTAAGTACTAAATCTTACATACTTCTTTAGCACTCTCCGTGGGCATACTGGTGCTAACACAGAAAAAGATTTAATTTCATGTTGCTAGGTTTTTACTCTTCTGCAGTTAATAAAGAGCCAGGTGCAGTCAGCTGGGCTGTTAGAAAAGAAAAAGGAGAGGGCTAAAATTGTTTATTTGACCCACTTCAAATCTTGCTAAATCACAGACAAATGTGTTCCCAGCTCCCATACCTCAATCCCTTTCAAGGTAATGTGCCTGAAGATATTTTGCACTTAGAAATAAAAATTTCACTGAGGGCACTCTAGACTCTGCATATAAGAATTTTTGAACCCTTCTCCCGCCCTTCCAAGAATAAAAGATGTAAGTTATTATATAGTAAGCCCAAGAGTGAAGTTACCAGCTGACGCACTGATGATTTGTGGGTAATGCGAACATGCACTCTGCTTTCAAGAGGTAAAGGTCAGGCCATGTCATCTACTACCCAATAAGTGAAGTTGCTCTATGTAAAGAGAAAAATTTTTAATAATTGTGTTTAATAAAATAATGGGCTTTGTAGTAAATGCTTGGCTGAATTTGGCCAGGTTCCCTCTTTTAAACCCATCCTTTGGGCTTGGTTTCCATCTTTAGCCCTATCTCTGACCGTGTTGAAACTTTCTTTAAGTACTTATATACCAGAAGGGAAGGCAGGAGGGGCAGAAGTCATAATTTGTTAATTTTTTTCACCTAATGAAGGAAAAAAAAAGGATTCATGTATAACTTTTCTTTAGAATCTCTTGGTTCTGAGCAGATGGTAGATATTTAATACACGTTTCTTGAATGTGTCAGTGAATCATGGTATCCATCTGGTACAGGCAAATCCTACACTAGGCACTGTGGTTGTCTCTGCAACATATATTCTAAATCTCTTTTACTGAGAAAAAGCAACCACTGGTGTTTGAAAGACCAGTCTTAGTTAGAAAGTTGGACCTGGCTGAATACTAGTAATTGCAACTTTTTTCCAAGAGACTGGCAAGGATACAGTTACGTGATACTTGATTCTGGCCAGAGAGACAGGAAGAGAGGCTTCTGGAAATATTCTTCTTGGTTCTTATGAGAGAGTAATAGGAGACTGGTTTTTCTTCCTCATTGTATAGGAAGAAGGAGGCTTGTAGCCAACAAGCTGCTGGCCACCAAAGAAGCCAACTTGATTGAGAATGAGGCTGAAGTGTCCAATAACAAGATGAAGGCACAGGGAGAGCCTGGCCCTTGAAGACATTTTTGAGGCATTGAATCAAACAAAGTTTGTTCAGCTTCTCAATCCACTATTCCAGGCCTAGTAAAATCCTTGTTTTAAGCCCATTTGAATGTGATATTGTTTCATGGAAATGGACTTAAAACAATGTGAAGAGTGCATTATTATCAAAAAGAAATTTGGTAAGACAGGTCTGGTGGCACAGCCTGTATTCCCAGTACCTTGGGAGGCCAAGGCAGAAGGGTCACAAGCCAGGGCCTACACTGGGTATTGTGGTTTGGATCTGGATGCCCCCCAGAGTGTCATGTATTTGAATGTTATAGATTGTCTATGGAACCATGTGCTGTTGGGAGATTGGGGCCTAGTCTGGAGGGGTGGATTACAGGCAAGTAAATTGGATTACAGGTGTGTAGTTGGGGCTTACCACACCTTCCACACCTGGATCCAGGAGGGGCTGATCACTGGGAGAAGACCTGGAAGGATATATAAGCTGCCTCCTGCCTTTCTTGGAGGACTAGTCTCAACTTACCCTCCTGTCTGTGATGTCGTAAGAAGCTGCCTCCACCTCTGTCTCTGCCATGTGCTTCCACTGCTGTCAGCCACCCTTGAATGGACTGTGACCTTCTGAAACCGTGAGCTAAAATAAATCTTTCCTCCCCTAAATTTATGGATGTCCGATATTGAATCACAGCAACAAAAAAAGTAACTAAGACACAGGGCAAACTAGCAATACTGTCTCAAAACCAAAACCAAAAAATGGCTGGGGATTTAGCATAATGCAAAGACCCTGGGTTCTGTCCCCAGCACACACACAAAAATTGTAAAGTTATCTAATTATGTCTAATGTCTGGTTTGTATCCTTTTTTCAAACCCATAATCAGTAATTAACATATTATTACTAAAATGTCCATGACAGTCACTTCTCATTATAAAACAGATCTAGAGAATTAAAAACTTACAAAATCAACAGGAAGTGAGAATTGACAGCACACAGATCCTACAGAAATCACACTCTCATGTGTGCGCTTGGAAACAGACCTTACACTTCCAGAGTGGTTTGTTTAGTTCATGACTTTTGGGTATGTCAGATGAGTCTTTTCCTCATGTTTTATTTATTCCCGAAAAAGCTCAAAACCAAATCTCTAGCAAAGCAACTGAAGCCTGGTAGTGAATTAGACAGGAAAGCCAGGTCTGTCTTTTGTTACTCCTCCTCACACACATCCATAAAACACCCATTGTCTAACTGGATAGCCTGGGAGTGGCAGACCGATTGTCCACTATAGAATAGCGTGGCCTGTGCATGTGTGGACTCAAAGCGGGTTATTAGTTGTGTGCCCATGGGTAAAATAATTAACCTCCATAAACTTCCATCCCCCTTTTTGTAAATGTCATATGGTACTAGCTGTACTTCCATCTTCCCATTATTTTGTGGCCTCTATAAGATAATGCATGTGAGGCACTTAGCATCGTAATGTAGAGAGCGCTGGGGAAGCATTAATATGCACTTGGTGGTGAACGTGATCAATAGGTTTTATTAAGAGGGAAGATATTTCCAAAGTGGAGTTTGATAAACAAAATTATTATCTAAGTGAGTGAGGCTTAGGAGAGAGGCATCTGGGGCTCCGCAAACAGCAGGGGCCAGAACTCTTCCCCCCAACTCCCACCCGTCCCCCGCCTCCCTCGTGTGAGGTCATTCTCCTATTCCCTCTCGTCTGTCATCAGGGCACTTAAAAATTCACTCTGCTAAAGAGAAAGCTGTAACACAGCATAGTGATGATCACGTGGCTGATATAGAAACTCTCAAATTTGTCTTTTTTAAAAATCTAGAATATAGAGAAGCAAAAAATGAAGGAAGGAAGAGAAAAAATCAATATAGCCTGCTTATGTTGGCCCAGTTCTAAGAAATTCAAGAGACTGCATGGAGGGAGTGGTGGTCGCACCCCTGACAGGGCTCTGGTTGATTGCACGGGTCTCTCTTCCTAGGACACTACTCTCCTCTTTCGATTATTTTAACTTATCATAAATCTTAATGCCCAGAAAGCCAAGTCTTCCTACCTTGTTCTTTAAAAAATAATTTGGCTGTTCTTGGCCCTTTGGTTTTTCATATTTAAAAAAACCTGTTGAGATGTTGATTTTATATTAATTTACAAGAATTGGCATCTTTAAATCTTATGTCTTGGCATCTGTAAGCCTTCTATAACTATTTAGGCATAATGGTATGTCTTTTTAAAAAGTTTCATAATTTATTCTTCAATCCCCTGGAACATTTACTAGATTTATTCCCAGATACCCTAGAAATTTTGTGACAAGGTATCTCTTCTTATAGATTATTTTGTAACTTTGAGAATTTTCTATCTTTGTGGCCCATGAATGAGAGTCCTAGTGGAGAACATTGATGTTCCACCCAGATAACTAAGATTGAAGTGCCTTCTTGTCTAGCATGGGACATGCTATTGGCAGACAGTCCCTGCTGTTGGCCCTCTTTAGGAAGTTCCTTCCTAAGATCACACATCTTTCCTGAGAATTTCCACGTGCAAAATTGATTGACTGGAGTAAAGGTTCAGTCACCCCAGCACCAACCTGGGAACCCTCTGAAGGGCCATCCCAGCTTCAGAGCACCACATCTTCACTACAGTTCCATCCCTGTCCATCAACTCCACTACTTGGTTCTGCTTTTTCTAGTCCCATCTGCAAATAGCAAGCTCAAGGGCCTGCAGTAAGAAATGTCCAGCACATGGGTATTCTAGTAAAAGAGAATTCACAAGACCATGTGATTTATCAGGCACATGAAAAATTCGGGACAGATAATAGTTAGACCATAACTAGAATGTAAAATTGGGTGGCTATTGATAAAGTGCATTAATTCTTTGAAGGGGATATTGTCAGTTAGGAACTAAATTAGAAACCATGGCGTCTCCATGGTATCATACAACATGGCTCTTAGAGCTTGCAGCCCCAGAATTCAGAAGAAAGACTGGAGACCAAGCCCAAAACTCAGCCACAGAAGTAGCCTACCTCCTGAGAAGACCAGGCACTTGGACTCTGCCTCTACCTTCCTTCCTGGCCACAAGGACAATAACTAAGGTTAAGCCAAAAATAACCCAGCTAGTGACATGCTGAGGGTAATAGAGAAGGAAAGAGAATATTCTAAAGTGGATCCAGCAAGGCCTAGAAACATTTCTCAGCAAGAGCCAAGAGAATGTTCACTGGACTGGATGCTGAGGACCCTGGCTCAAGGGAGACAGGATACAAAGTCAAAGGAGGAAGAGTTTATTGATTCAGGGACACTTGGCAGGATGTGAGATTTAACACAGGTCCTGCAAAAGAACCTGGGAGATAGTGCTAATACCCTGTTAGCTTGGTTCTCAGAGCACGAAAAGCAACGGTCCAGAGGTTTACAAGCTGCTGTCTGATGGCCAAATTTGGCCTGACACTTATTTTTATCCCACAGACTAAAATGTTTTTAACATTTTTAAAGAAGTGTAAAAACTAAAAAGATATACAAATAAGGTTCTTTGCGGTCCACAAAACCTCAAATTTTTCCTTTCTGGCTCTTTATATAAAAAAGTGTGCTTGCTCCCAGCCCAGACTTAAGTGAAGGTAGAAATACCTTAATCACCAAGGCAGAAAGTACAAGAAATGATTAAAAACCTCAAAAAGGTTTACACACAAATGTGGGCATACCGTGTAAAACTAAAAATCCCCAGGAACACTACACTCCACAGGAGAGCCCAGAGTTACAAAGAATATATGGTGAAAGACACCAGCCTCTCTAAACTCAGTGGTTCTGCTCCCTTCTGCCAGCCAGGATGACAGCAGTAGAACTGGGTTCAGTGATAGGAATGAGGAGGTCAGGACCCTGAAATAGCATGTAGTGGCATTTCACTCTTATAAACAAAGGGCGTGCAGTCTCCAAAATGTGTAGCAAATTTAGTGTGACGGGAGTATTAACAGTAATTTTCGGGGAGAGTAAGTTTGTCTTACATAACATAGACAGGGAGATTAACTGGCAACCTAGTGATGTACTGGTATGTCTCTTGGTAATTTCTTGCCAAATTTTGGTGGAAAATAGACTGTCGTAACAACACTAGTCTGTGACCAGAGTCTCAGGCCACTATGGAGTCTAGGTCACCCACTGACATTAGCACAAGTGCTAGGTAAGGGGATCTAGAATGCCTGGTATAGCAAGAATCAGTGAGACTCCATTCTGGCCTCAAGACCAACAACTTTAACAAGAGTTACGGTCCATTCTACTAATCTTCCTCTGAGAAGTATCCTTAAAGACTTGTTTTAGCCAGCTTCATGTTACTACAATAAAATACCTGGGGCAAATAATTTACAAAGAGAATAGGTTAATTAATAGGTATTTCACTCATGGTTTTAGTCTCCGGCCCAAAATTAGGCATCCCAACAGCTATAGGCCTCCAACGGTATAAGAGGGAGGAAGAGGGACAATTTCCCGGCTCTTCCTCAGGGAAAGCTCTCGCCTTCGCGATTGTCTACGGACAATCTAATACAGAATTTTGGGCCTCTGTATTAGTTTGGGTTCCTTTCAAAAGACAGAATTTACAGATCTTAACACAAAAGGGTCTATTAGGAAGGCTTACAAGTCCAATGATAGAGGTGGTCCAAGATGGCTGCTCAGTAGATCTCCCGTCTGGGACTGCAGAACGGCCAGTGAGGTGAGAATCTGCTGTAGACCTCAGGTGAAGATCGGCGATTGAAGATTGGCGGCGACTGAAGGGCAGCAATAGACAAGACAGGCACAAGTCGAGACAGGAACGAATCTGTGCTGACGATCTGCAGCGTCCCTAGACAATCGTGAAGGCGAGAGCTATCCCAGAGGAAGAGCTGGGCAATTGTCCCTCTTCCTCCCTTTTATACCGTTGGAGTTCCAGTTGGCCCTCCCACATTTGGTTGGGTGTTCTCTCATTGGCCAGCCCACAAATGACTCACACTCTAATCCCAACAAGTTCTTGAGCCCCAGTCTAGGGTGGCTGACAAATCCCAAAACTAACGGAGGTGTGGCTCCTAGTTCCATCAAGTTGACATAATCCATCAACGGACACAGGCAGGAAGCACGTATTAGATAAACTGCTCATATCATGAACCAGAAAACAGAGAGAGAAAGAGAGGTTGGGCAAGGCTCCCTGGCTCACTTCACCCATATCCCTTCAATGACCTAAGAACCTTCCAATAGACCCCATCTCCTAAAGATTCACAGCACCTCCCACATCACCACCCTGGAAAGCAAGCCTTTGACGATCATTCAACATCCAACCAACAGGTGTTCTCTGTAGAACCCTGAAGTCTAGCTCTCAAAATAAGCAGACCTAAGTGCATCCAAGATTCTTCTTCAGAACTAAAGAACTTATTCATCTGTGATATGAAGGCCATAGCGCCAGTAGTTAGACTTAATAAAATTTTTTGGTGAAAGGTACCGTCAGGGCCCAAGTCACATCCCTTTACAGGGCATCTCATACCAAATGGGTTGACATCTCATGCTCAATAACTGATCTGTATGGCCATACAAAGACCTGGCCCCTGGACCTCAACATGGGGAGATTCCGAAGGGCCTTGCCAGTTTCAGATGTCTCTATAAGGTTTTCTAGGGCCTTCCTTTGGATTGTATCACAGCTCAGCACCTTCCTCTACTCAATCCTGTTCTATTCCCTTTCTTTTCACAGTTGTTAAAATCAAGGGTACACTAGACTCTCTGTACACTAATCTATCTCAGAATCTGTTTCTCAGGGAACCCAATCTACAACAATCTTTTACCCTTATCAATGGAATTATTTAACCCATTCTCTTTAATACATAAATATATTCTTTGAAAAATAATGTGAATTTTTCTAACCTTTAAATATTTTACTTCTGTTTCTTTCCAATCCCGGTGTCTAGCACACTGCTGAATAGATGCTGTTATAAAAGAAATTCTTGCCTTCTTCCTCTGATGATAACACCATAGACTGTAATGTTTGTTCTTAAATTTTGGTAGATAGCCTTTATCAAATGTTCCCCTCTTTTCCACTTTGCTAAGAACTTTTATTATAAAAATATTTTTCATTTTCAAGTGTTTTTTCAGCTTCTATGGAGATAATTCCATGACATTTTTCCTTCATTAACATGCTATTAAAAGAAGTTCTGCTCATAAGCCATCTTTATACTACTTAGTAAGCCTTACTCTGTTTATACAACACACACACACACACACACACACACAAATACACATGAAACTCACAAAGACAGAACTTAGATTCTCTTAGATTCTCACTTGCTAATATTTTATTTGTGATTTTTGGTCTCCTACTTATTAGCGAGTATTAACTTACAAGTTTTCAAGTGATCTCTTCTGTTCTTGGTAACAACTTTATCCTGTTTTCCAGACTATGCATGCACTAGTCTACGTGGAAGCTAGTCATTCTTCCTCTAAAACCACTTAGAATATTTCATATCTAATCAGTACCTTCCTGATTTGCATATTACTTTTGTACAGCTTTTAATTTCCCCTTGTCACTGCTCCTCTAACTCATGCCATGGATGATACTGTTGTAGACTCAATTCTAATTTAGATTCATTCCACACTTGTTAATTCATTTGTTGATAATCTTCCCTGCATCTAACTCCTACTTTCTGGACTTAATATGTCAATGAAAAATTCTATGTTCAGCCAAATTAACATTTAAGAATGAATATATAACAAAACTTTGTCTTGGTGCTTTCAAAATATTCTTTTGCAATTGGAAAGTCTGTTGTCAGTTCTTAGAAGTAAATACAGTTTCTTTTCTATTGTTCCTCAGATTTCCTTTTTGTCTTTGGAGTTCTGAAATTTCATGTCAGTAAAATCTAGTAGAGTATTTCTTTTTTACCTAATTTGCTTGGGAATTGCTGTGTTTACCCAATATAAAGACTTGGGTCCACCCTTAATTCTGAAAAACTCTTAGTTATTATCTCATCAAGGATTGCCTTTTTCCTATTGCCTTTATTTTTGGTTCAGAAACTATAATTAACATGTTTAAACACTTTTACTTTATGCGCATTTTCACCAGGGTTACATATTTATTATTGCTTTGTCCCTCAATGTTAGTTTCTGAATAAAATTTTAAAGACCACTTCTCAGTTTACTATTTCTTCACTTGCATTCATTCATAGAAGTTCTAGAATGCTCTGTTCTTTCAAGTGTGCTTTTTATTATTTTTATAATAGTTCGTTCTTTTCTTAAATTTTAAAATCTCTATTTTAAGTCTTTAATCACTTAAAACATTATTAAAAATAACTTCTACCAAATACCTCTATCGTTTTAGAATACTAACACTATCTAATCCTAATGTGTTTTTTATGCTTGCTAACACAAGTTCACAGCAGACTTATCTACTGCATTTTGCAACCACGTATCACGAGCAGGCACTTAATCTGTGAGAATCCTGTAAATCCCAGGCTAAGGGTTGACCTCACCACATCAACTTTACAGCTGCTTCTGAATACCTCTTTTTATAAAACTTTATCATCCTGAGGGTTTCCTAAATAATGTAGACAGAATAAAATCAAATTTCAGGCAGACTCGTTGTATGGCAGATCTTTCGGGCACCTTCTCAGTAGAACACAAGTCACAAATGAATGCAAGTGTGTGGTAGGAATCTTGTTTCATTTTTATACCTAAAGTGGCTAAAGTATCCTTATTCTTTCATATTCTTTCTCCAATCCAATCTTCATATGTACCAAAAATTATTCCCTAAATTGTGGGAGGGAATCCCTCTACTAATCCTCAGAATGTTTTTGTCACTAGGAAACCAGCTGGCAAAGCAGAGATTCCAAGAAGAGTGGGACCATGGGTCACTTCGGATGGAAGGTCTTTATGAGTTCCAGGTAGACATCTACTACTGTATTAATGAGGAAAGTTAGCACAGAAAGAAGGAAAGACAGGGGAAATAGAAGAAATGAGAGAGTTGATATTAGCTGGCCTCTGATGCCGCACCAATCCTCAGTCACACTTTTTGTGGCAATATGCAGATGAGATCCAAGGCTACACAGCTGTAACCAGACTCTAATCCTCAAAAGTGCAGCCAGAAACCGGGAGAGAGAACCCCTGGTAAACGTCAGAAATACAGCCTCCAGTAAAGAAAAGACGAAGGCACATATTCATATATTAAAGGTCTTCTCTTAAGAGGACCATGGGAGCTGCTCTTTTTGTCCATCCTAATCTGGCCACTCTGGAAATACCGTCACATTCCAGTTTTTCACTTCTTATTCCAATACCTTCTTTATTCCTAGTTTCCAATAGCAACTGCGCTAATTATCTGAAGCTACACAGCTAAGATCCCAAATGGGAAGGGACTATGGAAGGGGAAACTTTGCCAAACAACCCAGAGCCCCTTAGAGAAGGGCCTCCTTCCTTGAAGGCCAGACAGGCCTGTGACATAAGGTTGCAAAGTGATGTGATTCCGTAACTCCAGCCTACTGGAGCTCCAGGACATTTTTAAAACTCCTATAGTCATCAAAAAGCCTCAGTCCAGCTGTGTGGAAAGTGACTCTGCAGCTCTCGCTTCATTTCGGTTGCATTACCTCATTCTATACATCATTCATGACAAGCAAGGAACCACAGGGCTCCCTTGGCTACATCCTCTTGTCCTTGACCCAGCTCTAATTTATCTGGCCGTTTACTTCACAAATGTGGTAACTCTTGTAGCTGACAGAGTTGTGCAAAAGTTTCGCTGCAGTGGCTCCCCTCCTGGTTGTCATAAGAAAAAGCAGCCAAGGTAAATAGCAATCCCGACCTACTACAATTTTCTTGTCTTCCACGTTGCCATCACTTTGGCAACTAGGACAGAAAGGGTGAGAGAGAGAGGATTTTTTTAAACTGTCTTCGGATGGGCTATTTACATCTTCCAACCTGGTACTTTTCCTTGAACTCCAAGAGAGCACCGAGACAGACTGCAGCGTGACTCTTGTATCCCACATGCACGAATACATTTACACTTCAGCAGCTGCTTGTGCTGGGAGGAAGCTACAAGTTCCCATGTGCTTTGTGGGCTCATCCAGGATTTTTGCATGTTAGAAACTCAAGAGCCTCTGGGTCTGCAAGTGAGGTAGCTCCCTGCTGTGTCCCAGAAGAACAGTTGTTTGAGGATTTTGTCTTGTTTGTAGATGCAGCATCTTCATGATCAGAGCTTTGTAACTCCCCTAGGAGGAAGTAACGTTCCAGACCTGCTGGATGGGGCTTGGATGACACACGTGGGGCTGTAGGTTGAAAATACTCAGAACTCAACCAGGAACTCTCCTCTATTCCAAGACTCAAATACAGTTAGATGAAGAACCTTCAGGCCCACCCCAACCTTCTGTGCCCTCAACACCTACAAGAAAGCAGTGGTAGACTGGAGGCCTACAAGACGCCGAGTCAGTGTCCAGCCTGTGCCATGTAGTACGCATGGACACAAAAACAGAGACATTTTGAAAGAGTTTCAGCACCAAAGGTTAAAGAAAAGATATTTACATTTAACTAGGAAGTACACATTCTATTTTCCCAGAATTCCAACAATAAAGGCTTTATTTCTGAAGCATTTGAAGATGGCACCATCTTTACTTAATATTTGCAACAGTAGGAAAAATAAACAAAACAAAAAGCATCTCGATTGGCTAGAATTTCTCCCAAAATATGCAATGCACTTTGAAAACCAAAAAGCCTAGAGAAAGAGGCGTATCAGTCTGTTTTAAAAGGATTGTTTTTATATTTGCTTAAGTAAAAGGAGCCAGACAAGACATTTACTCCACCAGATCACCTCTTGCGTCTCCTCCTGGATGCCAGTTTATCTGTTTATCAGCATCTTTCCATCTATCCAGGGGTCCAGCTGAACTCTTAATTTTGCATTGTGTGACCTTAAAACCAATTGCTAAAACAATGAAACAAAGAAAGGCTCCAAGTCAGCTTAAGGTTAATTTCTCTCAAGAGATTCCTGGCTTTTCTTCTCTTGGTGCCTTTCTGCTCTCACTTCCTAGTTGTTCTGTTTTCCTCCAGCCTAACCCCAACTTGGTCCTCTCCACCGGGGAATTCCTGGGAGTGTCAGGACCCATGGACAAGCTCTTTTAAGAACGTTAATACCAATGACACAAGCCATTGAGGTCAAGGCCACCAAGCAAAGAAATCTGTCAGCCTGGATTCGCTTTCCAGCACCTGGAAGGTAGGACTTATTTATAAATATAAATAGACAGCAAAAATGTCTGGCCCCTCACAGGTCCCTGATGTCTGAGAAGGCTCATATGGTTCCAGACCAAACCCAGCTGTCCTCCAAAACTAGCAGCCAACTTCTTCTTCTTCTTCTTCTTTTTCTTTTTCTTTTTCTTTTTCTTTTTCTTTTTCTTTTTCTTTTTCTTTTTCTTTTTCTTCTTCTTCTTCTTCTTCTTCTTCTTGTTCTTCTTTTTGGAACTGAAGTCAACGAAGGAAGCTTGTTTCATTCTGAATCAAAATCCATGCTTGTATGGACATACACCTTCTCCCATGGATTTCCACTCATTTAACCAAATCCTTAGAAACTTATAACAAGAGACAAATGTGTCACAGTATCTTCTAGAAGTCACTTATCAAGGATTTCCATGAGCCTTCTCTAGGGAATAATCCTGTCCTTCTAATATACTACCAGCTGCCACCTGAGGTGCACACTTTCTCTGCGTGAGGGCACCACCTCTGCCTCCCAGACCTGGCAGGATTTCTTTCCCACAGCAAAAGAGACTACAAAACCAAATCAGAATTTTTTTAAACACAGCCTACATTTCAGAAGGGCATTTTGAATTTCATTTGTTAAACCCTGACTTATAGGAGACAAGATTTAAGTTACATATAAATACTAGTTGCCAAATTTAGAAGTTAAATGTCCCCAGGTGTAATTCACTTTGATCAAGGAATGAAAATTATAAAATCTTCACATAGACCCTATTCTAGGGGCTCTTTAGAGTAGGTCACCTTGTGCCACAATGATTTCTGACCCAGGGAAGCTTGCAGTACCATAGTACTCAGACTCTTCTTTCAAATATCTCAAGTAATGGGATACGCACACACACATACGCTACATATCCTTGGGAAATGGAACTCATGTTATATAAGGTAATACAATTAGATAGAGCCTTCTTCTTCCACTATCTATCCTTCCAACTCTCCACTCCACTTCCTAATTATATCACTTCCTGTTACAAACATCCTTGCCTGGGATCTAGCACAGCCGGAACCAGTCGCCTATTACCATCCCCCCACCAGCTCTTCCTGTTGGCTCCTTAATCTTCCTCTGATTCAATCCCCTTGGCCCTGCTCATCCCCAGGGAATCTCTCTCCCAGGCTTTCTCTGAATTCCCTCAAGTTCTCTGCCCGTAAACTGAATTTTACCAAGTCAAAATGATAGTCCAGGTGCTTGCTCACTGAGGAGCCAAGAGGCCAGCTGTCCCCTCCTGTCACTGTTGCTCGGTGACTCAGAGTATGAGCCTCAAAATAGGTCTGTCCTTTTATCCTACCTTCTCTCCTTACAGCCTGGCCCCTCACTAGCCATCCGCTGTCACCCCAGCTTTTCTTTGGCATCCTTGCTTTCCAGGTTTCTCTGCTTCTTCAAGTATACGTGTTTCAGATCATTTTCTTTCACGTTTGAGTAGGCCACTCCCAGAACGAATGTCTTCTTCTCACTGTGGTTTGGAAACTGCACCTCAATCTACATGAACTTTTCTACCTCTTGGTAAGCTTTCCATTCTGAAAACCATGTGCAATTTTAGGCTCTGTTAACATGTATAACCATTTTCCAGAGAAAATAACTCATCAAGCCACGTAGGCGCTGCCTCAGAAAAGATCAACTGGGCTAAGGAAGGTCTTCATGAGACTTCATTGATTGAGCATTCTGTTTTTTCCCTCTTCCTCCCCAAGGATTTGTTCTACTGTCTCTTTTTAGAGCTCTGCTATGACAGGTGACAGGAAATGTGTCCACAGGGACTCAAGAGCCCTGCCCTTCACCAGGATAATGCTGGAGCGTACACTGTGCCCTGGCAAAGTCCAAGAGGCACTTAGGGCGGGAACTCTCAGGCCCACAGCACTAATCCTCACAGCTCCAGGGGAAAAGAACATTCCTATTTTAACAGGCCTTACAATGGTGTCTTTGCCTGAGTCCTAGTCACTGCCCTTTTTTAAATTTATGGAAGATATCTGCTTCTCGGCCATTAGCTGTGCATGCTTTGTTCTGCTCAGCCTCAATAACCAACTGGCTTACCATTAATCGTAAAGGAAGCTAGTGAAGCAATAGTAACCAAGAAAGCTGTGGAATGACCACAAGACAGAGGCAAAATGAAGAGGCATATGAGATCTAAAAATAAGCCACTACCCACATCCTATTTCCTCTAACATACATAGACAGGTACCAAGAAGTTAAAACCACCCACGGTTCCAAAGAATTAATAAAGGACACTGCAGTAACCACAACCCATTCTGGCACAAAGAAGTATCCGTTTAGTTGGTAATGTTCTCAGCAAGAAGCATATTTCATTGCAAAGTTATTCATCACTGAGACTGTAGAGCCCCCAGAGGTTTCCACATCAGCCATTGCAGAGACTGGAACTGACGGTCACATCACACACATGGCGCTTGCTGACCACTAGGTAAACCATTGCAAGGTTAGTGTGGGATCTTCCACAGAATGTCAGATTAAAAAAAAAAATCAGGCACTTCTTCCTCAGAAGAAAGTTAGTGATCAAAGGATTTAGTGTCTCAACATTAATAATGATAATAACAGCTAATATTGATTGTACATCATTAACTCATTTAATCTTTATTAACACCACCTGAAATATGAGGAAACAGGCTGGCAGAGACATGTCACTTGATCAGAACTGCACTATTCTTAAGTGCTAGCATTTAGATTCAAATTCAGATTTTCCTAGCTACTCACCTCATGAATATAATCGCACGTCTCAACTGTTGCTTATAATCCAAAATTTGAATGCTAAGGATTTTAAGCTTTATTTTAATAGCAAATTTTCTTTCCCCCAGCTAGTCAAACTGAGTTTTCACACACTGAGGTGACTCCAGCTAGCCCCAGTTTGTACTCAGTCCTTACACTTCCGTATTTAGTATCACACACTGGGTGGGGCTCAGCGATGACTAAAGGTATCTGGTCCAGGAAATAAACACCCGAGTTCCATTTTGTTCTTTTTCCTTTAAGAAAAACAGTGGCTTGATCTGAATGGAATGATCCTGGCCCCAAATTATGAGCTCCCAGTTCTTTGGGACTCTGTTGGCATTTGTTGTCCCTTTGCTAGGCCTACTGCAGACAATGTACTACAGACTAGGTGGGCTTAAACATGGAAAGTTCACTTTGTTGTGTCTGGAGGCCAATAGATACTCTTTGTGAGTAAACTGCCTGTTCATTTTGTTTGCCCACTTTTCAATAGGATCCTTTATTTTGGTAGGCTTACTTTTCTTCAGGTGCCTGTATATTCTAGTAATGAGCTTCCTATCTGAGATGTTGGTGGTGAATATTTTCTCCCAGTCTGTTGGTTCTCTTTTTACAATGTTGATAGTGTCCTTTGTTGTGCAGAAACTTTTTAATTTGACAAGATCCCATTTGTTAATAATGGGGATAATTTCTTTTGCTCTTGGTGTCTTGTCAAGGAAGTCTTTGCCTACCCCTATGTCTTTTAGATATTTGCCTAATTTGTCTTCTAGGAGGTTCAGTGTTTTGCTTTTAACGTCTAGGTTTTTGATCCACTGATTTGACTTTGGTGCATGGTGATAGGGGTGTGACTAACTTTGTTCTTCTGCATGTGGATGACCAGTTTTCCCAGCACCATTTGTTGAACAGGCTGTCCTTTTTCCATTGTATGCATTTGGCCCCTTTGTCTAAGACTAAGTAATTGAGGGTATTTGGGTTGGTCTCTGCGTCTTCAGTTCTGTTCCATTGGTCTGTCTGTCTGTTTTTGTGCCAGTACCAGATTGTTTTTACAACTATTGTTTATAGTACAACCTGATGTCTGGAACTGTAATGCTTCCTGCCTTGGTCTTGTTGCTCAGGATTGCTTTGGCTATTCACGGTCTCTTTTGGTTCCATACGAATTTAAGAATTGTTGTTTCAAGTTCTTTGAAGAAACTTGTAGGTATTTTGAGAGGAATTGCATTGAATCTATATGTCAGTTTCAGTAGTACAGTCATTTTGACTATATTTATTTTGCCTATCCAAGAGCAGGGGATGCCTTTCCATTTTCTGATGTCTCCTATAACTTCTTTCTTGAATGTAATGTAGTTCTCTTTATATAAGTCCTTCACTTCCTTGGTTAGTTACACTCCTAGGTATTTAATTTTTTGCTGAGCTATTGAGAATGGAATTGTTTTTCTGAGTTCTTGCTCTGTAAGTTCATTAGTGTAGAGAAAAGCTATTGATTTTTTAGTGTTAATTTTGTAGCCTGTGACATGGCTAATTTTTTTTATTATTTCCAGAAGTTTCATAGTGGAATATTTGGGATCTTCCATGTAGATAATCATATCATCTGCAAATAAGGAGAGTCTTACCTTCTCCTCTCTGATACAGATTCCCTTTATTTCATTTTCTTGTCTGATTGCCATGGCCAGTGTTTCAAGGACTATTTTGAATAAGAGTGGTGAGAGTGGGCAGCCTTGTCTTGTTCCTGATTTGAGAGGGAACGATTTCAATTTTTCTCCATTTACTATGATATTTGCAGTAGGCTTAGCATATATGGCTGCTATGAGTTTTAGATAGGGCCCTTCTATACCCATTTTTCTCAGTGTTTTTATCATGTAGGGGTGCTGGATTTTGTCAAAGGCTTTTTCTGCATCAATAGAGATGATCATGTGATTTTTGTTTTCACTTTTGTTGATATGGTGTATGACACTGATTGATTTACGTATGTTGAACCAGCCTTGCATCTCAGGGATGAAGCCCACTTCCTCTTTAAAGACCCTACCTCCAAACACAGCCACATTCTGAAATGTGGCTAAAATAGTACTAGATACTGTAGGTCCCATTTGGGACCTTCAGCAGTGTGCCTGAAAGCCAGACCGAACTGCTGAAACAGTCCAAGTGTACCAGTGGACTGAAGGGCCCCCTTCTTTTCTCCCTCCTGCTGGTCACTGTTATCTCTCTTAGCAGGACCCTATCCTCTTGACTTAAAGGTAGATTAATGAAGTTACATGAGCAGGCAAAAGCAGGGAATTTATACCTAGAGCTTTAAGAACTACATAACCAGACATATCACACTTCTTTCCGTAGAAGCAGAAAGACACAAAGAAACATGTAAGTACTCACCCTTCTTAAAACGGAGGCACAGGGGTCCCTTGGCAAATATATTAGAACCCTGAGGTCAGAGACAAAGTGGTCTTTCACAAAGAAAAGCACTGTCGTCCAACCAAAGGAGCATCAGGACATGATTGGAAGGATACTCACATATCTAGTCCCAGGGAGAAAGGCACCCTTCTGACAGTCTGCTACAACAAACAGCCCTCTGCTTAGTCTGGCATCTTTCCATAAAGGATCTGGCTCTGTCATTCTGCCCTAGGTCCTTCTATTTGTCCAGAGTGACTCTGAGCATCTCTCCTGGAACTTTCTATACTTCAGGAAACTAAGAAAATAAAATTATTCAGCCCATTAAGTATTGACTTTAAAAATAAATAATGATTGAGATAAATTTATACATTTGCTGACCCACTGAGGAGGCAGAGATACATTGATGTGGAGTTTGAGGCATTTTGAAAACCAAGCAAGCCCCAGGGATTTAGGTGGGTCCCTTTGATATGTTCAGTAGCTTAGGCTATCTTAAGACTAGTACCGCGATCTTACTTGCTTTGCTTGGGAGCCTTCAGCTACATCAAAACCTCAGGAAGGATGAAGACACACTGGGATCTAGAATCAGGAGCAGATATGGGGCTAGTGAGCTACTGTCCATCCAGGAATATGTCCCTGCTAAAACTCTAATTCTGGAATAACCTGCCTTAGAAGACACAGGTTATCAGAAGGCACCGATTTAGATTCAAGAAGTAGGCCACAAGTTTGGATAAACAAAATAAATATAGAAACAGAGAAAAGAAATACAAGGTACAAAATTGGTACAATAGAACCTGGACTGTCCCAGTCCCTATCAGTAACACTTATGAATATGTTTCTCACTGTAGACTTGATATATGGCTCAGTAGACAGAATTCCTTTAAAACAGCAATTCTAGAAAGTAAAAGAATATGCTGGGGATGCAGAGATGAGTCACACCAAAGCCACCATTGAGCAGCAACACACCCCTTTCGTCAAGGCAGAAATGAGTCCACATTAGCCACAGCTTCCATGATCTCATTAGCAAAGATATTAAGAATCTGCTGTTCCTCTAGGAGGGAAAATTGGAACAAGGCCACAATTCATTTCACCCAGAGCATTTCAGTTTGATTGGTTGGATAGGCATGGGGCGAAAAGGAAGTCTATCTCCTGTGGTGGTTTGCCTTAATCTTATTGGGATGATACTTGTTTGATGGGAATGAGATGTGTCCTGAGGTAGGCTAATTCCAGAAAATATCTAAATGTTGACATCCTAATGACCTGGAGAATACATGTAACATTTTCATTTCAAATCATCAGATGAATCAAAAAACAATTACAGGCCTCTACAAACTAAGAGCTCACTGTAGATCTGGCTTAGCGCATGGATGGCTTCAGTACTCAAATGATAGGACTGAGACGTGGCTCTTCCTCTTCCTGCTCCTCATCTTCTTCTCTTTCTTCTTTTAATTATCTCTTCTTTCTCCAATCTCTAGTTCCATATGGTTGTATCATAACTGACACTACAGACACCTCAGCCTGTCAGAGGACAGGCCTTTCCTATATAGGATTCCTATTACTGGTAAAAGTCTCAGAGCATTTGATGTTCACTCCCAAGCCTATACACTAGCCTTGGATCATGAACAGTCAAGGGATAGAATCAGATGAACACCAAAGCCACATTGACTGAACTAGAAAGAGAAAATCAGGCTACTGTACCAAGAAAAGAAAAAGTGAACAGAGGCTTTCGGGAACAAGAAGCACCCACTACAATGAGTGGTATGTATAAAAATCTTTTATCTTAGCTTGGATTTCCCTCCAGAAAACAGCCTGACAGAGAATTATGCATGTGTCATGTACATACAGAAGTGAATCAGGAAATGAACTAAAATAAGGAAGAAGGAAAAAAAATCAAAGCAAGAATATATGTACAGAATCACGGAACCAGGAAGGGTATATTTATGGGGCAGTTTCCACACTTGGTTGGTCAAGGCTTGCCCACAGATGTGAGTTTCCACTTCCAGATTTACATATGCAAGAGAATGGCCAACTGGGGTCTTGATAATGTCTCATACCACAAAGTCAGAAAACCCCAGAAGCACCAAAAGGGAGAAAGATGGTATACATGATTTCCATGGCAACAGGCAGGGTCAAAAGCAGGAAAAGAAGACATGAGGCAGAACACAAGTGTTGTTGGACATGATTTTCCTCTTATATCCTTGAAAAGCTCTGCATATTGTTTCTGATTAACTTTTAAACAAGAATAAGTACAAATATCATAGGTATCGACATGTGATGAATGGTAAGGAAAAACTTGAGCTTCAATCTTTACTCAGCCACCAGCGGAAGGATTTAGTCAATTAATCTATCATCAGTAAAACACAGTGTCAATATGCTTATTACATATGACTGTTAGGAGTCCTTTTAGCATGTAAAATCACTGTCACCGTACTAAAAATGTTCTTTTCATTTCCACTATTCTTAAAATATTTTAACTTGGGCATACAAACTAAATGGATTTTTATAACTAGATTTCATAACTATTTTAACTTCCAATCAGCTTGTGAAGGTTGCAATTCCTGATGTTTAAAACAACGCATCTGTGCTGGGGATGAAGGTCCCTGAGTGAGATGGTCCTGATGATTCAGCAAGGCCCTGAAGTTGATCCCGTCACCACACACATACCCAGAACTTCACACTTGTTGCAGAACAAAATGGCACACCACACCAACAGGAGAGTTGCAAAATGTTATTGAAATTACTCTGGGAGTCACTATCAGGATATCCTCCAAATTCAAATCTTCTAAAAAATGTATCACCCATCATATCTTAAAATCTAGTTAATCTAAATCAAGGGGTGGGTTGTTTTGTACCCAATCACATAGTAATTCAAGAATTTAGAGAACTATATATACAATGTACTTGTTATCAATTGCAGCAGCTTCAGTGCCTATGCATTTGCTTTCCAGGGTTTCACATCAATCCCAGAGCCTTTCTGCTTGTCTTCTGTGAGGTTTTTCTCACAGTTCACACAAGCCCGGGTGCTGAACATCACCATACCAGCCTCACTATCCTCAGACTGTGGAAAGACGTGTATACAGCCGTCTCCTCTTTAATTTTCTCCTTCATCCTGGCTTTAATCCTAAAAGGATTCACATATTTTCAGCACAAAACCAAACTATCTCTGGGTGAGGCTGGACAGAAATGGCTCATACCAGATTCCTGTGAGACTCTTGAACATTCAAGTCCCCTTTGATTCCTCAAAGACCCTCACCTCTATGTCAAATTACATCATTAGATGCATCTAGGGCTCATTGCCTAAAAGCAACTCGTTGCAAATGAATATCTACAAGTGTTTTGGAAAATATTTAAAGTCCCTCTAAGCTACTAACCTCATCCATCTTCAAAAAAGGGGACTTCATGGATGTCATACCACTTACACCCTAAGTTAGACTTCTACAAGTACTCTCAAATGGAATGAAAGTCCATCCAGTTGTTCCTCCATCACATATAGTGGATAAATAAGTTTTTTCATAGAAGGGGGAAGAGTGACTTACCAAAGATCTACTAAAAGACTGCAAGGTTTAGGAAAAGAGAAATAATAAAGGTGATTAAAAATTTTTTGAGCAAAATCATAACTGGAACAAACTTTTAAGATAAGGATCAAATTCTAGTGTATGAGAGGGAGAGAGAGAGTGACTCAGACAGGTCATATACAGGAAAGCAATTAGAGACTGGGGTGGACTAAAGAGCACATGTGTTTCCAGCAACTGCTATGCCACATGCATGTCCTGGTCTAGCATTTCTAAGCTTGCCTTCAGCATGGCTAACTGTGTGTGACAGCTCAAATCTCCAAGAGAGAAATGATCATTGGTCAGTCTGGCCTAGGTGCCAGCTCTCCTGGGAGTAGATGTCCACTCATAGTCCAACCACCTGACGGAACTGAGGAGGGCCAGGTCACATGATCTACTATCTGCACCAGAAACACTCAGGAAAAGAAAAGCTGAATTCTAAAAATGGAACTGGAGACATGTCTGATGCAGTAAGGCCTGCCCTTATAGACCTAAGGAGCACACTGTAGCCTTAGAACAGCCATGCAATGAGCTCTGCTGAGAAGGGGACTCATTGCCACAATTTCCCTATGTGCAGAGAGTGGCTATATTTACCTCTGATCCTGCATTGTTTGTTTGAGCAAAGGTGAGGTCAGAAAGTAAATAAGGAGGCTCCTCCTTGCTTCTCTATGCTGCTATTAAGGCTGAGTATGCTCGGCCATAGAGGGAGCCGCATGAGAACTGTGATTAACGATGCCTCCCAAACCAGGCCGTGTTGGCAAAATGCTATCACCACAGTGAGAATACGAGGCCTGCACTTGGACTCCAGTATTCCCTTCAAATATGGATGAGTGCTGAGTGTCTTTCTTCAGGGAGAAAGAAAAGACAATGTCCACAGAAAGTAATGAAACCATGAATACCTAATATACTGCAGAATCATTTGTAGACTCTCAGCTTGGGAAATTGAGGGTGAGACGCCCTGAGCTCAGTAACTTTGATCCAGAGGAATGATGGAGCAACCTTTGGTGGTCTGTCCGCCAGAGACAGTATAATCAGCACCTCACTTCACAGATGAAGAAACTGAAGCCCAGAGGGGTTCATGGTGGCTCCTAGCAGAACCCACTTTTATTCCCATCCAGGCCTCTTTAAATGCATCCAGCAGACTCTGGAAGAAGCAGAAAGTATATAACACTTAACTCTAAAAGTCACATCTTCCTGTAGCACACACTCAAACAGGAGACACTGTCCCCTGTCAAAAGTAGATGGTGCCTTGAAATAATGATTGAAAGGCAAATCCTCCTTGAAGTGACAGGGCCTATTTATAATTATAGCATTAGTATTGATGCTGCTTAATTAAAAAGCATGAAAATGACCTTACTGTGTTGTGAAACCTTTATTAAAAATCTTGGCAGAAGAGACACTTTCTGGCCAAGCTATTTTCAGATACCTACCCTTTACGAAATGGTTCCCTTTAGTCTCTAATTCCTTACACTGATTCTTTGACCACTGGTGATGTTATCAAAATCTCTGAAAATCAACAAGCCAAAAGCACATCCCTCAAACATGAGCAGATAAGATCGCCCTAGCTCTAGTCTAATCAGCTAGGGTTGAAGGCAGAGGAACCAGTTCTAGAACCTGCTGTTTACCTGGCAGGAACTTGGGAAAGGGACACTATAAGTGGTTCCATGACCATTGGCTTGCCCCTCTCATTGTGTACTAAAGGAAACTGGGGTTTAGAGAAGACAAATGAGTGTTGTGGGTCACTACTCAATGATGGGAGAGTTAGGACACAGCATACCCCAGAATCAGAACTAGATGATCACCCCTCCAGAAGCTGAGCAGCTCAGTCACCTGAAAAAGACACAGAATTTCAAAATTACAAATACCATTGCCTATTACTTCTCTGACTGTGCTTCTGAAATACCAGCTCCTTAGATACTTGGTTAATAAACAGGGAAGTAGAAGAAGGAGGGAGGAAAGGAAGGAAGGAAGGAAGGGTCAGTCCAACATGGACAAATAAGCATGAAAAACACTATGTACCATATTTCCTTCTGAGGATCCACATCACACACATGAGAATCTGAGAAGCTCAGCAGTAAAAATATCTGTTTAACTCAAAACTCCTTTTCTAAGTCACATCTATTACCATCCTGCAAGCCTCATGTTCTAGGAAACATACGTTGGGACATGCTGACCTAGTGAGAAAAGAAATGAATTTCAAAATAATTGGGCTGGAAAGTAAAGAAATTGAAAAAGCCCAGCTCGTGTCAAGCGAAAGTCCAGGAAAGGCACCATGTCATCTTCATTTTCTTCCCCTGGCTCTTTCCTCTTGGGACTGGGAAAGGAGTGGAGGGTAGCAGTGTCCTTGAGTAACGAAGTAAGGACAGTGCCTTTTCTTCTTTAGTTTACCACTAAAGGTTTGTGGAGAAGAGTCAAAACACAGTCCTGCCTCTGTCACTTTTCTCTGTGACTATTTAAATCCCTCCACAGAATATAAAGCTTAGAACAGAAGTCCACATATTTATAATCTCTTTACAATGAACTACCATGATCTGCCCCCTCAAAGCTGGCAAAGTTACAGTCCTACCTCAGAAACTGTGAGGAAATCAAATTTGGCCTTTAAATAAACTAATTTGAAATGTTTAAAAAAAATATTAAAGACTTTAAAAAAGGAATAAGGGACTTGAATATCCTAAAGTGTGAAAACGCCACATTTTCTATATTCAAATGATTCAAAATAGATGAACAGAATGCTTCCAAACTTTCTAAAAATATGCATCTTCAGGCGATTAAAAAAAAACCAACCTAAAGGGCCATTTATTTCAAGCACCTAGAAGCCCGATTTAGCACATCAATGAGCCCCACAGCTGACTGAATCTGGGAGGCCAGAGCTGAAGAAAGGTCATTCATATGTTTCCCTCACCCCATAATGATATGTTTGGCGGGGTTAATTTTAGATCTGTCGGAAGCTTTTGATTCAGTTAACCATAAGGTGTTGGTGACAAGTCTGTGGTCAACAGCAGGCGTGGGCTGAGCTCCTTTTGAAGTCAGGTGGTGAGTTCATTCCTTGAAGGAGGGTGTTGGTAGGTAGTCACGGGAACCACTCACACCCACATGTGTCTCCTGGGAGGTCTTTCCTCCCATCCTGCTGCCTATTGGTGGGCAGGAGACACTGCGGACCATCAGAGGAAGCAGCATCTTCTTGCTGATATCCATCCCATTGTCACTTTCCTACTAATCCATTCAAAACTGTCTTACCCTGTCACTTGGTTTGCAGCTATTTTTGTTCAGGCAGGAAGTAACTGGCATCATGTCAACCCGAATAGGCGGAGGTTGTGATCTTCGGCCAAAGGAAATGCTTTAAGGATGTCAGAGATGGATTTGTTTCATAGCTATTCCAGGATAGAGGCTTATTGACTGGTCTGTTAACAGGTGCTTGAGTGTGAGCAAGAAGAGACTTCTTTTTTACATAAATTCAGAGACACAGATCCCACACTAACTTCTATCAAAAGCTATTCCTCTGGGTCATACATTTCACCTAATAAAACCCTCCTTTTTCTCTACTTTGCTAGATATCACAAGCGTTTTCATTGCTCTAATTTTTTTAGGTTTGTAAGTTTTGGACCCACCAACTGAGATCCTTTTTACCTTTCAAGTCTTCCACCAGGACTGGGTTTGCTTTGGTGCATTGCTCTCTCTGTGCTCTGTAACACTAACTACAGCAAAGAAAACAACAATATTCTACTGAAGAACCGATCAACCAAACTGAATGAGGAAATGTCTTTAATACTGTCTCTTCCTCAATTTCAACAAATCATAATGCTACAAGGGCTAATCCACTGCTACCTTTTTATTTTACAGAATGAGAAAGCAAGCTTAAATTTCCTTAATGCACATAGTAATTCAACAGAACTAGGAAATTTCCACGAAGCAATGAATCTACTACTATCTTTGCAAACTTTATCAATCATTTACATTCCCAACCATGGGTCAAAAGGAGTAGCAAACAGCAAGAAGTATGGAAAAGAGCCAAATGAAGAGTGAAAAAATTAAATGAGAAAAGGAAAGTTTTGCTAATTATAATCACAGTTTTCTTCCTAGGTGTTTCTTGTGTTCCCTTTGGCCTGACGACACAAATCAGGTATCAGTCTCACTAGATAGCTTTGGTGACCCACACCCAAGGGACAAAAAGAGGAGGAGTCGAGTGTATCTATGTGAGCTTTGGGACGACAGATGTTTCAATGGCCACTATTAAAACCATGGATTTTAAAGTGTTCATCTTATTCATTTGTCAGTCATCCACTGGCCATCTGCCATGTGTGAAGATCTCTGCTGCTCACCCTCAGACACGTGACTGTGAGAGTCGTGCCCCCAGAAATTTGTACTTTATATGAGAAAAGAAAAATTCTAAGTTGCAGAAATTTTAAACCTATGACATGGCACACCAACAATTATAACACAGAGAGGAATTAGAGATGCTTTGAGAGTAGGTCAACCTGAGTACTATGGGTGTCTAAAGAAGATCGATGTCCCTTGGAAGCTACAAAAGTCCAAGGAACTCTTATCAAAGACACGACATCTCGAGCTAAGGCCTAAAGGAGAGAAAGAACTTAAACACGGAAAGAGTGTGCCAAGAGCTCAACATTCTGCAAAAAGGAAATGACATAGTGCTTAAAAGTAGAAGGTCTGTTTGGCAAATAGTAGGTAGACCAGTCTGGCTAATGCATAGGGTAGACAGATGAAGGACACCTGGCTGGAATTTGGCCACACTGTAGAGCATAAGAAACAGAGAGCTATAAGGTGTGGTCTGAACTCCCCAGGTGATGGGCAGCTATTGAAATTTCTTTAGAAGGCCCCAGTGAGGTAGGGACCAGAGATGAGAGATACCAGAAGAAGACATCAGCTTCTTTTCACACAATGATCCAAGAAAAAGATGGAGAGGCGGTGAGAACGGCAAGGCAGATGCAGGAATAATTTGGTATGAAGGTTGAAGGAGCATTCCTGGAACGCTTGGGATGAAAATAAAATTCTACCATTGACATGGAAAATGGGAGACTTAGAACTCATCCTTTAGATAATGCCACTGTTGCTTAATATTATTGAGTGAATAATTTCATTTGTTGAGGGTTGAGAATGTTTCACTCACTATAGGTTTTTTTTAATTGTACTGCCTCTTCTGTAAAGAATAAAGAGTAGAAAAACCAGAGTAAACAGAAAAACAGACTTCCTACATATATCATATATCTTATAGTACATTTCTAATCCTTTTTCCCAGCACATAGATGAACCCATAGTTGATGTATGTAGAGGAGACATTCCATCACAAACTAATCAAGTCAACCCCATGCCCTTCTTACAGTAAACATATACTCATATCCCTGTTCATTCTTATGTAAGATTGCTTCTTAAAATTGACATTATTGAAGTGGTAGCAACTTGCCTATTAAAGGACCTTTCTGAATAGTGAGTTTACTCTGCATGTGACATTCCTTTCCAAGCAGCTCTCATCACCTCGTGAAACGCTAAGGAATTGGGGACAGCGGTAGGAGGTGTGGCTTGGGATAATAAGCGTGCTTAGAATGTGCAAGGCCCTGGATTCTTTCCTCAGCCAAAGACAACTACAAAAAGAATCAGACACACTGCTGACCATCCTCCCCAAACGCTCCCAGCTGACCAGCTAGAAGCTACCTAACTCTTTGTCACTCTCACAGAACTCTCCACTTAATTCTGATTTTTTTTCTTTGTGCACTTGTTTCTTCTTCCTTTTTCCCTTCCTCTTTACTCTCGGAACTTAGCAAAACTTGGAACACTTGGAATATGCCCAACTCTGGACCCAATGATGTAAATATGAAGACAAAAGGCAATGATCCTTTGCTTTGTATAAATATTAATGTAACTAATCTGCTACTTCCTTGTGGAATGCCTTCCCTTAAGAGAGACACCATCTCCACATAAGCCAAGGGTCATCTGCACACTAGGACTCCACCCATAGTGGTTACACCTGTGGGATTCGGTCCTAACATTATCGTGTGCTAAGTCTCCAGGGCAAATCTAGCAAGTTATTTAAACTCAGTGAGCCTCAGTTTTTCCCTTCTGTAAAGCAGAAATGATCGCACTAAGTACTTACCACAGGGCATCTGGGTAAGCATTAGCAGGACAGACGTGCTTTACACTAAAAAGCGCTGGATAAAACTAGTCATTAATCCACCTTGTGATGAAACTGGAAATGACTTCTGGTGGCTCTAAGGGTGACTGTCCTTTTAGCAAGAATTAAAGACTCACGGATACCTCTCAGAAAGTCCTAGGAAGCAATGCCCGTCTCCACTTGCACATCACAGGAGCAATTTGTCTTCAGTCTGTAGGTCAGGTTTTGTTTTATTTCTTTCATTTTCTCATCTAGAAAATTTTCATCTGCTCCCGATGTTTATTCTCTATTTAAAGACACAGCTCTCTGTTTGTGAAGCCATCAGTTTGCTGCCAAAGTTGTCACCGCCGAGGGCTGAGGCCCCAGTGGCCTGGCATTCAGCAAGCAGTGGATGGAAACCACTACCACTCCATGCAGAGGGTCTCTGGCATGCACAGCACGGTACTGTTTCAAGCCCTGAGAAGGAATGTGTCAGAGCCATAGAAGACGACCAATGCAGACACGTGTCCCTCATTCAACTGTGCAGAGCAATTAAAAAGAAAATGAAGGAAAGTCTTTGGAACCATATGAAGTGATAGCTGGAGCCGGGGGAAGGGACAGGGAGGGGGTAGGAGGGTAGAAGACGGGAAGGGATTGTGAAGTCGATGTGATACATAGATGTACGAAACACCCAAATTCATTGTAAATACTATGTATTACATTTGTATATTAATAAAAATAGTGGGGGGAAAAAGAAAATGAAGGAAAGAGTGAACTGAGATAGAAGGCTTTTATCATCAAACTCTGTGCATCTTCCCTCATTCTGCAACACTCTGTCAGGATTCGGAGGAATTGGTGGCCATCTTCAACGTGTCTATAGAACACAATCTAGAGCTGGACTCTGGTTCCTGGTTGCCAGGCAGGCTATGCCCCCACAAGGTCAGCATGGATAACCACTCACGCAAAAGAGGCAGGAGATAGGGTAACAGGGAGCTTCGGGTACACTTTATACCTACTTCTGCAAACCAGAGTAGGTCATACCTAATGAAGTTTTCAAGGTGATTCTGCCTATGTTCAGAGCACCCCACCCCCAGCTTCCTTCTGGGCATTTTCATCCTAGTTACCCCAACATTCCAGGAAAGGCACAGTCTCCTTCAAACATTATGCCCTCTTCACAAACATTATCTGCAGGGACCAATTTGGCTTTAGAAATGACATCACCACCTTGCTGCAGATTATGGACCTGAGCGACAGTTTCCCCCAGGGACAGAGGTGATCACGGAGGCTGGAGCCCGGCGCCGCGCAAACAGGAAAGGGACAAGCCTTTTTCCTGAGTACATGCCTTTGAACCCAGCAGATCTAGGAATTCTACCCTCTTTTTATTTCTGCCTTTAAAAATGCAGATAGGAATATGAGACCGAGAAGCTTCCCGTGCCGCACAATTTATGCTAGCTCATTACCTCCTGCTAGACTCCAAGGCTTTGTAGCGGAAGTTGGCTCTGGTTTCGGAGATGGGCATTACATCATCGGCTTCTTTTAGTACATTATGTCATCCCTGCTGAGACGCATTATCTAGGGTTGGCTCAGCAGTAGCGATTTTCGTGGGCTGACTGCAGTGTTCCCAAAGAACTGCTGGGAACCACAGATTGAAATCTGAAACATTTATCTTCTAAAAAGCTGGAAAAAAAAAAAGAGGGGGAAGATGTTCACAGCAGACCCCATTTATTTTCCTTAACCCTCTCCTGTCTTGGGTCCTTTTTAGATCATACTGCTGCAAGGGCCAGCGGACAATGGGCTGAGCCTGTGCCCAGACATAATCATAATAAAGGGTGCCTCAAGTCCTGCTCTCTGTCAAGGGCTGAGGCACCTGGCACGGCAGTGATTGTGTCCCAGGATGAGACACAGTACCTAAAAGGAGCCACCTGGCCCTCTCACATTGATGACACAGAGCATACTGCTTCATTCTTGAGTTAAGAAAAGCCCATGAGAACGAAGCCATATGCACACGCGTACACCTTCCCAGCCTCCTGACTGTGCTGGGGCACAAGGACGAATTCCAGAAGATTTGGATTAGAAACCATTTTTATGCTGGAAACTGAGCTGATATTATCTCTTCTCACTTCAACCATGAAATTAGAAGCCTGTTTTGTATCTCTCCGTCCTAGGCAGGATTAGAAACCATCGCGCAGAGGGAATAGAAAAACGCTTTTAGGATAAAGCAAAGATATTCCCAAACCCCAGAGAATCCCAATACCTTTCTCCTCACAAAAGCATAATTACGGGGAGAAACAGTCTCTAAATACCGACAGGAAATGGGATACATTCAACCATGACTAAATTACAATTTCTCGCTTATACATCAACTAATGAGATTCACTGGGTGGGGAATAAGTGCTAAGGGGGACACTAAAAGAAAATGTATGATACTCTCTCCCCCTTCCTACCTGCCTTTCTTTTCTTCTTTTCAGATTTTCTTAGTGGTTGGACACATCTCTGCTCCAAATTGCTTTTTGCAGAGCGAACAACCTCACAATTAATCTGCAGGTAAGTGAAAGTAGCACGTGGCCGGGCCCAAGAGCCTTGTTCCTGTTTCTACCCTCAGTGATTTTTATACCACGTTCTGGGCTTGTGTGTTCCCTCCCATTCTCCTCAGATCATGGTGCAATATGGGAGGCTTCATTCATTCTTTGACTCCATCCAGGGCAAGGCCATATGAGCAGGCCAAGTGCCTGGCCCCACATTCATGATCTGGAAGCCACCTGGGTGGCACTGGGCAGGTAACTGATATCCACCTCGCCTGTTTCACGACTGTTGCCATTTGATCCTTATCTCCTGATGGTGTGGCCCACAGAGGCCCCGAGGCTTTCAGGTGCATGCTGCTCTGTAAAACATTGTTACACAGCTAAAAGCACTTGCAAAACTCATCTCACCCGTCTCCTTGCTTTCCTTTGTCCCTTCATCTCCACCGCTGCCCCTGACTCTAGGAATTTTATGATTTGAAGGCCAAAATGCTTTAAATCTTAACAACTGCATGTGCCACGCGGGATACTGAAAGGAAACTATATATACCCTACTTGACTTGTTCCAAGCTTTTATTGCAGGCAAAGTAATTGCCACAGCATTTAAAATCTCCACTGAAAAGCAAGTGGCCTTCAACATGTTAAGCCAATTTTCATGTAAGTTATAAAATATTAAATGACCATAACTTCCATCCACTGCTGAAATTACCTGGCCCAATCGCTCCCTTTCCCTTTGCAGAAGGCAGGAAGGCAGAATCATGAGCCCTGCAGGGTGCCCAGCAGGGTCTAGGTTTGGGCTGACTGGCTTCAGCCTCTAAAAACACCCTGAGGAAAGGGGCTAAGCATTACTTCCTTCACTTTCTCCAGCAACCCGAGCGTCCCAGTTGGCTGTACTCACTCGTTATGGTGGAACTCTAAAATGTCCCGTAGGGGATCAAAGGGTCCTCAACACAACAGTGTTCAGATGTGCGGCTTCTGGAAGACGACTGAACCACCAGGGTTCTAACTTCATCCTGGATTAATTCACTGATGGACTCAAATTTTGGCGATATTTTTAGGAGGTGACTGCAACTTGGGAATTAGGGCCTCGCTGAAGAATGCAGGGCGGGAGTATGACCTTGGGGACTACATTTTGTCCTTGCCCCCTTTCTCTCTGGGTCCTCCCCCCTCTCATTGCTTCTCAGGCACCAGAAAGTGAACAACCTCCTCTACTATGTGCTCCTGGTGCCATGGACTGGGCCTCACTTCAAGCCAAGAATAATGGATTCAGCTGACCATGGACTGAAACCTCTAAAACAGTGAGCCAAGCTAAGTCTTTCCTCCTTCAAGTTATTTTCCTCGAATACTTTGGTCACAGGGACAGAAAGCTAACACAGTACCCAATCTTGCCAAAAGGTCTCAGAGTGCCCAGAGCCCCTAATATACTCTTCACGCAGGACTATTGTGGAACGGAGCTGATGTGCCCCTAGTCCTATGATAGGACAATGGCTAGCCATGACAGCCTATGAAAGCAGCTCCTCCTGCCACCCCGCTCCAGAGCAGGGGAGGGCTCAGGCTCTGCATACAGTTTCTAAGAATAAGTGCATAAAGGAGCGGATCAGAATGCATAGCGAGAAATTACCTATTCCCTCGTGGATATCCCAAAATAAAGGCGAAGGGTAAGACAGGCCAAATCAGAATGAAGGGTCACGCTCCCAGCGCTGGCTCCTGATACTACAGTACAACCAAGCTTGGTGTTGAGGTGGGAATTCTGGTCCTGGCTTCAGTCTCCTCCAGCTGCCTTGGCACCGTCTCTAAGCTTAGGGAGTTGGCAAGAAGAGAACAAAACGCTCTGGATCTTTGAGGCTGAAGGGGGCACACCGAGGATTGGCATCACCTCATTTGCCTGCTAGCCCAAACGTTACCACCAGGACTGTCCAGAGCACTAAAAAGGAAAAAAAAAAAAAAAAAAGGCATTTGCTTTATCATGGCATTGCTATTTATCAGCAATTCCCTGACACCAGCTGTCCCCACCATTTTCTTCTCTGACCACACCCCCAGAGCCTTACTGCCAATCCTTTGGGGGCTCATGGTATCACCTAGACTGCAGAGCGCTCCCTGCTTCTCACAGAAAGCTCACACACTGCCCTGTACAGGCCTGACTACTCAAAAGTAACAAGAAACTTCTGTAAATGCAAGCTCATCATGAAGATAGAAAAAATTATATATATATATATATATATATATATATATATATATATATATATATATATCAGCTCAGACCATAAAGGCCATAGAGAAATAGCTTTATTCAGTGTGATGGTGGTGGCAGTGTTTGGGATACAGGGAGACAGGGAAGTGGGGAGGATCACAAGGTTCGCTCCTACAATGCAAGCAAGTTTCTCAATTTCTAGCAAGTTCATATTCCCTTCCCTTCTGTTTCCAGTCTGGGTTGGGCACCCCACATTTCCCATCAGAAGGCTCTTTCTCCTCAAAGGCCCCAGTTTTACTTCATTTTCCCACCATGGGCTGAAAGGTGACTTTTACTTACCCCTCAACAACAGTGCACAAGTTCACTGGCACCAAACAATAAAATTAGACAGGATCCATTTATTCTTTCAGTAAATATATACAAGGAACTATATGTCAACTATTTTACTGAATGCCAGGGATGGATCCTGTAGCTTCAGCACTTTGAGTACAAGAGGAACCTCAGAAAAGCTATGTTAATAAATATGGGGCAGAGACTTCTAGCCTTCTATCTGAATTCCTCCCCTTATTCCTGGGCAGATAGCTAGACTTCCACTACAGCTAGGCATGGCCATGTTCCTGAGTCCCAGCTGACCCAAACAACTAGCAGGTGCTAATGACATACACCAGATCCAGGTCCAGCCTGCGAGGTCCTCCTCGCTCTTTTGTCCTTCCAGTCAGCTGGGGTGGGTATCGTCACCAGCATTTGGAAGCCATGTGGTGACAGCAGTGCGTCCAATGACGCTAGTCCCTGAATACCCTTTTGGAGGGAAGCTGCCATTCTGGCCCTTTCATGTTCAAAAATGGTACAGAAGCAAGAAATAGACTTTTATGGTGGAAACTCATCACTGACTGGGTCTATACGGGCTAGTTATGTCTAGTTAACATAAACTATAAGACAGGGTGCCTAAAATTGCTGAGATGATTATATATTGAAATGAAAATATAATAACAGTATGTAGAATGGATTAGAAAACATCCTATAGTGTTATTCTATCTTTATAAGAACATGTATATATGCAAAATAAAGTTCTAGAAGAATGTGTTGCAAGGTATGGGTGCTTCTCTCTGGGTTAGTAAAGTAGGTATGGCTTACCTCCATTGTTGACATGTCAGTGATAATCGTGCTCTGGTTTCATCATGAAAAATAAAAGCTATGTTTAATATTATAAAGGAAAAGTTGTCTTGAGGTGTATACACAAAGACAGAGCATCTCAAATTGGGTAAAGATTTCCTAAGGGAAATTAGGAAAGATTTCTCAAAGTAATCATGTATTAATGACCTTTCCAACAGCAAAAAATCTATAAATTAGCTCCCGCCTGAGAAATAGATCAGTTCAATTATACAACACACCTGGTTTCCAGCCTTTACATATCCAGGCCCTATCAATGGAAATCAATTTGCAAGTAAAGATGGAGCAGATACATTTTTCACTTGTTTAAGAAAAGTACCAAGAAACTAGTCTCAGGAGCTCTTTGGGGAAGGTGACAGGAATGAAGAACAGGGAACTATTAATGTTGAGTGCAGAAAAAGGTAGCATGTTCATAGCATTTAAACATCTTTTAATATTTTTCTCTATGAATTTATCATTTCTTCAGGGTTCTAAGTCCTAGGATCTTTGATAAACATTAAGTAAGGAATTCTCTTTGATGTCATTGAAGGAAAAGAGAGATACTGAGCAGTCAGTCACTTTAAAATCACCCAGTAGAATTCTACACAGCCACAGATCCAACTAGTCATTGCATCAAACCTCCTTTCACTTGGAAAGAGGATAAATATGTTCTTCCCCTACACTGGAAGAGAAGAGATGGCTCAGAAAAAGCCACCTCTGCTCTCCTGCATATGATTTCCAAAAGTACCTAAAGAAAGGTATTATTATGCAACAAGAGTCAGAAATACAGCAAAGAATTATACGCCAAAGTCCCAGACCTTCTACCTCTACCACAAAGGCCTGGAAAGAAAGGCAGGCTATCAAATCCCCAGAGAGGAGGGAAGGCTGAGGTCCTTGTGAAACACTCTGAGATGGCAATGTGCTTATTACTAGCTTACTGCGTGCAGAGTGGCTCAGGGAACAGCAGAAAGAAGGGATTAAAGGAGGCAAAATTAGGCAAAAGAAGAGTTGAGCTATTATGCAATCACCACAAAGAGTCAGGGAACTGGCACAGCCCTCAGGAACTGGGACAACCCTTTCGAGTTGCCCTAAGTTGGCTTAGAGGCACCAAAAGTTTACATACTCCCATAGCTGCTGAAAGCCACCTCCCTCAGCCCATTCTGTGAGAGAGACTTAGCTGTGAGTCTCTACTGTACGGCACAGATCCCCGGCCAAGGCTCTTAATGTGGTCAGATGGTGGATCTGAGCTAGCGTTACCCTTCTCTTTGTCTTGGCCTATAGAACCTTGGCCAATGGGAGTCAATATCCACAAATAACACTCATCACTTTTTCTTTGTGATTGCTGATCAACTACGGCAGCAGTTCCCAATCTCTCCTGCATCAGGGACAGGTTTCATGAATGACAATTATTCTACAGCTGGGTGGTGGGGGAGGGCACTAGCCCCTCCACCTCAACTCCACCTCAGATTATGAGGCATTGGATTCTCACAAGAAGGCCACACCTAGATTGCTACATGTTCCGCTCACAGCAGGGTTTCTCCTCCTGTGGAAATGTAATGCCACCACTGGTCTGATGGGAAGCAGAACTCAAATGGTAAATGTGTGTTGTTGTGAGGGGCAGTGGTTAAGTCCAGTCAATGCTTCACACTGATCCACTGTTCCCCTCCTGCGGTGCAGCCTAGTTCCTACCAGACTACAAACTAGTACTAGTCTGTGCCTTGGGGACTGAGGACCCTCGAACTAAGATGTTAATAAAGAAGTTAATTAAGAGAGTTTAAGGCATAGAAAAACAGGATCCCAAGTGACACCAGGCAGACAAAAGGAAGCTGGTTCATGCTAGAGCGCCCTTGGAAGGGGACGGTGGAAAGCAGGTTCTCTTCCTTCTTTGTCTCTCATCCTACACCTGTCCTCATTCCATATTTTTATCCTTAGGAAGAAGAGAACGAGCCCAATCACATCACGAATTACCATCTCTCAGCCACATCTTGAGCAAGTAGCTTTTTTTCTCAGTCACAGCCTGCAACGCAAACATAATACAGATGAGAAATGAAGCAAAATTATCTGAGGTCATGATAAACAAGCAAACTGAGTTCAACTTTTTTCAAAATAAATTTTAGGTCTTTCTTTTCAAATCTTACTGTCTTATAAAACCAGGGAACTGTCTGTGGAGAGAAGAAAAAAAAATACTCTGTTTCTCCAGGAAATACCAGTGGACCACAGATCTTAATCTGCCACAGCTGGAGTGGAGGCTGGAGTCTCACTCAAGCACACGTAGGGTATGGACTTTCTTTTGTTTCCTTCTGCTGACAAACCAGTGATCCTCCTCAAACAAGGTTCAGAAGTAGCTGTTGGCAGGACTCAAAGAGAAGCCTGCCCAGCCAAGCAACTGCTCCGCCCACCTGAACGCCTGACAATGACTCCCATTGAAGGTAGGAGTCAGTCTCTAAAAATAGCCCTGAAAGCAGCCTCCTCCAGCAACTCTGCTTGTGGCTTCTCTCCTTCCATAATGATAAAATGAAGTGGGTGGTCCTGAGACTTTATCCTGGGGAAGGCAGCTTGGGGGTACTGAGACACAGGAGAACGACCTCTGTTTAGGATAGGGGGTTGGGGGAGGGCAAAGGAAACAGAAGCCTCCACTCAGGAGTTCCTCAAGCCCCACCTCCTTTCCATTTCTCCACGTCCACACTGGGATCCTCTCAAAGTAGACGGGCCACTGGAGTTAGTAAGTTGTTCCAGGACATTGGTTTACTCAGAGAAATCCTCAGAATTGTGCCTGCTCCCAATCCCCAGTGCCCCAGTGTCCCAACCTCCACCCTCCAAGTCAGGTCTCCTGCCATAAAATGCCAAATCTCACTGGGCTGGGTACACCTTCCCCATGCTTTAATACACTCTGTTCCTAACTGGGAAAATTCTAGTCTCTCTGCACGGTATTACAATACCAAATCAACACCTGTTCAGCTGGCTGTCTCTATCACTAGCCCTGAGATCGCTGATGGCCATCCTGCAGCTTCACAGGCCTTCAGACCCATCAGAGTCTCTGGCACATAGGTGATGCCCAATAAATGCCAAACTGATGAATGACTGAGAAATCACCTCAGGGTTACACTGGCAGACTGAAAGATGTCAAACGCAAAATGTGAGGAGCTGAGCCACAGCTTTACCCTGGGACTCAGGGTCTGACCCTCAAACCCTACGCAGAGCTCCAGGGCCTCGAGACAGAGCAAGTCAGTGCCATGGCCTCTGCACTCCAAGTCAACCTATGCCAAACTAGATCTGGCTGCGGTGGGAGGCAGTCCAGGAGGGAACCCAATCCTGCAGAACACAGTGACCCTCCATAGCAAAGCCCAAGGCATGCTTTGCTCCTCCGCATGCCCCAGCCTGGGGAGGAAGTCTGAGGGGCAACTCGGCTTTGCAGTCCCACAGCACCATAGCACTTTTCTCTCAAACATGGCTGACAGGGACCAGCCGCCCGTGTAGCCTGTTACCTTACAGGGTACATAGCTGTGTCCTTGTGAGCAGATGACCTATTCTCTCCCAGGACAAAGCCAAAGAGGCTGTCTTTGAGTAGAAGGTAGTTGGCTTTGTGAAAATGTCATTTTACTGTCTGCCTCAGTTCCACCCAACCAGGGTCTTGTTATCAAAAGAGGCTACTTAGCTCCTCGGAGATTAGAAACCTAGGCCATTCTCCTCTGGCCAGAAAGAGAGAAGAACCCTCACCAGAGAACCTTCAGAGGCAGAGGAATGAAACTAAGTCAAAGAAAATCAGGCTGATCTCAAATCGTATTTACTCGTGGCCAGGGGAAGGGTAATCACTTCCCCTTTGCCCTCTGTCTTACTTTGTTAAGACATATTTTCCAAAAGTTCACACGTTAGAAACTCAATCCCCTGGTTCTCATGCTACCTTTAGGAGGTAATTAGAATTAAATAAGGTCACGATTCTGGGGGCCCATGGTGGCACTAGTGGTTTTATAAGAGGAGACCTGAGCTGGCACAATTGTTCCGTTTTATCGTGTTGATCACGTCCACCAGGTCATCATGCAGCAAGCAGGCCCTCACCAGATGACAGGCTCTTGGACTTCCCAGCCTCCAGAACTACAAATAAAACAAAAAGGCTGTTCTTTATAAATTACCAATCTAGGGTATTACGTTATAGCAGCAGAAAATAAGCCATCCTAAGGTACCCGTGGGCCACCCTCCCACATGCCTCCCTGTGGCTCACTGGCCCTACCCAGCTCGTACACAGTGTTTCTATGGTCTTTTGTCTTGGCTTCTGCTTGGTGAAATGGATGGTCAAGAACTAAACGGAAGTGAAGAAAACTACTATTTATGAAGGCTGAGGCCTTGGGGCTTTCTGGCAACATCAGCGGCTCCATTTTGCTTTAATTGTTGTAAATAAACCCAAGGCCGGAGGTTCTGATTCCTTTATTTTTTAGTTTTTTAGTTGACAATAAGACACAGAAGTACAATTTTTACCACTGCGTTACAGAAAACTATCCTGAGTACACACAGATGGAAAGTGTTTCCCATCTGAGGCAAAAGTGAA
This sequence comes from Ctenodactylus gundi, assembly GCA_004027205.1. Classification (NCBI taxonomy): domain Eukaryota; kingdom Metazoa; phylum Chordata; class Mammalia; order Rodentia; family Ctenodactylidae; genus Ctenodactylus; species Ctenodactylus gundi. The sequence continues at coordinate 392,885 of PVKB01001497.1, forward strand.
CAGGGCCTTAACATGTTTTAAGTAAGCCCTATGCGCCTGCCGTAAAGTATTTCATTTTATTTAATCTCACTTGATCTTCCCAACAGGCCAATAAAGTACTACTTTCTTCAATTTATGAGGAAACCAAAGTTAAGAGAAGTTGATTGGCTCACCTGAGGAAGCGAGAGGAGGATCTCTCCAGTCCTGCTTCCCTGAGGTTGTCAGCCCTGGCAACATCCTGGAAGACTGGACTGCTACAGGTGCCCAAGTCTTATCCTCAGAGAATTTGGTCTAATCAGTCAGGAGTGAATTATAATTTTTTGTTAAGATCACTGGGCTGTATACCACGTAGCTTGGAGGGCAGCTAAGCTCCTGAGAAAGGCTCTAATTTTCCTCTCATCTTTCATCCGACTCCGGGATGTCACACCACGTGACTGTCTGATGCTTAGCTTTGTAAGCTATTCCAGTGGGTCTTAGCTGGGGTAGAAAAATAAGTCTGACATTTTTGTAGCTCAGAAACCCTGTGGGGGGGTCTATCTACAACTTATATAGCAAATTTCCTAGGTAACTAGGCTTTTTTCATGAACCTGGGAAATACCGCACAAGGTGGATGGCAATGCTTGCGTTAGGGTTTTCCTCTTGTCTGAGTGGTAGGTCTAGAGGCGACTTGCCTCCGGATGATGCCACGTATGCTTCCCAGGCACCGCAGGAAAGAAAAGAAGAGATCTGTGAGCAGTCTCCAGGGGAAATGCGGGGGCTTGTGTAAATTATTCTATGGGTAGGAAGTGCTTTGGGCTCCTTGAGGAAGAGCCCAATGTCAGTGCCTGGGGGTGCTATTAGTTTTCACACAAGTCTCAGAAGTATTTGCTCCTTAACCCACTGAGCCCATCTGAGTTACTTCCCTGTGTCCTAGAAAAAAGCAAAGTTGGAGCCCCAACTCTCCCTGTGGAGGGCCATGTAGGTTGGATCTGGTAATACCCTTCTTCTCACGGCGGACACCTCGGAGCTGGAACCCACCACCTAGCTGAATATTTGGCTTTTTTTTTTTTTTAACAAAAGCAAAGAAACCAAATTTTAAAAAATAATAATTCTAAAGTCAGGTACAAGCCATTCATATTGCACAGGTTTCTTTTATGAAACAGTTGGTTTTAAAAGAATTAGGCAATCAAGACTCCAAGTTAACAGGCGAGAAGAGTCATCACCTTAGAAACGCCCCCCCGGCCTTGGGGTCATTGTCTTCTTCCTTTTCAATTTCAGCACAAAACCAGTTGCTTTTCATAAATGAAGCCATTCCTTTGTGGGAACTCAACTTTCTGAACAAAGAATGTAAAAACAACAACCAGCTTCCCAACACCACATGAGAGTTTCGTTGTGCATCCGGCCCCATTGCAGCCTGTTGTCTGGTCGGGGCAATAGTTACTGAGTTCGAGCTTGGCCTTCTACAGTTATAAGTTCAAAATCAGAATTTTTGCATTTGTCCTTGTTTTATTTATCTAATCGAGGTGACAATTAAAATGAGTTAAAGTTGAAAAGTAGGTTAGAGTTCTAGTCCACCGGGCCAGACAAGATAAGTGGCCAGTCAGACCCTGCCCTGGTCTCTCCTGTATTCTCTAGCTGCTGTTCTCTCACCCAGTCCTGTGAGCTAAACGCCATCCACATACTAGTAACTCTCACCCCAGACCTTTCTGTTGGATTGCTGATTATTTACCCCAAGCCACTCACAACCTACCCCCAGCCCAACTGCCTCCATCCCAATATGCTACACCACCGTTCCACCGCCTCTCTGCTCCAAAGCCTCCCCGTCATCATCTTAACTTTTCACATACCCCACATCTAACTTGGCACTGATTCCAGATTTGCTTCATACTACCTCTACTTCCAAAAATAAACCATAAATTCAGCCCTTTTCCAGATTCTCCACTATTATGGACTATTTTAACTCTATGGTCACCTCTTTTCTGTTTCATCTCAAGAGCTGTGAACTGGGCTTCCTCCTCCTGCTCTTCCTGGCAGATCTCATGTGGTCTTTTTATCCACAAATACATCATCTCACAGCCCTGATTAAGACTCTTTAAACCCAAAATGCAGCTTAAACTCCTTCCCATTCTTACACAACACTACACAGTCTGACCCCACCGGGCCCCCCACTGCGTCTCCTAGGACCTCTTTCTTTCCTCATCAATTCAGTCACTCTGGCCATCCCCATTTATAGAACAGCTCAGCCTCCTTACTGACTTTGTCCCTGCACGGCAGCTTCCAGCATACACATGTTGACTGGCTGATGTTGAGAGCCAGAAGTACCAGCCGTGCTCTCCGGTCACCGTCCTGGTACTGTTCTGATAGTGGCTTTTGTTTTCCTACCAACAAGTCCATTCAAACTAGTTCAATAAAGGGATTTTTTTTGTGATGACACAATAATGTCTCTGAATCTGAGAGCAGGAGTCATGAGGCTGAGCGTTACACAAACCAAAACTGGGCCTAAGATGGCTCTGATCTGCAGCATGGACTCTGCATATCTGCTTCTACTCTGCTCCGACAGCATTTCTTCTTCGCTTGATCAGTGTTCGCTGAGAGCCAATCTGCGTGAAGCCGTGCTTACTCAGCCTCCCGGTCACTTCTTTTTCTCCATTTCATGTACACATGGCTCTGGCTGTCCGTGTTCCCCTTAGCCATTTACGTAACAATTTTGCTTCCATTCCCTCTATTAGCTGGAAAATTCTTCCAAGACTTTAGTTTATATTCTCAAGATAAAAATCCAGTTGGACCAGTTCATCTTTTATAGCTGGGTCAGACATCAGAGATCACTAATCAGCTTAGGAGCTTCGAGTCAGGGGCTGACCTCACCCACCAGCTGTGCTCTGGTATGTCGCTCAGCTTGGGCTGTGGGTGTTTTGACAGGGCCACTCCTGTCAAAAGAAGGGATGAGAGCAGAGATGTTCCCACCTCTAGGACAAGCTGCGATGCAGTGAGGGCACTAGACTGGAAGTTGAGATATACTTAGGCATTTCACTTACGATCTCCTTGCACAGTATTTGCCTAAGTCCATGAGTAATTTGGTATTACTGAACATTTCAGAACAGAAAAGTAGTATGTCAAGATCTCAGGCTTGGTAAAATTAATTTTTTTAAAAAAACATGGAATAGATTATAAAAGGAAGAGATTGGAGGTGAGAAAAAAAGGTGGCGCAGCTGCAAGACACCCAAGTGCTAAGTCATACAATTACAAATCAATACATGAACAATGAAAAGGGAAGACAGCACAGCTGGGCGTGACAATAACTGGCATGGGTTCCACATGATTTCATCAATTCCTACTATACACAATTTCCTCAATGGAGGCTCTTCTGTGATAAGCACTGCATTGAGTCTTTTATACATTTTCTCTCACTGAAATTTTTTTTAAAATTCTATAATATACATACATATGACTTTATATGTATTATAAAGACCAAAGAATTTACAACTTTCTCAAGATCACTCAACTGGAAATACATAGGATTCAAATTACGATATTAAAGCCTTAAGGCCATGAAATCTAGGTCCTGATAGGATGCTGAAAATGAGTCCTCAGGAACGTACAATGAAGTTGGTCAGCTACACAGAGCTATGTTTATTCATAAGAAGAGAAGAAACCATGGGGAAGTTCACGCCCTAAGACATGAGAAGTTCGAGGGGAGGTCTGAATGTCCAAGTGGAAAGAGTTAGGAAACAACAGAAATATGGATGTGAAGGTCAGAAGGCTTCAGAGCTGGGGTTGTTGAGGTCAGGATGTGGAAGTCACTATATAGTCTCCTATAAAATATATCCAATTCCATCTATGAGTGCAGACGTCTATGTAGGGATAAGTGATAGTATCGAAAGTAGCCAACAAAGAGCAGGCTCTTAATGAAAGATATTGCTCTTATAGAACAAGACTCTGTCTCAAATATATCACTCTTGACTTACCAAGTCTATTACTGTAGTTAGTCAGCAAAAAGAGATAGATATTACAAGAAATTAACAGGAACATTTCTGTTATCGAAGGGGCTCCAGTCTTACACTTCTGCTCAAATATTGTTAGGAAGACATGGAACTTTGGGCTGTGTAGACTTTGGAAGCTTCTATCAAGACTGGTGGGAGAAACAAGTCTAACTTCCCACATGGAGTAATCTCAGTCTTAGAGATTTGCAGCCCAGCTAGGCAAGGGGAGGGTAGCTCTGCTTCCCTGAATGCAGCACAGTCTAGAGTCAAAAGTGCTGCCAGTAGAGCCTGATGCCCCCTAACGGGGCTTACAATTGCAGAGACAGTAGTAAGTGGAGAAATTTTCATTAAGGTAGTCAGAACATCTAGAAGCCCACAAGCTAGGTTCTAAATATTAAAAATTTGACTTCAGGAAAAACAAGCTAATTTTTGCCCATTGCCTGAAAAATCTCTTCAGCTCCTATTTGTTATTTTTAAGCAATGATTTTTAAGAGCTCAATCCTGCTCTCCACCAGAGAAAAGACTGGCTTAAATAAACCCCAGGAGTTCTCGTCTCTCCTCAACAAGCAGAATCCAATGCACGATGATTGAGGTGGGTCTGAGCTGGTGATGTTAGCACCAGCACCCACTTTCACCCATAGAACAGCTGTCTTTGGTGCCAAAATGGTTGGGGACTACTGCCCCAGGACTCCAAACAGAACACTCCATTGTCATGTTATATTCTCCTACCGTGTACACACAAGGCAACACAGTAGCTTGGTGCTTATACTAGTCTGTTCAAGTTGCTATTTTAAAAAATATAATTGACTGTGTGGCTTATAAACAGCAGACATTTATTTCCCACAGCGCTGGCATCTGGAGCCTCCGAGAACTAATGAAGACCTGCTTCCTGGCTCCTAGAAGCTGTTTTCTCAATGTGTCTTTAACACAGCCGAAGTGGTGAAGGAACTCTCTGGATCTTTTATAATGGTCCATTCCTGAAGGCTCCACCCTCATGCCCTAATCATCTCCCAAGGCCACGCCTTCAAATACTCTCACACTGAGGATTCGGTGTCAACACAGGAAATGGATGGGGATGCAAACATTCAATGCATAGCAGTGTCCTATGCTTAATTTCATCTCTAGTACTTTGAGAGTGGAACATATCTTAGTTAGACGTTAGTTTCAAAGCCAGTCAAGGCTTTGGAGAAGAATCTATGAGCCTTCTCAGAAAAGCAGCCTGAAGGAAGAAGTTGGCCACATCTGTGATAACATAGGAGGATTTTCTTTGTTTTTTAATCTAGCAGAAATCTCTTCACCAGCAGAAAAGAGAACATACTATATTTGCAAGGCAGGGTGGCAACATTGCCTTACTTGGGGTATGGGGTACCATTCACTTTACAATGTAGTGAGTGGTGATTCCTGGAGTTGCACAGTGCACACCTGGGAAACCAGGCTGGACAGATTCAGTTCAGGGCACTTAGGACAGAAGATTGCCAACACTAATTTCCACATAGGTGCAGAACGTTTAGGCTACAAAAAATTTAAGTTGGGGTAGACTATTCTGAAGAAAATTCTTTTTTCCCCACTATTTTTATTAATATACAAATGTAATACATAGTATTTACAATGAATTTGGGTGTTTCGTACACCTATGTATCATATCGACTTTACAATCTCTTCCTATTTTCTACCCTCCCACACCCTCCCTGTCCCTTCCCCCAACTCCGGCTATCACTTCATGTGGTTCTATAGAATGTCTGTGTTCTGGGTTTTCTAAGTCAGAGAAACTATACAGTACTTAACACATTAATCTTTTGCACCTAAGTCATTTCACTTAAGTCACCACTCTAACTCAGCGTCCTATTCCTCGAATGGGTCACAGTAGTTAAATCTTGATGCCTCTTCTCTGAATCCAACCAATCCCTTTAATGGGATATTTACCAAAAGTTTTTTTTCTATATTTTGCTATATCTTAGTTGTTATTCTTAAACCTGGCCTTACCCACCAGTTTACATTAGAAAATAACTACAAGCATGTAGTTCAAAAGACTAGTGAATTTGGGAAAGAGGAAAAGAAAGTTAAATTTCAAATGGCTTAGCTGAATACTGGAAGGTACATACTTGTACATTCACAGGATTATCTATATATCAATCAGTTTTCTTAGGATAAATTTTCATCAGTGACCTAATAAGTGAATTGCTACAACAAAACAAAGTTAAAATGATATCACATTGCTACATTAAATGAATTTAAATCTATACCACATAAATATACTTAAAGTGACAGATATGAAGGCAAATTTAGTTATTTCAGAATTTTTTAACTTTCATAACTTAAATACTCGTATTTCACTGATTACTAACATTTTTTTTCTCAGCTCATTCTCCTCTAGCTGTTGTCACTTTTCTTCTGGGGTCATTGGTGTCGCTGGCCTCCCTTTCACTTTTTAAGTTTCCTTTAAGTATTCTCTGCAATACTAGCTCAGTGGCTGCAAATTCCTTTAGGCTGTCTCTGTCATGGAAAGTTTTAATTTCTCCCTTTAAATTAAAAGATAATTTTGCTGTATATATCAGTCTTGGTTGGCATTTATGTTCTTTTAGTGCTTGGATGACATTGTTCCATGATCTCCTTGCTTTTAGAGTTTGGATTGAGAAGTCTGAAGTTATCCTGATGGGCTTATCTTTATAGGTCACCTTCTGTTTTTCTCTTACTGCTTTTAGTATTTTCTCTTCCTGTTGGGTTTCTAGAATTTTAACTATGATGTGTGGTGATGAGGATCTCTACTGGTCAAAGTTGTTTGGTGTTCTGTATGCCTGCAATAGTTCCATGTTCATTTCTTTTCTTAGATTTGGGAAATTTTCTTCCATTATTTCATTAAACATGTCCTTTAAACCTTTTGTTTTGTCCTCAGTCTTCTCCTCGATTCCCATAATTTTGAGGTTGTTTCTCCTTGAATCAGCTATCAGCCGTTGTAATGATTCACTTTCTTTACTTACTTTGTGTTCTTCATGGCCCGTATGTAGCTCAGTCACTTTATTTTCTAGGTCTGACATTCTATTCTGAAGTTGTTCAAAGTAGTTGATTATTATTTCCTGCATGTTTTTCATTTCCTGAATATCTGCATTCAATTTTTCTATATCTCTGTTGTGTTCTTCTCTAATTTCTTCTTTGCCTTCATTATCTTCTGGTATATTTCTTTGCTGGTCTCCTCTAGTTGCTTTTCAAGGCTTGCTTTTTGCTTAGCCACATGTTGGTGCAGCTCTTCTGCTGTCTGTTTTATTTCCTGCTTTAATTCCTGCTTTAATTCACTGAGTATCTGGGCCCAGAAGTTACCATCATTTTTGCCTTTTTCTTTGGATTCTGCAATTTCAATATCCCTGGTACCATCTTCTGGGGTGTCAGGCCTTTTTATAGGAGATTTGTTACCACATTTCCCCATGGTTCTGCTATCTCTGGCTGTCTCTGGTGTGCAGGAAAGAAGGGTTTAGTGAAGGCCCAGTCCTAGATGCCTCTGGAATCCTCTGGCCCAAGGGACAGACAGGGCGATGGAATTCCTGGTCCTAGATGCCTCTGGAAGCCTCTGGGGCTCAGGATTGGCAGGGTGATGTAATTTCCTGGAAGACTCTGGAAGCCTCTGGCTCACAAGATGGACAGGCGATTGACTTCCCGGTCCTAGATGCTTCTGCCATGAAGGGCAGTGGTGAACCGGAATCCTGTGGTGCATGCCGGAGGAACGGGGCGATGATCCCCTTTTTGAGGTGCCTTGTTCTCCCCGGTCCACTCAGCACAGCTCTCCGTCTGTCCTGGCTTCCCTCCCCCAGGGTGGGACTCTCCACCCTCAGAGCAGAGGTGCCCCTGAGCCATTTAGGGGATCAGCAGCCTTTTCTCTCTCTTTTCTCCTGTCTCTGCCACTTGTGCCAGTTTCTTCCTAGGCACTGTTTAAGGGTGGCCCCAAAGTCCTGGTGTGATCTTCTGAGCTTTCTTTTACTCTAAAGCGTTCAGTCTTGGGCTTTTCTTTCTTTTTTTCCCCCCTTCTATTTAAAATGGCTCCTGCTGACGTCACTTCCTGTGACTGCTGCTGAGCCCTGTTTCTGATCTGGGATCCCGGGGCCTTTTCCAGGGGGAGCGCACACTGTGTTTGTAGTACACACACCTGCAGGTTGGTGTTTCGGAGGCAGGGGCCTCCAGCTGCCAACAATTCCCACTTCCCTGGGTCTGCGCTGACCTCAGGCCAAGGTTGGCTCCGGACTTTCCTCCATCTAGTCTGTGGATGCCGGCAGCTCAGGACCGCGCCGAGTTGGCTGCTTTTTTTTCCTCCTCTTCCAATGTGACTTCAGGATTTCTGACCCGCCCGCAGCCTCCTCTCCGTTGTTGTGTGCTCCATCCTCTCCCAGCTCCACCAGATATTCAGGTCCCCGCGACCTCTCCTCCATCCACAGCTGCCTGTGGCTCCAGCCATTTGCAGCCAGCTGTGGCAGCTTCCTGGGCTGCAGGGATTTTTTTTTTCCTCTGCTTTCAATGATCCTTTGGAATTTCTGGCCACCTCCCCCCTCCCCCCCGGCCACCTTTCAGTTGTCAGGGATGCTCCTCTCTTTCCTAGCTACACCAAACACACTTTTTCTAACTAAATTCTTGACTTTTTAAGTGGGTCGATGAGGAGACACTGTGCGGCACTATTACTCAGCCACCATCTTGACCAGAAGCCTCCTCTGAAGAAAATTCTTAATGCACATACCAAAACTCAAACTTCCTGCTGAAATTCTAACTTAAGTTAGAGCTAGGGAGATCTTGAAGATCATGTAGACTTCAAACCATTCCTTCATTCTGTTCATGAAGCAACTGAAGGCCAGAGCGGGAATGTGTCTTGCCTCATATCAACAGGCCTGTGCTAAAGGAGCAAAATAGACTTCCCTGCTTCCCACAGATGGCAGAAATGGGCTCCACTTTGCACTCAGTCTCCCCAGGCCCCAAGATGAGCATCATTCATCATTTAACATTTACTGAGCACCTCTCAATGCTGAGCCTTGTGAATACCAAGAGGTCCTAGCCTTTGAGGCAACAGCAGGGCAAGGTTTTGCGTAAATCACACAAACTTTGCTCCAGGAAGTGAAGACTTTGCCAAAAACATTTCCAGGCAGGCTCTATCTTGAGCCCTGAGTTGTTATTGTTTACTGAACCAACCCTTGTTTAGGCATTTCCAAAAATGTGTTTTGGCCCTATTGGGTTGAAAAACTTAAGCTGTCTTGCCCTACTGGTTAAATGCTTACCCATTAACATATTTAAAAGCCATAGTATTTACGTAATAGATTTGAACTCATCACGGATTTCTGGATAATTATTACCTACTTAAAATCGGGCTAACGAAGGCAAGAAAACCTGCAAGAACGGGAAGCCTACAGGTTACTGAATTTGCGCTTTAATTTACATTTATTTTTAACACAGTCGGGCTACTCTTTCTAATAAGAGTTTTATGTGTGCTTGAATGTGTGTGGTGAGAGCAAAGCAAGAGGAGAGAGAAGCCCTTTTACCAAAACCCAGTGCAATTAAACTGCTTTATGGACAAACACCCTGCCAAATTTCTTACCGAAATCAAAGACACCTTTGAGTCCGTTGTCCAAAAGCAGAGCAGAAAGCACCTGCAGTCACGTCTGTTCCTCATTTTGTGCTCGTGTAACTCAGACGCCCTGTGGATTAAGGGAAATCTGCTCCTGAGTTGAAATCGTGTACACCGCGTGTCAGCCCAGCTGGAATTTGGAAACAGGAGCTCAGAAGGTGCCATTCAAACATGTGGCTCTGGTTTTCCCCCAGCTTAACTTGTCCAAGAGATGCGGGTTGTGAGGCCTGAGTCCCCAGCTTCACTGTAAGCAAGTGATAGGGCAGGACTCTGCTTCCATTTAGTGGTGCCGCCTTGCCCCGTATCAGTTCCGAGACTTTCCCAGGGAAAATCAAGGACTAAACTCCAAGGGCTATGAACGTGCAGTCCACAGTTCATGGCCTGGGTCCAAATTCACAACCACGGCCTGACACAGAGAAAGGAAACTCGTCAGAATTCATGACCAAACATGTCCAGGTAGTCGACCCATGTGACAGCTCTGTATAGATACTGTTTTGACCCTCTTCTATATGAAAAGGATTCCACGGGTCTGAAGAAGTTACATTAGGTTAAAATAAATAATGAGTCTTATGATAAAACTCCACATCAAATTCTTTCCAGTTTTAACCCAACAAGGCCTCTCTGAAATATCAGCACGTATCAGGAATTCTGAATCTTGACCCTTTGGTAACATACTGGAATATTCTCGCTTGCTCCCTCTATCTCGGTGACTCAACAAATATTTAAGGAGTGCTCACTGTGTGGTCTTCAGTTTCCGCAGTCCATAAATCCTAAGAGACTCTGCTTTCATGGAGCTCCCTACCCACCCAGGGAGGGGAGGTGTTGGCTTTGAACGAGCTTAGTGATTGTATGCTCCAGATAAATTCAAGTCTCCATGTGGCATCCCAGATTTACACAGGATAAATCGAGATGTGATAATTTGCTTCAAAAAAAGATTCAATATTTTATAAAAAAGGAAAAAAATCACAGAAGGATTCCCTTTAAATCTAAAACTCCTGGAGCCCCACCCGCGCCAAGGCACTTCATTTCTTCTGAAATATATTGTTAAACAGTGTCCCCGAACCCCTGAGGACATATCCCCTAACTACCACCATAGGTGGACAGTCACTTCCCTAGGAGGATGAGATCACATGAAAGAAACTGAAGATGGCACAGCCTTTTCCGGCCACAGTATGTCCTGCTTGAGTAAAAGGCTGATCGCAGACCTAGGGAGGAAGTCTTAGGGGTACAATTCTCAGTGGCTTCCCCAGGGCATCTGTGTACCCTCACTTGTTTTCCTATGGTACTGGGGATTAAGCCCAGGGCCTTCACACTGAGCTAAACCCCCAGTCCTTTTTTTTTTTTTTTTTTTTTTTTTTTTTGAGACAACATCTCACTAAGTCACTAAATTGCCCAGGCTGGGCTTGAACTTGCAATTCTTCTGCCTCTGCCCCCTAGAGTGCTGGGATTACAGGCCTGCACCACCAGACCCTGCTTCCTTTTTATTTAAGAACTGAGTCCTAGGCAAAGAAAACTAAAAGTCTAGAGGGATTCTCATTGTACTTTTTTTATTTTTTAGGATTTTTCTCATTGATAGGAATGAGAGAAAAACAATAAATATGATTTTCTCAAATGACCCTGGAGAGACAAAGACATCATTTTTCTCTTCTGACACTTTGATACTTAGATACTTAATTATCTGACAACAGAATCTCTCCTTGTGAGCACCAGCAGTGCGGCCCATTAGCAATTAGTGAATATCGCTACTCCACTGAGATTTTGTGTGAGAAAACAGAGAGCTGCCACGGGCACTCACAGGCTTAGCAGAAATCAGAAAGAAAAGGCACATTCCTGATCTCACAATGTGTCCTGTTATTCTGCCCACATTGGGGTTTTATTGATCAATGACCACATTTCTCCTCAGGTTCAATGCGCTGCCAGGAAGTTTCCTGGTCCAGCTGCACAGTGGTTAGCTGGTATTTTTTTAATTGAAAAATAAACCTGGCCCTACTGTACTCTCTTTAGAAAAGTTAATGCTGTATCATGAAGTTTAACCCCAGACCAGAAGCAAAACTAATGCCAACCTTGGGTGTCTCCATGGACAGTTCATCAGCCCAGGACCGTTCGTGCCGAACGGCATTAGGGCGGTGGGAAGAAGGTAGCAGACTTAGGCACAGAAGGACCTCAGAGGTCAAACGGGCTTCTCTTCAGCAAAAGAGCTTTGTTTGACCACAAAGACTCATGCTTAGCCCTGTGACCATCACTTCCATTAGTCCCGGAGGTGCTTCCAGAAAAATGACAGCAATAAACCTGCACATGAAATGAGACTGAGGTGTGAAGAAATTGGATTTTTTCTGCCCCAGTGTTAGAAGAGCCAGAGGCCAGGCCCAATATGTACTCTAGTAGTTCCTCCAGGAGAAGCTGTGGAAGCTGCCCTCTGACACCCTAGAGTCAATATCTGGTATGATAAAAATACGGTGACTGCTTAATTTTTAAAAATCTATTAGACTAGAAGACCCTGCCATTAATCCTCCCTCCAGATAATCCCCCTCCCTTCAAACACACTTCTCCCGTTGTTTTCACCACTTTCTGAAGCAGTTCCGGAGGGTCTCTTTCGTATCTTTAGTTGTGTTGTTGTGGCTGTATCGATGCCCTGAGTTGATTCAGAGCAGTCACCTTTCACAGTCACTTTGATTCTGGGGAAGAGCCAGAGTTTTAAGTGCCATGTCCAGTGAGTGAGGACACAGCATAATGTTTTACCAATCTGCTTTTTTGTTGGCCGGTACTCAACAATACATTCACCAGATCTTTGATCCTGTCCCACAAAGGCATAAAAAGAACTTCAGACTTTGCTTCAAAAAGTACCAAGAATGATGAGGTGACTAGGTCTGATGTCAGGGGGAATATTCTTTGAGGAATTAATGTGTTTACTACACATTTTTTTAATTTGAACATTTACTATGTAGTTTGCTCAACTCTCGTGCACTTTGACTTTCAAAGGAAAGGAGGCACGGAGCAGAGATGTGCCTGGCCTTACACATTTGCCTAAGCTTCCCACATGTATTCTCTATTCTCGCCAGTTTTTCTCACCTGATTTATTCAGGGGTGGGGAACTTCCAGCCCTTGGGCTGTAATCATTTGCTCTGGTCTGGCCAAGGCAACTGACACATTCAGAGTGAGTTAATTATACAATAATAAAAATTTTTACCAAATACAGTAGGCTAATTTTTAAGTTAATAATTTTGGACTGAAAATGATATCATAAATATCCAAATAGCCCTTGCCAGGAGAAACAAGGTTCCCACCCTTGATAAATGAATAGACCTAAAGGATATTTTCATGTGAATAGTGTCTCCTTGGGCTTATCCGATTTGGTGACTACCAACCTAAGCCAAGGCTTAAACTCTTGGTGCCCTAACTAGTGATCACATGGAAGCACATAAAAGTCACTGAGGAATCACTCACCGAAGACACAGAAAACTTACGGTCCATATGTTAAAATGTGATTCCCTCTCAGCAGTTAGCCACACAGCAAGGTAAATCAGTGGGTTGTGTATTGATCCAAAGCTATTAGAGCTATGTACCACATACCCATTGTGGTAGCCAGCAACATAATGCAAAACTCCATGTTTCCAATCACACTTAAGTCTTAGGGTGAGATCAGATCTCAAAGCAAAACGAAGAGAGAGAAGGTGAACATTTGATGTGAATTTCATATTGTAATTACTAAAGAGATCTATCAAATGAAAAGTAGAAAGGAGCTTCAAAAGAACAGCTCCAATCATTCTAGGAGTCATTTAGGAGCTGGCCTGGCATCATAGGTCTGTAATCTCAGCTCTTTGGGAGGCTGAGACAGACAGGACCACAAATTCAAGCCCAGCCTGGGCAACTCAGTGACTGAGACCCTGTCTCAAAATCAAAAATTTAAAAATGGGCTGTTTGAGATATAACTCAGTGTGAAGGCCCTGGACTCAATCACCAGTACCACAAAAAAAAAAAAAAAAAAAAAAAAAATCATTTAGGATTCATAACATGAGCCAAAGAGATAACGAAAGGATTGGGTTTAAAAGTAGAACATTCAGACATGTGCTTCAGAAATGTGGATTACCCATCAATCTCCCTGTGCCTCCATTTCCCCTGTATGGAATAACGAAAACTGGTTATTTTTCTGAGATTTTCCTGGAAATTATTTTTAATTATTCTAGGCTTACCAGCCCTACTTACAGTTTAACATCCCCCTGTTGTTCCAGCACTGTTTTTATGGGCCAGCTTTTTCAAGATGTTGACATCAACTCACTCTGAAATTAAAACAGCATTCCAGGGCTTCCGGTCAAGATGGCGACTGAGTAACAGCACTGTACAATGTCTCCTCATCAACTCACTTAAAAAGTCAAGAAGAAAGTTAGAAAAGGAGTGGTTGGTGTAGCTAGGAAAGAGAGGAGCATCCCCCAAAACTGAAAGGCAACCAGCGGGAGGCCAGAAACTCTGAAGGATCATCGAAACCTGAGCAGGGGAAAAATCCCCGCGGTTAAGGAAACGACCGCAGCCGGCTCCAAATGGCAGGCAGCTGCAGATGGAGGAAAGCACACAGGGACCTGAACATCGGATGGAGCAGAGCTGGGAGAGAACGGAGCTGGGAGAGAATGGAGCACACGACGGGAGAGGAGGCTGCGGGCAGGTCTGAAATACTGAAGTCACATCGGATGAGGAGGCAAACAGTCGACTCTGCGTGGCCCAAAGCTGCCGGCATCCACAGATCACAAACAAGGTCCGGAGGCCAGAACCTCAGCCCAAGGTAAGCATGGACCCAGATAAGTGGGAATTATTGGCAGCGGGTGGCCCCAGCCTCGGAAGCACCAACCCACGGGTGTGTGTACCACAAACACAGCGAGGGCCGCCCCCCTTGAAAAGGCCCCAGGATCCCAGATCAGAAAAGGGGCTCAACAGCCGTTGCAGGCAGTGACATCAGCAGGACGTCACCATTTTCTTCCCTGCACACCAGAGACAGTCAGAGGTAGTAGAACCATGGGGAAACGTGGTAAGAAATCTTATACAAAAAGAACTGACTCCCCAGGGGATGGTACAAGGGGTGCCGAAATTGCAGAACTCAAAAAACAGATGGGCACGAATGATGGCGACTTCTGGGCCCAGATAGCCAGTGAAATAAAGCAGGAATTAAAGCAGGAATTATTAAAGCAGGAAGCAAACCAGGAAATAAAACAGACAGAGCAACAGCTACAAGAACACTTAGCTAAGCAAAAAACAAGCCTTGAAAAGAAATTAGAGGAGACTAAAGAAGAAATGGGGAAGCGTGGTTACAAATCTCCTACAAAAAATCTGAAACCCCAGGAGATGATATCAGGGTAAATAAAGATGAATATGGCAAAAATGATGGCAATTTCTGGGCCCAGAAATTCAATGAATTAAAGCAGGAATTAAAGCAAGAAATAAAACAGACAGCAGAAGAGCTACACCAATACATAGCTAAGCTAAAAGCAAGCCTTGAAAAGCAACTAGAGGAGACCAGAGAAGAAATATACCAGAAGATAATGAAGACAAAAGAAGAAAATAGAGAAGAACACAGCAGAGATAGAGAAAAATTGAATGCAGATATTCAGGAAATGAAAAACACGCAGGAAATAATAAGCAACCACTTTAAACAACTTCAGATTAGAATGTAAGACCTAGAAAATAAAGTGACTAACCTGCAACATACAGGCCATGAAGAACACAAAACAAATAAAGAAAGCAAATCATTGCAATGGCTGATAGACGATTCAAGGAGAAACAACCTCAGAATTATGGGAATCGAGAAGACTGAGGACAAAACAAAAGGCTTAAAGGACATGTTTAATGAAATAATGGAAGAAAATTTCCCAAATCTAAGAAAAGAAATGAACATGGAACTATTGAAGGCATATAGAACACCAAACAACTTTGATCAGAAGAGATCCTCATCATGACACATCATAATTAAAATTCTAGAAACCCAACACAAAGAGAAAATACTAAAAGCGGTAAGAGAAAAACAGAAGGTGACCTACAAAGATAAGCCCATCAGGATGACGGCAGATTTTTCAATCCAAACTCTAAAAGCTAGGAGATCTTGGAGCAGTGTCATCCAAGCACTAAAAGAACATAAATGCCAACCAAGACTGATATATCCAGCAAAATTATCTTTTAATTTTAAGGGAGAACTTAAAACTTTCCATGACAGAGACAGCTTAAAGGAACTTGCAGCCATTGAACCAATATTGCAGAAAA